>JAWWMP010000001.1:52496457-52538876 GCA_035047865.1 Dendrocincla tyrannina
AAGAAAAAGAAAAAGAAAAAGAAAAAGAAAAAGAAAAAGAAAAAGAAAAAGAAAAAGAAAAAGAAAAAAGAAAAAAGGTGGGTCCAATTAAGAGTCACAGTACAAGAGAAAAACTGAAGGTCTAAATCTTGAATGCTTGAGACATTATACAGACAAATAATGTTTTAAAGATGCTTTGCTAACCTGTCTCATTCAGGCATTTTCTTATTATCTGTAATCCAGTCCAGCCTCTTTCCTAATTTGAGCTCTGACTTGTAGTGTTTAGAGTATATAAATTCAGAGGTTACCACTCTCCTTTAAAGCAAACAATAATAAAAAACCACCCCAAAACAAAACCCCACAAACAAACAAACAAACAAACAAACGAAAACCACAAAACCCCTCCAAACCCTTTAAAACAAGGACTGAATCATGGCTACATACAGAGAGATGGGAGACATCACTTCACCCTATTTGTCTGAGGAGACAAGTGACTTCTCGAGGGAAGCCAGAAGGTGAGAACAAAGGCTTGAGTTCAAATCACCTTCTCACTGTGGTTAGGGTGACTATTCTGACTCCTTCAACTTGTGAAGAAGCTGAGGAGAAGCAGAAAAGTCAGTCTCTATTTTCAGGTTTGCGTATCTTTTTTCCCAAGTCATTGCAACACAGCCTATGTTTTCAGAACTGAGTTTCCGCCAGGTTGCCTTTCCTTCAGACAATAAGGTAGTATGAGTAGTTCCTATTTAGCAGTTTTTCCTTACTATATAGAGCTATAAGCAATGTTTCCTTCATCATCAAACCATCCTAGAATGTGCATACATACATGGAAAAGGCCAGTTTAACTTCAGAGGTATATCTTAGGTGAAAGCGATGGTAGTGGTACCCACCACCTTAAGCATCACATATGTGTGAAAGCTGATGATGTTTGGGATAAATTTGATGTTTAGAAACTGCTCCCAACCCACCAGCAAGAAAAAAGAGAGCACATAAATATAGGCCTGCTACAGATCCTTGTCACAACGTGACCCACACCTCCTGTGAGTGGACCAGCACCCTGCCTATCTTTAAAAATCCTAATGGAGGTACTGAACCTGATGGTTATGGCACTCCTGAAAGAAAGTGGAAATGTGTGCCTTCATAGAGTCTTTAAAACTGGTTCCCAGAAGTTATATATCTGACTGGGAGGTGTTTCAATAAGACAATCTCATCTACATTGCCAAAACTGAACTCCTGCATAGCCAGGAAAGTGAACACTGAGCAATCTGTAGCAGCTATCAGTGAAAGCATGGGAAAACAGGGATAATAACCTGATGAGCCACAGTTGAGAAACATCTCCTGGGAGGCTCCTGTCAAGAGAATGAGGGCCAGAGCTGTCATTTCTGGAAGTTTCAAAGGAGGTACAAGTGTGCAGAGAAAACAAGAGACCTTTGACATAAGAAGAGCCAGGATTTTCTGAAGAATTTTCTTTCTGACACGCCGTTTGTTTCACTGTGCTCAGTCATTTCCAGTTTTGGAGCCTTTGTGCCTTTCTTCCTTCACACATAAAACTTAAAGTAGTAATACTTTGAAAAGTCTACACGTCTGACAAAATTCAACACCTCTCTGGGTAAATACATCCCACTGCACACCGTAGTTTTCATTGTGAATCAGAAGAGATGACTAATGCCATAACTGCTTATTAAAAAGAAAATTAATAATTTCTTTGTAAGCTTAAGTCTTAGAATTCTTTTTAACACTTTAAAACCAAGGAAAATTAGCTTTGATAATATAAAGCAGAGACATTTTGTTTTTGTAGATTGAAAAGAACATTTTATTTTCTCAGCAGCTATTGCTGATTTTTCTTTTTGCTTGACAGATGAGCTTATCAAGTGTCACTGACATTTCGCAGTACTGTGCTAAAATATGCTTCATTTGCTACTCATCTGAGCGCTTCAGATATGTGTCATTCAGAAGGCACTAAAGGATTGATCCAACAAATCATGTGGGCTGGAGATGCTTTAGTTTCCTAGAGACCTCTTGGTTTCACTCCCAGTACCTAAACCATGAGTAGCAGTTAACCTGGTGAATAGAGCTCTTTCCCAGGCAGCAGGTAGTGATGATTTGAACCTCCTCAAGCTGGTCCAGGTTGTCTTTCACTACCTGTGATGGAAGGTAGTTATGCACTTTGCTCCGTCTGCAAGGCAGCTCAAGGACATGTTCAGGCATTCAGTGCTTTTCTAGGCAAAAATAAACTTACACAATGAAGAGAAGGCTGTATCCATTGCTTACCCTCTGCATCCACAAGCATTTGACCCTCAAAAACCACCAGCCATTCAAAACAATACTGTAACTGGGGCCTCAAACAATAATATCTGACTGAAAAACTAAGTAGAAATTAATAGAAAAAGGTAGCATGATAGAGACCACTGCAGTCATCTCATCCAGCCCTGTACTGAAAGAAGACCCAAATTCAAAGCTCAGTCTGAGGGTGGATGGTCCTGTACAGTTAAGATCTGATTATATCCAAGGATGCAGATTTCCCCAGCATCATTGGACAACCTGATCCAGTTCTACAGAAGTAGACCTTTTCATAAGTGTCAAATGCAGAGGAAAATCACTTCTCTGAACCTGCTGGTGTTTGCTGATGCAGCTCAGGATTCTCCTGACCCTTTGCACCCCAAATTTTTTTTGCCCTGGACCCCCAGGCTGTAGGCTGCAGAGATGCTTTCCAGGCAGTTTGTCCACAGCTTGTAGTGCTGCTTGGGATTATTCCACCTCTGCACTCATCTTCATTAAACTTCATGACATTTCTGCTAGCTTGTTTCTTCAACTTGCTGACGTGTCTCTGAAGAGAAGACCTACTTTATATTTCCTCCCTACAGTTTGATGTCACTGGTATACTTGCTGTGGGTTCATTCTGTTCCATCACACATGCTATTAGTAAAGATATCAAACAGTAACAGCCCCTTTATCAAACCCTAAAGAATGTCACTCATAACTTGTCATCAGCTCAAGCCATTGGCTTTTATTCTTTCAGTAGGATAGCCCAGATGGATTTTTTGCCAGCCTTGTAGTCCACCCATGTAGTCCAGACCTTCTTGATTTGACCACAACAGTGCTATGGGACAGTCTATTTAAATCCTCACTAAAGCCTTACTGACAGCATTTTGTTTTCTAAGCCAACATAATCAGATGGGTCACACATGATTTCCCCTTGGTACTGGGTCTTCTCCTGGAAGCCATGTCCAGCCCATGAATTTTGGTTCTCCTGTGTAGAGCCAGGAGTTGGACTTTGATGATCCTTGTGGATACCTTCCAAGTCATGATGTTCCATGATTCTATGATTAAGTAATGATATTTCTATGATCAAGATGACAGCCCAGTCATGTTTCTCTCCTTCATGTATCTGAATATGGCTTCCAGAAGAATTAGCTCCATAATCTTCCCAGTGCCTAGGGTTGGGATTACCCTGACCAATAATCAACTGACTGGTTTGTTACGCATTTCATAGCAAAGCTTCATACTCTCAAGCTGCTCTTTCCTACAGAGTTGGAGTCCTCCCTCCTCATCTCCTCTCTCTGACCTTCTAATAGACAGTCCATGGCACCAGTGGTCAGTCAAGCTCTCTCATGGCATCCCTCTGATCCCAGTGGCACCATAACTCTGTGACTAACCACACACTTTCAGTTCCCCTCCCATTTTTCCATGCTTTGTATTTTGCCCTTTAAGAACACAAAATGAAAAAGGGGGAAAAAAGACAATAAAGGCTCTGAAATGACTTATAGAAATGCAGAACTGTTAAAATAATGTCAAAGGATAGGATTCATTTTTTTATTAAAATGCCCATAAGATTGTTCTTATTTTTCCTCAGCATGTTCCGAAATTCTCTCTTGCTTTTGCAAAGTCCCTAGCATTTTCAAGGCAACTATTTCAGCTATGACAAAGAGATAATAGCTTCATTAAGTTATATGATAAACAATTTAAATACACACAAATAAGAAGTACTAAAAGATTGTGGCAGGGATTGTGGCTACCTAGAATTTCTATTTCTTTCTGTTTTAGCAGCAGATGCAGGCTCAAGAGGAAAACATTCAAAGGGCGATATTTAATTCCAGAGGTTTTACTTGTAGTTTCTGTTATGAGATTACAACACATGAGCTCCTTTTCTCTCTAGTATTGGTTTTCATGGGCTTTGCAGAATTTGAGGACTCTAAACTGCTGGAAAACAGTTCTTAAGGTATTGCACCTCCGACAGTAAATCTATCCTTTCATGGAAAAGATTTGGTTGTTAAGTTTCCTTACTTTATGGAGATTGATGAAATTTACCTTACACTTAGGACTATGCAAATAATTGATTTTGGAGTTCAGTGACAGAACACAGCTAAAGCCAAACCCAATATTTTGGAGGTTTCCTTGCCAAAGTAAAAACTGAAGTATTTCTTTCTGAAAAGAACATTGCACTCAACAAGAAACCAGATGTTTCACTTTGTCTTATTTTTAATAAAAACAAAAAAAAACCAAACCCACCAACAAAAAAACCACAAACCCCACAAACAGAAAAAACCCAACCCAAACAGAAAAAAACCAAAACAAACAAATAAACAAACAAACAAAAAAACAACAGCAAAAGTGCAACAACTAAGGGCTAGAGTCACAAAACCAGCATGGGGAAAATTATCCCCATTTTACCTGTTTTCCCAATATTTGGCAGACTTTTCCAGATCACGGAATCACTGGGACCTCTGGAGGTCCTCTAGGCTAATCCCTCTGCTCAAAGTAAGGCAGACGAGAGAGCAGCTTAATCTGCAAAACAAGTTCCACATGAGTCCACGCTCTCCACAGGATCTGGACAGGGAAAATCCCTGCATCTTTCTTGCCATGTGTTCACAATGTCACTTTACTGGCACCAAGCCTGAATGACTGCAGGAAGGTTGTGCAGGAGATGAAGCTTCACACAGGTACTAGGATATAGGTTGTTACACTAGTTAATGAGGTGAAAATCCTTCTCTAAAGAATATTTTCTATTTTAGAACAATGGATGAAATCTTAGAGATATTCTGCTAATTAATACTTCCCTACTGAAAAGAGAAAATACATAGCAGAGACAGGGTAAGGCAGAGCAGACTGAAGAAGCTTACATAAAGTGGGCTTTTCATGTCTCTTACAAAGAATAAGTCTTGGATTTTTTTTTTATTTTTTTTTTGTGTTTGGTACTGATTTCTCATAATGAGACTATATTTAAAATGAAGGATACACTCTTGAGTGGCAGGGTCTGATCCTTCAGGTCTCATCCTCTTGCTTCTGGCTAGCACAAGAAGAACCTTGTGACAGAAGAGTTGGCTACACAGGCAAAGAGGATGGGTCATGTGCTGCTGTATGTCTGTAGCCATCCCCAGTTTCAAGGCTGGCTCTAAATGGTACCCTCAGAGTACAGGGCACCTCAAAGATATGGTGCCGTGCATCTCTCATTATCTCAAGTTTGAGCAGAGCTGAACTGTAGGAGAAAGATTTGACCTTCACTGCTTTGAGACCTGCTGCTAGTACAGCTCAGGAACAAGGCACTGAGGCAAGTACAGCTCCAGCTTCCACCCTACTGACAACAGGTTTCACTGCTCTTTTGGTGCACCCTTCCTTCAACTCATCTGTGGAGATGAAGGCCCAGCATACCCCAGTGGTGTGACATGCTACTCAACAAGGACCTGATCTAGCCAGTCCCTTGCATCTGCTGAGCTTTACCTGGCTTCTCTTTTTTACATAAGCAGGTTGCATGGAACAGCACATTTCCACACCTAACTTGCACATTTGGCTGAAAGGTTTTGGGGAATGGCTTAGGCCAACATTTGTGGGGAAAGACAAGATCTTCCATTCTGGTGTGGCGTTCACGGGGGAGCAGGCTGTATGGCCTAGGTGACTTCTCCAGCTCTCTTTCCTGTGGTGCTTCTTTTCAGCTTTCCTTAGAAATTCCCTGCCCTTTTTTCTCCTCCTCCACAGTATATTCAGCTTTGATACTGACAAAAGGCACTGTGGAGAACCTACATCCTTTCCGAAGGTCTAATATGTAGGCAGAAGGATCAGAACAGAAGGAGAAGACTACATCCATTTTTTATCTCTGTCATAGTCACAGCAAACTGTTCATGGCATCCAAAATTTCTGTGGCATGTGGTGGATGGAAGGACTGCTTTACTGTTTAGCTTTGAGTTACAGATGAAGAATGTAAGACTAGTAGGTTCACTTTGTAAAACAGCTCTGCAATGCCCTCAGAAAGAACAGGAATTTTGCCCACACCCTGAAATTTGGGGCTTTGTTTAGTGAATGCATTTTGGACACACCTTGTAATGGATACTCAAATCACTGATGTTTGGGGCCTGCAGGTAGAGAAAATGTCATAGCTCCTCAGGCAGCTCTTTTCAGTGAGTCATTAGGAGGGATGAATACAGAAATCAAGGACCCACGATGCCGAAGCCTGCAGAAAAACCACTTGCTGGCACTAGGTTGTAAATTTTTTGGCCTCTATTTCAGACATGGCTACAGTATAGCTCACAAACAATGTTGCAGGCATGAACAGCAAGATTCTAAAGCAGTTTTACAGAAAGAGAGAGAAAGTGTTAAAGCCGGTTGCAAGCTTTTCTGATAAGTGACTCAGAAACTGTTGGACTCTATCAAATTAGTCATTTATTAAAAGGTGTAAAATCTTTTCTCAGTGTATTAATGAATGCACTCTACTGTAAAGTGTGACTAACTTCCCATAAAAAGAGAGCAAAATTGTGGGTGCACATAGCACCTTGTTATCGTTCTGCCACAACTCAGTCTGTTTCTGCACTGTGCATAGGCACATCCAGGAACCGAGTCCACAGGTGCTTGAAGGGACTTGGGGAGGGCTGGCAGACTCATTCCTTGAAGGGAAACCTTTTCTTGGAAATTGTGACTCCGTACTTATTTAGAAGGCAGGGAATGCAACAGCAGCCTCTCTCATTTGCTTCACCAAGCCTAGACCTGTTTCCAGTCATGCTATTAGTCCCAGCCTCTTTTTAACTGTTGTGGTTTTACTGACTCAGCCTTTATTTTATATTTAGGCCATTTTCTTGTAATAAGTCACAGCTGTGACTGTCATTATGCTACAGTGAAATGTGTTGACAGGACCAAGAATAACAGCTGTCTGTCAGACCTACACCTAGTGTGCTAATGGAGATACCAAACTCTGGAAACATTGAGGCGCAGACACAGCAGAGGTAGCTGAAAGCACTTGCTTCAGCATCCAGACTGATGCTCAAGTGGTTCACACTAAAAGACTTTAGAACAGGGCTCCTGGAATTTTTTTCTGAGAGGATTGTTTAATGAGCTGAACATCTGACTTAGGCCAGATAAAAAACTTAATGTGAAATGAAATTTCTTTGTGTTTGAGTGTAATATAACAAGCTTTACAAATTGAAGTAGAGCAAAATGCAATAGTATTTTTCCACGTTTGAGAAAGACATGTCTTTATGGCAATCTGTGTTCAAACCCTGCCTCAGCCTGAAGGACTGAGCAAAGGTGGTCCCCAGAACACCTCTGCCACTCTTATAGGAGATTCATTCTGATCTCAGCAGAATGGTGTGTCTGGAACAGACCTTGAAAGAGTTTGTTAACTCAGCATGGGGTAACACGAGGGCTCAGAGGAATGCTTAGGACCAGAAAAGTAGTAGAAATTAAATTCATTGTTGCCCTTTCCAGCAGCCAGTCTGAGCTCATCAGTTTTGTACAACATTGCAGTGTTTTATGGTAGGAAATGGCAGGGGTGGGAAGGGGGAAAGAATGGTACAGTAATTTATTCTGTGCCTTTTAGAGAAAGAAAAATACCACTGATAATTATTATCATGTTGCTCTAAATCATACAAAGAAAGAGTGTACCAGCTGCAAGGACACATTCCCTCTAGTACTGATGGAAGTGGAGTTTGTTCAGTCCTGGACAGTACCATATGAACAAGATGTACATAGTTAGTAGAGAGACTAAAATCAGGGAAAACCTGTTGTTTTGTTTTGCTTTGCTTTTTAAATAGCCTACAGTGATGGACCCTGTCACCTTTACCTGGGTGCAATACTTGGGTCTGGCTGAAAGCTTATTTTTAAGAACAGTATTCAAAGATGCCAAAACCATTGTTTCTTTCCATAACTTGTTCCACTGGTTAATCGCATTTATCTTTTGACACGTTGGCCTTTCTGATATGAAGGTCCTTGATTTCTTCTTCTGTACATTGGCCTGAGGTCTCAATCAAACTGAAAACCCTTTTCATATGATTTTTTGCCTTCCCAAGAGGCAACAGTACCTATTATGGTCATTCTCCAATAATCAGGTCGCAACTAAGCCTTAGTTTGGATAATCAGACCTAGGTCTTCAAGGCTTTCCCGGTAAGACATTTCCCCTAAACATTTTTATGACTCATGTCATGACCTTGGACAGAAATACTGTGCTTCAGGAGAGTGAGGGCTGAACCCATGAGAGTGTGGTTCTGCCCCAGATGCTCCTGTAAGACATTAAAGAGCTGGGATGAAAAAGATATGTGTTCCCCAGGAATGGTGAGTGGTTCCTTGCGGGTAGAGCTTCAAAGCAATGGATCTGAAATACCAAAAGTATCCACAATACTGATATTTCAGCAAAGCAAAAAAACCACATCAGGTCCAATTCACTATGCAAAGAGTAAAATCAGGCAACACGGGCAGATAATGAACCAAAAAATGAACTTATATTTATGAGTTTGTGCTCACAACCACCACATTCAATTGACTGTACCATGTGTCAGTAAATAACAGGCAATGTTGAGATCACACTTTCCTATTATTAGAAATGTAATAGTCATATCTTGTTTAAAAAACTGTTTTTAAATCTGTTGCCACCTGGAAAACTAGATTAAATAGATCAAGAGTTAAGGTTATCTACAAATATTCTGGGCAGAAACATAATTAGAGCTGTCATTAGGATTATCATTCAGTAGGCATTGTAGATGAGAGAGAGAAGATAAGCTACTGTTAGTTGCTGTTGAGGGCTAAAGTGATTATTATGCTTATAAGTTTGGGCCATGTGTTTTCCTGGCAATGTGGACATAATATTGAATAGCTTCCAAAAACTCAAGGCAGGTGGTTTCTTTTAAAAAGCGTTCCCAGTGTGGCACCATCAGCAGACAGGTAAGGTGGTGATGTGTGCCAGAGCCTGCTTACAGCTCACCAGCATCAGGGCAATGGAGTATACAGGATGAGGCTGCAAAATGGGGCATAAAGCTGCATGCTGACCATCCCTCTGCTAAATCCCTCCTGGTGTGATTTCCTTGGGGCCCATGTTTTCCATCCCTGACAATTCACTCTGGACATAAAGCACTCAGCACTGCTGCACAGGGCCTGCAAGGGCAGGCTGAAGGCTTCTCTGTGATAAGACATACCATATTAAGATGGAAGATCAAAATAATTTTTAACCAAACCATAGTGAACAGGTTGAGCCTTAAATCAAACACATTGTTGGATGCATAACAATCTGAGAGCTCTACATGTGCTTGCAATGCATGACTGGAGGACATAGAATCATAGGATGGTTTGGGTTGGAAGAGACGTTAAGGATTGTCTAGTTCAAATGTCTCCACCATGGGCAGGGACACCTTCCATGAGACCACGTTACTCAAAACCCCACCCATGTAGGTGGAAACATTAACCTGATCTAGTTGAAAATGTCTCTGCTCATTGCAGGAGAGTTGGACTAGAAGACTTTTAGAGGTCCCTTCCAACTCAAACCTCTCTATTCTGCGTGGGATCCACACCTGCTGTAAGCTGACAGTAGAGGGCAGACAGCTCTGCAGCACCAGGTGTCCTTCCCCTTCGCTCCCTCTCACCTCTGTCAGTGAGAGGGGACAACTCCTCAGCACCCTTCCCCTCCCCTGGAGCTGAATTTCTCAACTTCCCCAGGCCTTTACCACACCAGCCACCAGGGATCCATTTCTGTAACCTCTTGTCACATGGAAATCTGCATTGGATTAGGAGTGCTTCCACTTCTCTTCCTGGCACCTGAAGGGGAGCCAGTAGCACCTTGCCTGCGATTTGATGTCTGCCCTGCACTAGGGGCATGGGGGAGTCTCCAGCAAGGACCTTCCAACACATAGAAAAGAGCATAAGAGCTGACAAAATGCAGCTTAGTGCCACAGGCAACTGGTGGGCGTCAGCATATCTCTGTGGGGACTATAAAGGTTAATGTGTCCGTCACTTGCTCAAACAGGTTGACTTATCCAGAAGATGAAGGCACTGCTCAGCAGCCCTGTCTTTCTCCTGCTGTGGCTACAAAGAACCCAGGCGATACAAGAAGGGAGTTAGAAATGACACAGGTTTGATGGGATTGGTGGGCTCTTCACCAAACAGTTGGGTTCCTTGGAGCAGACCAAGCACTCCTAGTGAACACAGCAAACCAGTGGCAGTCCCTGATTCTTTGAAGTAGCTGATGTTTTGCAGCTTTGCAGCTTGCTGACCTGCTTAGTGAGAAACCCTCATTTTGTTTTCAGAAACAGAAATAAATTGCTTTCCTTCAGATAACCGATATTTTTTTCTTCCTCTGGAAATACTCAATAGCCCTGTTTTTATCTGTGCGGTGTTTACTTTCCAGGAGGCTTTGCCATGTTTGCAGCTCCATGGGACTTTTTGCCTCAAGCTTCTCCACAAAATATACAGAGTCAAGGGCTGGGCTCTTCTGTTGGGATGGTAAATCTGCTCCTGCAGAAAGGACAGCCTTCCTCATGCCTTTTTATTTTCTTGGTTCTGTTTTGACATTTTATCTTCATGCTACATGAACAGGAAGCTGCAGGGACAGCCGCAAACCTTGCTGCCTTATATTCTTCAGCTCCACTATTTTTACACTGTCAGCTGTTTTTATGCATGTGCCTCTATATTTATGGGATAAAATGATGATGGCAGAATGTCTCTGATTACAAATTCCATCGTGTCTAAGAAGACCAAGTGCTGTTCCCTTTTTTTCAAACCCAGCCAGTGATCTTTCTTACTCTGAATTTATAGTAACCGCAATTCCAGAAGATCCTCAGATACCTCACGGTGTTTTTTTTCAGCATGAATAGATTTTACAGCTAGGCAAGGTCTTACATTACAGAGAAATTTATGCCTGAACATCTGCTCTTAAAAGTCCTTCAGCTAGTCGAAGTGGTTACAAATCCACCCACAGCACCCACTGGAAGACATAAAAAACCTACTACTCTAATTTAATGTAGAAAATTATTTGTTATTCTACCAACAGTCTGGATAGCAGGCAGGAAGATGTCAGGAAACTTTAGATTCATGTCAGACCTCTTAATTTCTGATTATTTCTCAGTGGCAGGGTAAAGCTCTCTTCTTTTTTTTTTTTTTTTTGTCTTTGTTCAGTCAATGAAATGTGATCAGTTGAACCAGATCAGCATTGCTGTGAATACACAGTCTTAGAGATCCTAATAGGTACAAAAACATGCTCACTTATTACTACTTGCTCTACAACTTTTCATAAGGTTTTAATGAAGTTCATTGTGGTAGATTGACTCTATACAGATAATAAAAACTAATCCTTGTTACAGATTTCCTTTGCTGTAGTAGTGGCTTGTTTGAGATAACAGGGAAAGCATGTCTCTAAGTATTGCTGATTTACTGAAAGCTGATTTACCGAATTAATAAATAATTTCCCTTGCACATATTTAAAACAAACAAACAAACAGGAGCAAAACCCTGGAGTGTCATCTTCAATTAGGCCAGTTGAACTTCATATGGTTGACAACAGTAACAAGGTCCTATGGGGTCATTCTTCATGGACGGAGGTCTTCCCAGTGGTTTTCCTAGCCTAATTGCCATATTCATTACTTAATTTACCAGTGTATTGTTCTAGACCCATTCACTGTTTTATCTCAACATCTTTGGTGTCAGTCTTTCCAGTAAGATAGCCCATTCAGGCTTCTTCAAATCCAACAGCATAAAAAAAATCCTTGTTACATAAAATTTCACCCTGATAGATTTCAAGCATTAGTATAAAATAGCAATTTCATTATGTCAAAGAAATTATGTCAATCATTGCAGAATTATATACATTTTGTTGTAGTAATTATGTGAATTGAAAAATAGTAGTATTTACAACTGAAAATGTAAACTTCTGTAGGTTGGCCTCACTGGGTTCTGTAAATGCTCAAAATAGTTTTTATTTTCTGTGGCACAAACTCTTTTCTGCCAGCACATTTAAACACGAATAGCTCTTTTTACAATGCTGTTGTGAGTTTCTACATTTCCAACAGAGCCAGATCAACCTCATGTTCTCTTTGAGCATTTTATATAGTGAATTTTTTCTTTAATCAATTCATTCGATGTTGAAATAAAGCTAGCACCTCACATAAACTACACATTAAAAAAGGAGACAGATGAAATTATGCCAAATGACACCAATCAAGGATAGCATCATAGAATCATTTAGATTGGAAAAAAACTCCAAGGTCATCCAGTCCAACAATTAACCTAGCACCATCAAATCCACCGCTAAAACATTTCTTGAAGTGCTGCATCCATGCATCTTTTAAATATCTCCAGGGATGGTGACTCTGATACTTCCCTGGGCAGTCTGTTCCAATGCTTTACAAACCCTTAAGTAAACAAAAATTACCTAATATCCAATCCAAACATCAGCTCCATTGCCCTTCTCTGGACATGCTCCAGCACCTCAGAGCCTTTCTTGTAAGTGAGGGTCCCAGAACTGAACAAGGTGCAGCCTCAACAGTGCTGAATACAGAGGGACATTCACTTCCCTGGTCCTGCTGACCACAGTATTTTTGGTACCGGCCGAGTTGTCACTGGCCTTTTTGGCCACTTGGGCATACTGTTCACCATTATCCCCATGTTTTTTTCCACCAGACAGCTTTCCAGCCACTCTTTACCAAGACTGTAGGATTTCATGGGGTTGTTATTACCCAAATGCAGGACCTGACACTTTGCCTTGTTGAACCTCTTACAACTGACCTTGGTCCATCAATCCAGCCTGTCCAGATCCCTCTGTAGAGCCTTCTGATCTTCTGATCAACACTTCTGCCCAACTTGCTGAATTCTGAAAACTGAGTGTACACTTGATCCCTTCGTCCAGACCATTGATAAAGACATTAAACAGAACTGCTCCTGTACTGAGCCCTGGGGACAGCACTGGTGATCACCCACTAGCTGGATGTGACTCTGCACACTGTGGCTTTCTTGTATGTGATGAAGAACTGTGTAAGACATTCTCCACTGTTCTTTTTTTGCTTCTTTTAGAGGCTTTTGCAATGCTGGCTTACATGACTTGTACAAGTGCAGAACTGCCAGGAGATGCTACACTGTGGACGAGAAGGGAAAAAAAAAAGCAAGTGTTGTGTGTCAGAAGGAAGAATTTCCATATTAAACACTCACTGCTTTGTCAAGCTGCAAAAATGTCCCTGTCTGGAAATAATAGAACTTCATCTTTTTATTTAAAAATTTATAAAAATAGAATATATATAATGAAAACAAACTCAAAATGCCCAGCACTGAGAGAGTCTAGATGGAGGTTATAAAGCTTAAAATGAGTCACTGACTTTTTAAATAAGCCTTAAATCAATGGTTAAAGCTGATTTCAGGGATGTAAAATCATACTGTGGAAGAGCAAAATTAGAGCCTAAATGCTATGCTAGGCTGAACTCAGTCTAATCAAATTCATTTAACCCCATTATTTTCTTCCTTGTGTATCACAGATGGAAACAATGGAGCTCTCTTGGCAGGCAGCCAGCCTGAAGCCATCTATTACCCTCCATGCTGAAGTTCTGACAAGGAGAACAAGGCAGCTGCCCTTATAGTAATTGATATTAATGACTGAGGTTAGAGACCATTGTGTCAGCTTGGGACTGACAACCAAGAAAAAACCCAGCAGCAACAGGCACAGGAGTAGTCTGAAGACAGATGGATAAAATGGGAGCAGACAAGTGTAGTCCTTTTCTAAAAGAAATATATTTTGTTTATTTGGTCTTGGAAATTATTTAGGTGAGGCATCAATATATATTAAATGAGAATAAGAATTAAGATTGAAATTGGCAGTAACTTGCTTTTTCATTTTTCTAATGTGTTCTGCACTGCTTTTGGATGGACTGGAAGAGATGCAGGTGGGGTTGGGGCACATTGGGGGCACACTGTCCACGAGGACTGCATCCTTAGGCATGGTGCAGTGCAAGGATAAACTGTCTACAGGTTTAGCCCCAGCTGTTCCCAAGCAAGTCCTGACAAGAACCCTGGTCCTGCCCCACACTGCATTCCCAGGCTTCTTACGACATTCCTGGTAAGGTTATTTTCAGTGTGTTGTGGAAGTCTGTGCTCGTTTTATCAGATACCCAAAGAATTCACACATTTTTGCTGAAAATTATCTCTTGCTTTCAAACTAACTGGAGCTAGTCTAACCAGTGATTTGCACTGATGAAAGCTGAAGTGATTGTACCTACTCTGTTACTTTTAACTCTGTTCTAATAAAACATTGCTCCAGGTTGAAATGAAAGGATGGAGGGGGAACCCTCACAGTACAAAAGAGAGCATTTATTTCAGGTAACAAGAATTTTTGCAGTGTTGCTTGGTTTGTAACTAAAGGCTTTCGTTTTCAGTTCATGAAGGGAAAAGAGGTCACAGGGACTAACCTATGTTGTATCACTGTGGGGACAAGTGCTGTGTTGTGACCCTGAGAGTGATAGAACACTGAGCACTCTCTCATGCCTAGCTCAAGTTTCCCTGGTCTTCTTCATGTGTTAGTTTCTTCTTCCACCTTACCATACTGCTAGCTTTCATGTAACTCAACAACAAAACTGTCTGGAACATCACACAGATCATGTGAACGTGATTAGCATGTACTGCTGTTCTGCCCCTTGGAGTGTCATGTCTCTTGGCCACCTTATCATCAAGGTGTTGAGAAGCTCAGCATTGCAACTTACATTGTCTGTTAAGATAAGTGTCTATGTTGTTGATGGTGAGTAAAAGCCTTTCCTAAGTAGGTCCTTGAGAAATACATTCTCTTCTTGACCCAATTCTCTTCAAAAGACTGAAGGACAGAGTCAAGTGTATCACACTTTTGAAATGAAAATAACACTCAAGTTTGCTCTATAATTTCTGGTCTCTCATGTAAACATCTACTGATGTTCCCTTCAAACCTTCCCTGGTTTTACACATTTGGAGTACTTTAGCACAAAGCAAAAAGAATGAAGTCTTTCAAAAAGGAAAATTAGTTTGTATGTCCCTTCTATTCAGGAAGAAAGCAAATCCCTGGGTTACTGCACAAATATCAATGTTTTAAATGGTCTTGCTTTCCCAGCCTCTTCTCTGCTGTCACTCCTCCAAAGTCCAATTAACACAAAGCATTTGTGCACTATTTGTCCGGGCTGGTAATTAGGTAATGACACAGTAATCTAAAATGCCAAGACACAATTGCAGTCTGATTCCAACTGTTATCGTTAAGTCACAAGAGATTCAAAACAGTGATACAGTCTCCTACTACAGGGAGTAGGGTTACGTTTCAGGAAGCAAATACTCATCTGGTAGAGGAGACACCATGATCAGACAGGTGGTTTTTCCAGTGTGAGGCTCATCCCCTGCACTATTTTTATTTTTAAGATCATGGAGCAGTTCCTCCTGGAAGACATTTGAAACATGCAGAAGACAGGGAGGTGATTATATAAGGCCAATCAGGCTTCACCAAGGTCAAGTTGTGCCTGACTAATCTAATGGCCTTCTAAGATGAAGTGACTGCATCAGTGGACAAGGCAAGAGCTACAACTATCATTTATATGGCTTTCTGTAACTACCTTGATAAGGTTCCCACAACATTCTTACCTCTAAATTGGAAAGATATGGGTTTGATGGACAGACTCTTAGATGGGTAGAGAATTTGCTGGGCGTCCACACAATGACTCAATGACCAAGGGTACATACTGGGTCCAATATTAATCAACATCTTCATAGGTAGAGTGGTGCAGTTGACATACCTGAGGGAAGGGATGCCATACAGAGAGATCTTGACAGGCTTGAGAAGGTGATCATGAAGATCATGAAGTTCAGCTAGGAAAAGTGCAAGGTCCTGCACCTGGATAAGGACAATCCCCAGTATCAATACACATTGGGCAAGGAATGAATTGAGAATCAAAGAATCAGAGAATAATCTGTGCTGCAGAAAAGGAGTTGGGTATACTGGTGAATATAAAACTGGATATGAGCCAACAAATGTGC
The DNA here is from genome assembly GCA_035047865.1 of Dendrocincla tyrannina. Classification (NCBI taxonomy): domain Eukaryota; kingdom Metazoa; phylum Chordata; class Aves; order Passeriformes; family Dendrocolaptidae; genus Dendrocincla; species Dendrocincla tyrannina. The sequence goes on from JAWWMP010000001.1 coordinate 52,512,649, forward strand.
ACATGCAGAGCAGAAAGCCAATTGTAGCAAGAAGTATGGCCAGCAAGTTGAAGAATTTGATTCTCCCTCCCTACTACGCTGTTGTGAGACCTCACCTGGAGTCCTGCATTTAGCTTTGGAGCCCTCAGCAGAGGAAAGACGTGGGCCTGTTGGAACCGGTTCAGAGGAGGACCACAAAAACTGTAAGAGGGCTGGAACACCTCTCCTATGAAGAAAGATAGACAAAGTTGAGGTTTTTCAGTCTGGAAAAGGCTCTGGGGAGACCCTATTGCAGCTTTCAGTATACCAAGGGAACTTACAGAAGGACTGAGACTTTTTACTAAGGCCTGTAATGACAGGATAAGAGGCAATGGTGTTAAACAGAAAGTTTAGGGTAGATTTAGACTGGCTATAACAAAGAACTTTTTTTTACTGTGATGGTCACAAGATAACATAACAGATTTCCGAAAGAAGTTGTGGATGTCCCATCATTGGAAGTATTCAAGGACAGTTTGGAAAGGGCTTTGCACAACTTGATCTAGTGGAAGGTGTCACTCCTCTACGGTCAAAGTAAAAGACCACAGCCTGTTGGAACAGGTGCATAATCCTAATCTTCAGATGTGAAGGGAGGCATAGAAGCCTACAGTCCCACTGCCATTTCCTTATGAAAACCTCTCCTAGGGCATTCATAACCTCTCAGCTCTCTGAGGTCTGCCATAAATGTCTCGTGGTTGTCAAACATGAACATCTCAGCTGTGTTTTGTAGAGTAGGAAAGGTCACTATCCCAAATCTATGCAATGTCTCTTGTCCAAGTCTTGTCAAGTTCACGTTGTACAGCTCTCTTCTCCACCTACTTTTGAGCTTTGGCTCTCCTTTCTCTTTATATCTTCTATTTAATCTTTATTTACACACCTTTTCACACTCTGTCCTCTGGGCTCAGAATTTCTTTCCTCAGGGAACTTGAGAAGTCTCCATTCAGATCTCTCTATAGATGTCTCCCCTTCTGTGAATGGCCCAGACTAATTTTTTTTTAGCTCAAGTATTCAGAGACAGAACCTTGCTTTATGTCTCAAGAGAAGTCTTGTCATCTCAGCAGAATTACTGCCATAATTCACAAAAGTCCAGATTGTACATTCACAGGAATTCTCCATTTGTGCCGGATTCTGTAAGAAGCACCCCAGAGGACAGTTCATTAAAAAGAAAAAACAAACTCAACAATAGTATTTACTCTGTGGATCTCCCTGCTTAAGTTGGTTGCTTATTTTTAAACACTGTGGATGCCTGAAGGTACTGTATGAATGTCATCCATTTGGCTGTGTTTTTCTGAGCAAAGGTGAATCTGTTTCACGTTTGCTTTAAAGAAGTATTTGGCAGTGATGAAGAAGTGTCTTGGTGTAAGAAATTGACATAATGTAGCCTGAGTTTAAATCTTAAGGCTCACAGTAAGTCCACCTGTTACATTACCACTGTTTAGATATTCCTCATTTAGAGGGATACAAATGGGTTCCAGAATAATATATTGTCTGATCTGTGACCACAAGAGAAATTCTGGGTCATGACTGTTCAAACCTGGAATTTGTGCGTGGTGGGAGCTGGAAGAGAGATGTAAACACATGTCCTTGGTTAGTTGATTAGAATTTTGTTTCAGATTTCATTAGCTTGCTATTGGAGTAAAAAAAGCCTTAGTTATAATACTTAACTGTGCTAGTCAAAGCCTGTCAAATCCTTCAGATAATGTAATGAATCTTGTAAGTGGAGTAACTAATATAATTCTCAGAGCATCACCTTCCAGCTAGACTTTAAAAGATGAGAATGACACTGATGGTATTAGTTACTAGGAACCACTGATTACAGAACTACAAGTGGTGTTCCCCAGGGCTCAGTAGTGGGGCCATTTCTGCTTAATCTCTTTATTGATGACCTGAACAAGGGGACTGTGTGCTTCCTCAATCAGTTGCAGCTGAGTGGGATTGTTGATCTGCTTGAGGGCAGGAAGGTTCTGCAGAGGGATGTGGACAGGCTGCATCAATGGGCTGAGGCCCATTATATAAGGTTTAAGAAGGCAAAGTGTTGGGTCCTGCACTTAGGTGACAACAGCCTTTTACAATCCTTATGCAATACAGGCTTGGTGAAGAGTGGCTAGAAAACGGCCCAGCAGAAAAGGACCTGGGGGTGCTGGTTGACAGTGGCTAAACATGACTCAGCAGTGTGACCAGATGGCCAAGAAGACCAATGACATCCTGGCCTGTAACAAAAACTAGTGTAGCCAGCAGGACCAGGGAAGTGATTGTCCCATTGTACTCAGCACTGGTGAGGCCGTACCTCAGATCTTGGGTTCAGTTTTGGGCTCCTCACTGCAAGAAAGACATTGAGATGCCGGAACGTGCCCAGAGAAAGGCAACACGGCTGGTGAAGGGTCTGGAGAACAAATCTTCTGAGGAGTGGCTCAGGGAGCTGGAATTGTTTAACCTGGAGAAAAGGAGGACTTGTCACTATCTGCAACTGCTTGAAAAGCGGTTACAGCAAGGTGGAGGTCAGTCTCTTCTGCCATGTAACTAGCGATAGGTCAAGAAGAAATGGCCTCAAGTAGTACCAGGGAAGGTTTAGATTGGATATTAGCAAAAATTTCTTTACAGAAAGGATTTTCAGGCATTGGAACAGGTTATCCAGGGAAGCAATGGAACCAAAGTCCCTGGAAGTGTTTAAAAAACATGTGGGTGTGGCACCTGGGGACCTGGTTTAGTGGTGAGCATGTGGTCGCTAGATTAACAGATGGACTGGATAATCCCAGAGATTTTTTCCAACATAAATGATTCCATGAATTTAAGTGCAGCATTAGAAAGGTCATAAATAGCTATCGAGCTTTTATCTCCATAACTCAGAAGATTTAGGTACCATTAAAGTGAGCAGCGAAGCAAAGTTTTTACCACCTTCTACTAGTAGTCCTATGAAAAAGCCCTTGGTGTTAAAGGTCCAGGTTTTACTGGACTATCATTCCCGTAAAAATAATTTAATTCTAGCTGACACTCTTTTTTAGACTTGTTGTTAACAGAGGTTTAAATAGATCAGATATTGTCTGGAGAAGGGAATGCCTCCATTAATTACTTGCCTGCCAATAAATCGACAGAGAAGTTACAAGCATGTGTATGAATACTTTGCACTGTTTCAAGCCTACTGTCATTCATCAAGGGTGAATTAAATTAACATGCAATTTGGAAGAATTAGTTTCTTTCCTGAAAAGATATGGGGACACTGTTCCATGGTACGATTCACAGCTGAATTTATTCAGTTACACGCTTGATAGAATTGAGATGGTAATTTTTACAGCTGGATTTCAGTGTCCATAAAAATAATTATTTCTTTTCTGAGTTTAAACTGCTTTCTATTACTGCAGCTTACTAGTAGCTCAGATGAAGTATATTAGTGTATTATTTGTTAAGGCTGGATCTGGACAAATAGTGTAATGAACTTTGCTGATGTTGATTTGGAAAGTTTAGGTGTAGGATTTTGGTTTCTACTTCCTTGGCATAAGGTTGCAAAATTGAAGCCCTACCGGTATAAGACAGGACCCCACTTTTCCCACTGCTGTTTTTTATTTGGTAGACATATGCACTAGCAGGAACTCAAAGTCCCTTTTCTTGCAAAGACGTCATGTGCAAAATGTTAGGCTATAGTGTTACCCGGTATTATAAAGCCCTCTGAAGCAGGCAGAGTCCAGTGAGTTCTCAGCAAGATGGGAACAGTGCTTCATTCACGTCACAGCTATATGCTATTTTTGGCATGCAGTTGACTTTTCCTCATTAGGAAAATGAAAACTATTCAAACATAAAGTTCATTTAGTTTGGTATATATATTAATTTGGCTGCTTTCAGACATATTGATTTCCTTTCACCTGCAAAAACTTATGTTTTTAAAAATCTGCAGAATTTCATTTGAGACTGGTTCTTTTCAAGCTCCGTCTGTCTCTATGCTTCCTCTCTGATCATAGAAAAGGATTATCCCTTGGGAATTATGATGTATCTGGTTATGTGGCCAGAGGAAAGGAAGTTAGGGTAGACAAACAAAGGGTGGTAAACAGAGACTTCATTTGGCTTTCTGTGAGCAAAACACATACCCATATACAGAGGTGGCCATGCATGGGAAAGACTGTGAGGACACCACACCTGGGCAGTGTGTCCATCCAACTTCAGTGTTGCCCTGGTACATAATTTCTCTACTTGAACTTCTAAAAAGAAGCTCTAGAGCTGACTGGGACAAGGATTTTCAAAGAAGATCAAAGACAATGTTGATTTCATGCCTTATACAGAGATTAAGCAGAAATATTTCATGAATAATGTCTCAAAATCTTGTTCTGGTTCTCTGGGTTTTTCTTTTTTTTTTTTTTTTTTAATTGAAATATTGTACCTGAGCACTAAAACAAGGCCTGACTAAGGACAAATCAAGATTTTTTTTTCTTTATCCATACCAATCCAGTTTTGCACAGAAGTTGCAACTTACTAATTTAATACTTACTGACGCACATCAGCTTAATATATAAGCAGAAAGAAAAGACATGTCAGCCTATTCTTAAAGGCTTTACTGAGGGGATGAGATTATGCAGTTGTACAACACTGTATAACTTTTCCTTATTAGGAGAATAAAATTCCTACTATTGGAAAGCATCTCTTGGTCATCTCTTGAAGTACTTCAGATTTTCTGCAGTGTCTTCTTCTTATTTAAAAGGAATGTAATTCACATCCATAATGGTCATGGGTTATTTTCTGGACTAGATCTCTGTCAGGATGGCAGACATACATTATGCAGTAAAATTGTACCGGGACAAGGGTAATTTCCATTTTGGTCTGAATGAACTAAATGAAAAATGAAAGATGTAAAGATCTTTATTTCAGTATGTGTTTATGGTCCCAGCTGGAGATCAGCTCCCTTCTGAATTAACACAGAAAATGGAATTGAATTTAGTCCAAATTTTTTGTTTGTTTGTTTTTGTTTTTTCTTATATTGAACCTAAACTGCTTTCTGAAAGCTTTGCTGGATTTAATCAGAACAAAACAGGACCCACTTCATATGCAGCTAAGCCTGAACTGGAACTTACCCAAGATACTCCTTTGACTTACCAGCTTACAGATGAGGTTAGCACGTCCTGACACACCTTGAGCACTGCAGGAACCAGCTCTCTTGTAAGATTTGGACTGAACAAGGTCTTAGTTGTTCCACAGTATGACTGTTGCTTTACTGTGATGTTTCATTTAAAGATGATGGCTTCATTAAAAGAGGGATTCATGTCATCTTAGAACTGAACATTTGATTTAAGCTAATTGTCTTTGTATAGAGAGACAGGTGCATATCCAGGGGAAGATTCACAGGAAGCCTGAGTGATTACTTTAGGCTGATTTCATGATCTTCAGGAGAATGTTGGATGAAAATTTCATAGCTGAAAGGTCTACGCATGTACAGAAACCTTTTTGATATTACAAACAACAGCTTCTTTTTTTTCATATTTCTCCAGCTGACACCTTCACTCTTCCTGAAGCACCTCAAAGCGTGAGGTTTTTGAAGTGACTGGCTTCCACATCATGTGGAAAGTTTATATTTTTCAAAAGACAGCTTTTTTCCCTGTTTCATAAGAAACTGGCAGCACCAGCCTGAAAAACACCAATAGAAAATATGCACTGAAAAGTCATTAAAAAGTAGGAGAAGGGACAGAAGGAGATTTTTTTATTTTATTTTTTATTTGAATTTCCATGATTGTATTAAAACAGGATGGTGAGATTCTCTCTTGCTTCTCTCCTTAGTTCTTGTTCCATCTATAACTACTCAAGAAGAGATTGTCCATGAAAGTATTTGTTACAAGAAATGTTTTTTCTTTCAAAGATCAAAAATGTTTCATTTTACCAGCCTGACTGGATGAATGCTGTGAAATAGTTATACCTAAACAAATGAAATTTTTTTAATGAATCCACTTTAGCTATGTTTGCATCTGTTCTAGTTTTGCTTTCCAATATTCATGCAATTATTTTTTTATATAACAAAGTCTTTCTCAAAGTTAATATTAAATGTGAGCAGTCAAATGTACGTGGAAAGAAAATTTTACACTGCCTTTCTGCAAAGCTTCAGAAAAAAAAAATGAAAGAAGCAAGCAAAAAACTCGTGAGTATTAGGTTTATTCCTGATGTCAAGAAGCAGTAAGAATACAGAATAACTGAAGTGAAACGTCCAAACTGAAAAAGTCAGATCTTATTTCAAGGGGAAATCCTAGTTCCCCTGAATTCATTCGGAGAATACCCATACATTTCAGAGTGACAAGATTTTATCATACTTCTAAGGTACTGAGTCCACTTCTTTTTGCCTAAGGGTTAGACAGTGCTGACTTAATACATTCAAGAAAATCCCTTTATATTTTATAGACTTTTAAATGGCACAGAGTAGACAAGTAATCTTTTTCTATTACTGTTCCAGATTAATTTTAGACCATGTTGGGCTGTGATGATGCCAGAAGAGACATTTTGCCAGCCCTGGCTACACCCTCCTGTTCCTTCCCTCACACCTGGCATCCTGGTTGATTCATCTAGCTTGACTGATGAGCTGAGTCAGCAGAAAATAAAGGTTGTGAGTTTGTTTTGAGGCAGATTGGCTTCACTGCGACAAGCCCACTGATCTGGCTGGCAACTTGGCTGTACAAAAAGAGGTGTCTGTAGAGGGGAGGTATCAGGAACAGAGGGTCCGAATGAGGAGCATGACATGGGACTGCCTCTACACTGCTTTTAAGCCAGCTACATCCTTGCTCTATAAGATAGTCCCTCAGCAATAACGAGCAAGAATTGTGGAAAGATACACTTTTAGCTGCTCCTCTGACTCTTCTGGACGTTTTGTCTCAAAAAGTTTGAAAAGCACAGACACTATTTCAGTTTTCAGCAGCAGACAGTAGCTGTTCAGGTAGCGGGCAGCAAAGCAGCACATAAAAACATGCTGTTTTGGAAAATTAGATTTTTCAACCCTTTCTTAGAGTCAGGGAGGCAGATGTCTTCCTTCCTGGTATTGGCAACATTTGTTAAAACAAAGAGCTGTGTGCCAGTGGCTCACCTGCACACCATGTGCTTGCCCCTTGGAGTGTGCCTGTGCTTCAGTGGGCCTGCAAGCTCTAAACCTGTCTGGTGTTGCAGAGGCTCCAGGGTCCCCTCCACACGATGCATCTGAGGTGTCATGTTGCAGCCTCGTGGGGTGGATCTCTGTCCTCCTTCCCCATTCCCACAGCACAGACTGTCAGGCTGCTTTTGCTCCCCTGTTTTCAAGGCAACAAATGACACACTGCCACTGAACTCACGTGGGTGTTATTGGATTCACAGCTCTGTTACCTATCCTGACATTAGGAAGCAGTCCTGAATGGCCTCTCCCAAATGTCAGTTTTGAAGTCGGTGCCTCCACAGAAGCAGAGCAACTGCTTCTTTAGGCTATCAGTGGAAATCCCTCCAGCATCAGGATGTTAAACCTTTGGCCTTTACCTAATCTTGTCCATCCACCCCTTCCCACCATTCACTACTGATGTCTCCACAGCTGTGGATGTGTTTTGCTGTAGCCAAACTCAGTCATTTCAGGTTCCCACAGGAGTACTGTTTCTAGACCCGCATAATTTTCCATTGTGTCTCTGTTGAAATAGAGAATACTGAAAGTCTTTTATGGAAGAGGTTTATAAAATATGAACATCAGTTTGTTATGAAACCTAATGCTGACAGCTTGTAAGAGCCATCCAGAGAAGTATTTAACTCAAAGTGCTCTTTGTGTGTATCGGAACAAAAGGCTTATATAGGTATATTGGAGAAGACACCTGCCTCAGGTAAGATTTATTTCAAGATAGTGTCATTAGGGACTTAGAAAGGATTCAATTCAGAGAATATGAATTCCCCTGAGACTTCTTTTCAAGGCAGACTTAAAATGCCAGATTTTCTTGGCTCAAGACCACTATCGGACATATTTTTTTAGCTGATTATACCTGCATTTCTTCAGTTTTGTCTTTCTCCTGTTTGAGATGGTCACATTATGAAGTGAAAATCACTGGCATTCACCAGCCACAAGTGACAGTTGACAAGGTTACATGTTAATATTCTGTGACTACAAAGAGCTGCCTCAGATGCGTTAATTCTAATGGAAAGTTAACAATGTACTTATCCTTGAAGTGATACTATTGAATTACATTTGGTATAGCGGTTGGTTTTATACCTTGGTTTGACATTAAACCAGTTTAATAAGCAGCATGAGAACAAGAAAAGAGTAAACAGTAAGGTTTGTTCAAGGCATTCTTCAACTCATCTATGTATCCAAGGGGAATTAGAGAGTTAATCTTTTCTAAAAAATGCATCTGTCATATTAGTAGACCATTTGGTACATTGCCAAATATGAGTGTCAGATATTGCTAATATTGGTAATAGTAGGATACTAGAAATTAGAAATAGAAGAAGCCTATTAGATTTACAGTCTGCCTTTCAGTCAATATACTGCTACATGACCTTCTCTGAGGTGTCCTGCAACTGCATTTTGAATGATTTCAAAGTTATACTCTGTTAGCCATTCACCAAAGCTGAGGAACTCAGAGCCAGAGGAAGTGTGCAGGTTAAGTCTCAAGTTAGAAGGATTTGTTCCCAGTGAATTTTTTTTATTTTTTTTTTTCCAGAGGCTACTTATTGTTTTACATTTATTCAAATGGAACCAAAGAGACAAATTGAAAAAGCTGTGCCTCAAAAAGAAAGTGCAAAACTAAACATGGTGAGTTTTTTAAAGAACACTGAAATACAGCTGGATGATATTGTGGATTTATGTTGTTCAGGCATTATTGTATTCTTATCACGATTTGTGTACTTTTCCCCCATTTTGCTTTATAAGTGAAGAAAAAAAGGGGGAAGTACAGGACATGCAAAATAACTGTGTCACACACAGTTAAAAAAGGAAAGCTTCTTCTAATCTACTTAGTGGAATTATGTCAGTTGTAACTTGAAACACTAGAAAACCAAAATAAAACTGAACAAAGTGTAAATTTAAAAGTTCCTAATGTCCACTTGAAGAGATGGTGCAAAGTATTTCAGCTCAAACTTCAATGAACCTTTATTTGCATGCACATTGACAGTTTAAACATGAATGTATACAAAGTCACTTAAAACTGTAAATGCGGCATAGCCCAGAACGCATTATCTTTCATACCATCTTATGAAATGTCGGCTTAGTAAATGCTACTCTTCTGTAAATTTACTATTTGTCTTACAAACTAAGACAAACCCCTGGTGCCATGGGCAATCTCAGTTGCAGACTTATTTGTGCATATGAGTGCATACGTATGCAGGACATACAACATCTCCTGTTGTGAATAATTCACTGATATGATTATCCCTGGGTTGTTTGGGCTGGCTTTTATTAAGCTTCCAACATGTTATCTTTTATCTATCACTTGTAGCTTTGACAGCCTTAAATCCCTGAGCACACTGAAGAGATTACTAGGGATAGGTTCATCCTGGAGGGTACCACAGCTAAGACACCTCTGGAAATGCATTATACCCTCCCTCCCCTCAAACAGCAAAAGATGCAAGGATGTGTGGATGTATGCTCAGGTCTTAGACTCATGAGCAGCAGAGCTGATTTGGGCAGATCAGGCCTCAGGGCATGCAGCCGTTCATCTGCCTGATGAACCGTCCAGAATGGCATACAGAAAACAAAAGCCTGACACCTTTATTTTACAGTTGGCAGACCTCTGCAGCCCAGCTTGTTAGCTGTTTTACCAGCCCCCAAACTCTATCAGAGATGCACCCCCAGTTTGCAGCCCCATGCTGTGAGTTCCATAGTTTGGCTTAAAGTCAACTGTACTCTAGCACGGGACCACATTAAAGGTGATTACTTTGCTCATTCTAACTGGCTTTCTAAGGAAGCCGAGCTTCACAAAATGAGAAACCACAAGAATACCTGAAGCAATTAATTTTTTATTGATGTGATGCTACCAACTCCAAGTGCCAGATTAAATTAAACCTCACTCCCAGTGATCAAAAGATGCCCAGCCAGCCTACTGCTTGCAAAGCTCCACTCAGTCATGATGTTTTGAAAACAGGAGTAGCCAAAATCCAAGAGATTTCTTACAGCCTTCTGGCTGTATTTAAGGTGAAGGGGAGTGGGCCTTCATCACAGTTTCAAACAACAGCACAAACAAGAGTTCTTGTTACCAAGAAAAATTAGAGTGACTTTTAAAAGATCAGGTGAAGGGAATAAATATAAAACTCACTACCTTCCTGCAATTATTCAATATACTATTGCTTACATTTAGTCAGAAAAGCTTTCATAATGAACATACTTAAAACAAAGACAATTTCTGAACAGAAGAGACAACAAAACAGATTACTGATTTCTTTGCTTTTTGAAAAACTGGTCTTGGTTATTTACAAAACATTGCCCAGGGACATCACTTAAAACACTACTGCAGTCTAACAGTGAAAGTGATTATATTTTGGGACTGTGCACAAAATTGTATCAGAATGGCTAATCCTATACAGTTTGGAGGGAAATTTAGATGTAGTCGTAATACATTGATTTGCTTATTGTTTTCTTAATTTCTTACTGGCAGTATTCAGGTAATAGTGGTTGGCTTCCATTCCTGGACTGATGAACTCATTTTGGAGAAACAGGTTGTCCTGAACTAAATGCAACTCAGACCAATGTGAAAGGTGATCGGGGCCAGCGGGATTTCAGAGGCTTCAGGAGTATTTCACAGAATCACACAGAACCACAGAATACGCCGAGTTGGAAGCAACCCACAGGGATCATCAACTTCAACTCCTGGCCCTATACAGTATTATCCCTAAGATACTGTCCAAACACTTGAACTCTGTCAGGCTTGGTGCTGTGGCCACTTCCCTGGGCAGCCTCTTCCAGTGCCCAACCGCATTCTGAGTGAGGAACCTCTTTCTAATATCTAACCTAAACTACCCCTGACGCAACTTGAGGCCATTCCCTCAGGTCCTGTCACTGGTCACCACAGAGAAGAGATCAGTGCCTGCCCCTCCTCTTACCCTAATGAGAAAGTTGCAACTGCAATGAGGTCTCCCCTCAGTCTCCTCTTCTCCAGGCTGAACAGACCAAGTACCTCAGCCACTCCTCATGCAGCTTCCCCTCAAGGCCCTTCACCATTTCATTGCCCTCCTTTGGACACTCTCTAAGAGCTTAATATCTTTCTTTTATTGTGGTGCCCCAAACTGCCCACAATATTCAAGGTGAGGCTGCCCCAGTGCAGAGCAGAGCAGGACAATCCCCTCCCTCTCCCAGCTGTTGATGCTTTGCCTCATGCCCCCCAGGACATGGTTGGCCCTCCTGGCTGCAAGGAAAAAAATATTTTGTGTGTAAACCTGAGGGGAATGGATTTTTTCAAAGAGCACAAAGTAATACTAGGGCTGTGCTGTAGGATAGTACCTTTCAGCATGGAACTGAAAGTTTGATTTATTTGTCCCAGTTCATATAGCAGGGCATGCGGAAGTGTCTGAGCTGTAAATTCTCCCAGGACATGGCTGCAGTGCTACAGGGGACAAACAAAAACCAACACAGGGCTGTCTCATCTGCTCTGCCTTTTGGAAGAAAAACTGGTGTAACTTCAGAAGTGCACAGGGCTTCACTTGAGCCAGAACTAGTTGACATGCTTCAAAAAAGAGACTAGGAATGAACAAATGCTCTGGTACCATGTTTGCTTTGGATGACCATGCGCATGAGGACCTCGGACTGTTTTTGAGAGCTAAGCTGCTTGACAGTGTATGGTTCTGACTCATCCCCCAGACGTTGTAAAGCAGACTAGATTGAAAACCTTCTGCCTCTGGTTGGAGGATTGGAACAGGCTGCTCAGTGGTAGAATCACCATCCCTGGAAGGGTTCAAAAAACGTAGATGTGATGCTTAGAGGCATGGTTTAGTGGTGGACCTAGTGGTGGACCTAGCAGTGCTGGGTTAATGGTTGGATTTTTGAATCTCAGAAATCTTTTCCAGCTTTAATGATTCTAAGATTCTATGCATCTTGTCTATTTGCAGTGGTCTAGAACCGGTGGCTGTTTTGGAAGAACCCAAACAGTTAAAATTCTGCTCATTTAAATGCTGGCTGGACAAGACTCCCCTACAAGATCAATATATGTCACACTCAGCATTGATGTTTTGCCTTTTCTATTGTGAAGATCTCTCACAGTTGACAGTATCAAAGAGCAGATATTAAAGCTCAGGTGTGCCTTGTGGATCCAAGAATAGTACTTTGCCTCCTCACAGCAATTAACGCAGTGTGCTATGTATACTACACATGGCATGAAAATGAAGCTGTCATTTTTGTAAGACTCCTTGTGGTATTTCAGACCTCAAGAATGAAAACTGGACAACATGTCTGTGTGACTGGAACCCCTCTGTGCATGCAGTCTCCTTCCTTCACACATTTTTATGGGCTTATCGGATATTCTTTCCAGTGAATCAGGTATTTGAACTTTAATGTTACAGAAGTGGAAGGGAATTTTTTTGTTGTTGTTCAGCTTTTACTCTCTTTTCCCATATTTTTAGGGGTTTTTCCGAAGACCCACTTGCTCCTCAGTGTTTTTCAAAATGTGCTTTTCAAAACAAACACAAACTAGATAAGATTCTCTCTGTCTACCAAAAATTAAGTCTAACCTAACTGGAAGGAAGAAGAAGGAAAAAGAAGTAGCATAAATATGCTTGCAGCCATACTTTAGGGCAGACTTCAAAGGAACCCCATGTGGGGTTCCAGGAGGTAGTTTGCTACACACATAGAGGCAGAGCTGCAGAGCTGCATATATGAACATAAAAAAAAAAAAATTTAAAAAAAAACAAAGCAACAAGAAACCAAAAAAACCCCGAAAAAATTTAGCCTACTTCAGTAATTTGTCTGTAACTTTGATGTAGCTTTCATATTGCTAATGATATGTGTGCCATGTCATTTGGGAACTGTATTTTACACTACTAGGCCAATATTCATTGGTATGTCTTCTGGCCCTTGGAAGAGGCACTCATATGAGAAGCAAGTAAAGCAGAAAAGGAAATACTATGTATTTTTTTCATTTGAGTTCTTAGACGTGCTAATATCTCCAAATACATCTTCTGAATACCTGTACTCACCTGAGAACCTGCTCCATAAATAATCTCTCTTACTCTGCAAAAATTCTTTCATAATCCAGTTTGAGAGAGAAATGGTGCTCATTTCTCACCCCAGTTTTTCCATAATAAGCCTCTGGAGGGAAAAGAAAAAAAAAAAGTTCCCTCCCAGACAACTCTCTTTCTCCAGGCGCTCACATCGCAGTAAACATACTGAACTCAAGAGAAGAAAAATTAGCCCCACTGGGTCTGCTCTCAATGCCTTATAATCAAAGGACCAGTCACACTACAGATATTGCTACTATTGTATCCTCAATGGGCAGTAAACCACATCCCCAAAGAAGGAGTGAAAGAGAAGACATAAAGTTTAAAGAAGTGCAAGAAAGCATGCAAGAAATGCAGATGCAAGAATGGAGACAGCTATTTCAATAAGCATAGCATGAACAGGCATAAACTGATGTCAAGGGCAATGACAGGTGTTGGGAAGGGCTAATTTTAAGACTTGAACTTGTTTTGGAGTAGTTTCGCCAGAATAGTAAGCACAAGCCCAGTTACCATCAGCATGATGCTTTTCCCTGGTAGTTTGACTATGCAGAAACAGCTGCTGTGGTCTAGGTTTTAGGTCTAGCTGAGATCGCGTGTTGGCATTCAATTAACTTCACATATATTAGCCTGCAGAGGAATCTTCCCTGCAACGTAATTTGTGAACGATGAATGGAAGAACAAGATAAAAACCTTTTCTGGTGATGTTTCTGCAGTGTCAGGACTTACTGATAAAACATTAAGAGCCGTACCTATTCCTGTCCTCTCTCTTCCTTTGTCCCACTCCAGTGGCAAGGTATATGAAATACTAAATTCTTCTCATAAGATCTGAGACTCATGTGTTCCCAAGTTCCATGAGAAGAAAAGCATGCAGGTATGTCTTGAGGGAGGACTCCTTGGCAGATAGATGCACTTGTGTCACACCAATAGAGGCAGAAATTGCCTCATTTCATATGGTCAAACTGCCACGGCAGAGAGACATGGTAATACAGAAATGTGGATGCCTTTTTTGTGTTGGAGCAAAAATAAGCAGATAAACAATTCAGCAAAGGCATTATATTAAACTTGAGGCCTTGATGCTGTAAGAGAGAATATTGCTGAATGTAGTAAAATACAAATCAGGCAAATAGATTTTTTTTATTATCGTAATTGAATAGGTGATTTCTTACAAGACTGAGCAATAAAGATCTCAAAAATGCTTCAAATGTGTCTTGACTAACAGAAGCTAGGGAAAGACTAACATATTTATTTGTTGAGCAGAGATTTACTGTCTCAAACTGCTAAACCTTTTCTGTCTTGAAGTGACAGTAATCAAACTTCAAAGAACAAATCAGGCAAGCAATGAAAATGGATCGGAATTTCCTGGAGACACAGATTTTTTAGTTCTCAAAGAGCTTTAACTCCTTTTCTTCTCAAGTTGTTATTAAAGCAAAGCTGCCTTCTTCTGTGGCTTGTAGTAAACATAGTCCTATCTGAACTTTCTTGTTTCCATTAGGTTGACTATGTGTTAGATATACAGTAGTAATTTGTTGTTCCTGAGTTTGAGCATTTAATACCTCTTCCTTCCAAAAAACACTCATACATTAAACAGCTGAGATTGGCAGTGAACTTCAGAGAGAGCAGCAACCATCCCTTTCTTAGGCAGCTTCATCTTTAACCCTTGTCCTCTCTCCTCCTTCTAAAATGGTGACATGAAAGTGCAATTCTACCTGATGTATAATATCATGTAAACAGTGTAAATAGATAAGTGTGAATAATGCAACTTAAGTCCCACTGTGGCCCTCTGCAAAGATTTGTCAATGCTGGCAGTGGATCCAGTTAGGCAGAAACCCATTAAACTGGTTCTGTTCGATAGGATTTGTACAACACAATATCACTTTACCATTCATCCTCCTGAGTGGGTCCCTGATGAGTTACCAAAATCATAGAATCATAGAATGTTCAGTGGTAGAAGGGACCTTAAAGGTCATCTAGTTCCAATGCCCCTGCCATGGAGCCTTCCACTAGACCAGGCTACTCAAAGCCCTAGCCAGCCTAGTCTTGAACACCTCCAGGGATGGGGAGTTCACAGTCTCTCTAAGCAACTTGTTCCAGTGCCTCACCACCCTTACGCTAGAGAATTTCTTCCTAATACCTAATCTAAACCTTCCCTCTTCCATCTTAAGCAATTCCTCTTGTCCTATTACTGTCTGCCCTTGTGAAAAACCCCTTTCCAGCTCTTTTACAGGCTGTCTTTAAGTGTTGGAAGGTGCTATAACATCTCCCTGAAGCCTTTCCTTCTCCAGACCGAACAACGCCAACTCTCAGTCTCTCTTCATAGGAGAGGTGTTCCAGCCCTGTATCAACTTAGCAGCCCTTTTCTGGACTTATTCCAACAAGTTCAGACTTTCTTGTATTAGAGGCCCCAGAGCTGGACACAGTTCTCCAGGTAGGGTTTCATAAGAGCAGAGCAGAGGGGGAGAATTACCTCCCTTTACCTGCTGGTCATGCTGCTCCTAATGCAGCCCAGGATACAGTTGATTTTCTGGCCTCCAAGTTGTCATTGTTGGGTCAAGTTGAGCTTCTCATCCACAAACACCCCCAAAACTTTCTCCCCAGGGCTAGTCTCAATCCATTCTCTGATCAGCCTATATTTGTGCTTGGGTTTGTTCTGACCCAGGGGCAGGACCTTGCACTTGGCCTTATTGAACTTCATGAGGTTTGCACAGGCCCACCTCTCAAGACTGTCAAGGTCTCTCTGGATGGCACTCTTTTCCTCCAGTGTGTTGACTGCACCACACAGCTTGACAAACTGGCTGAGGATGCACTCAATCCCACCTTCCATGTTATTCATAAAGATGTTAAAAAGTGACAGTCTCAATACTGAGCCCTGAGGAACACCACTTGTCACTCCTCTCCACTTGGACATTGAGCCATTGATCGCAAGTCTTTCAGTGAGACCATCCAGCCAATTGCTTTTCCACCAGGTGGTCCATCTGCCAAATCTATGTCTCTCCAGTTTAGAGACAAAATGCTGTGGTCTAGAAATAAAGAGAAGGAAGAGAAAGGAATAGCAGCCCCATACTCCATTAGGAATTACTCCAGACCTCTGCAAGTGTAGTGGAAAGGTGGGGGAGGCTGAAATATCAGAGGTACACAAAAGGTATGTACACAGTTGATGGTACAAAAAAGAAAACCAGAAAGGAAAAGCATAGTGATGCTCAAGGGTCACAATATGCCAGGAAGAGCATTTCCTCTTCTGAGAATTATGTGTTTTGCTGTGCCACAAACATAATTAAAGAGAGCTGGATGAGATCTCCAGCACTCAGACATATCATCCACCCTGCCATGCCAAGCAGCATGACTCAGACCTGTGACACCATTTAGTCTCCATGTCCCATTAAATAATATTAAATACAATTTTGAGAACTATGTCCTCACAACAAAATTTCCTTTCCTTTTCCATCAGGAGATTCTCACCTGTAACTTACTGATGCTTTCCCATTCTTCCCCTCCTCGAGTTTAATTTCCCAAGCCTTCTGCTTTCTCTTCATTATGTGCTTACTTTCCAGTGGGTATCATTTGGAGGAACAATGCTTGCACCATTCTTCTCAGAGAAGAAGTAACACAATATACTTCTGCATATGATATGAGACCCAGTTGCATTTTTGTTTCCTTAGATGTCCAAGGGAACTCATTAAAGAACAAGACAAAGATCTCACTCGCCAGCCAATAAGCTAGGTAGGTCAATTTTAGCACAGACTGGTAACTAAAATGCCGCATTCTGGCTCTACTGTTCATGCAGAGAGTAAGGATATACCAAATAAAACAAACTTAAACCATTAACAGAGTTGTGAATTCTATTAGGCTTTGGCTTATTGCCTTTGCAGGAGCACACTGTACCAGTGAAGTACAGAAATTAGGTGTTCAGGCAAAAGATCTGGGGTGTGGTGGCAGAGTGCAATCTTTCAGACCTTTGGAGCTATTTAGCTGCTCTCAAAACACACACACAACAACTCTGATAATTACATTCACTGCAAAACCTAGGCATGGAGCACTAGAAGCCTTTTAGGGGCTCTTCATCATTTCCTGCCTTTGCCAGAATAAAGCAAATTTACTCCTATTTCAGCAGGCTTGGGCAGAGTGAGAGAAGAGGGACTGGATTGTCAGCATTATTGAAAAGATTCATGATTAGTCACACTCACTTGAAGACAAGTTACTTGCCAAATGCTGCACAACTCATTAGAAGACCTGCAAGCTGGCAGCCCTCCAGCAGCTGTGAAATGGCTCCAGAGCTGGAAGACCCAAGAGGACCCCTGAAACCCCATTCTGCCCCACACACTGGAGTGCAAAAGGCCAGGTCAAGCATGCCTGGTACCCAGGAGTTCAGCAAATAAGTCTCTTGTTCTACAGTGAGAAAAAAAAGGAAAATATTTCATAACTCAGCTGTTGCTAATGCTAAGGTAATGCCTTTTGAGACTAGTCTGAAATTGTTGCCTTTGCATGCCCCCCTTTTCTTGGGAAAGCTAATATTTGAGTGGCCAGAAGATTCCCTCAGTGATCTGGGAAATTGGAGTGTTTCTTAACCTGATTCAGCTCTGAACTGGTTCCTGCAGAGGCACTGAGGTATGTTGGAAATGCCCTGTTAGCTCAGGCCCACAAGAGCTGGTTCCCCATTTGCAGTGTCACTTCCATGCCCTTGACTTTGCCATTGCTCTTATATGAGGACAGAACGTAAATAACACTTAATTCCTCCCCCCTACATGATTCAGTGTGCATCCCTTTGGGTTTACTTCTTCTTGTTCAGTGCCAGCTCAAGCCAAACTGTCCCAATTTTTCCAGGTGTCCCAGCACTTGATGGCCTACTCCCATTCCAGAAGCATCAGAAGAACCAGATGCTCGCCAGATGTGCACCTTACTACACATGCAGGTTAATTTAAAACAGGGGTTTTAAAAAGCAGCATTAGCAACCCACATTTAGCTCACTTAACCCAGGCACTTTATGGGATGCACAGAGGTGAGGGTTGGTGAGCTGGCCAAGCCAGGTCCCTGGCTGTCAACTGCACAGTCTTCCTCTCCCTCCGTCTCATCTCACCATCACCAGTTCAGCTCTCCTATCCCACTCCTAGCTCCCACTCCTGTGTTCATCTGATCCCTCAAATATTCAAAAAGCTAACCAAGCCCTGCCAGCTCTCACAGCACTCTACACAGCAACAGCCCAACTGCATGGCTCTTCTGGCAGCGTGTTCTACCCCGTTCTTTGCCCTGTAATTGCACATTATAACTTTCCATGACAAACCTGACTAAGAGCTTCCTACACCTGCCCACTCCCAGCTGCTTGCTGCTGTGTCCTTCCCAGCTGCCTCTCCAGTGTGCAGATTCAACTGAGCATGTGGCCACTATCTAAAAATGGATGGGTGTTGTTTTCTTTTTTTTCCTTTTCGGAAGGAAAGGAAGTGATTTGGGTCATTATAAGCAAAACACACCAAGCTGAGAAGCAGTAAAACTGGAGCTGAGGGGAAGGGTTTGGAGAGGCAGGACGGAAACATATGATTAAGATACAACATGGAAAGACACCTGGAGGGGCTTGGCCTTCTATATTTGTGCAGAAACACAAAAGAAATTGGGAAAGTCCTGGTGTAAAGTATAACACTTTTCCTTCCATTACTGGAGCACCTTTTGACATCTTTATTCTATTTGTTGACTGAAATTAAAGTTGTGAAGGTTTTGGTTTGAGCACATATTCCTTATAAAATACTACTGTATTTCAAGAAGTGAAAATTAGCTTCTTCACTCTCTTGTCCCTAGGCTATTCAAAAACCTCACAGGTGAAACATGTAAGGTAGAGCCAGCAGCCTGGACCCCCTCAACTAAGAGTGGTCTGATTCACATCCTATGGTTACACACAGCACTATCTCTGGCTTCCACCACTCCAAAAAACAGCATTAAACAACAGAATAACCTATATTTGGAGAAAAATTAAGATGCAGTATAGATGTTTTCTCCAGGCAGAACCTACAGGTGAAAGATTTTTATCCTCTTCCTTCAAGCATAATGTGTTACAGAGATCCACAGATGTGGCACTCAGGAGTGCAGTTAGAGGAGCCAGAGTGGTGGGTAGGGCCCATTCACTTCTGAGAAGCTGCATTCATGCATATGTCCAGGGTGTGCATATTCAGCACATATTTTAGACAGCTGTTAATGCTGGTGTGACTTGGACAATATTTTAAAATGCAGTTTCTCCCTTTCCTCACCACTGATGCATCCAAAGCACTTACAGTGATAAAATTTTTAACCATTCCCCTGAACGCAGGACCTTTATCACCCTTAAAAATTCCCACTTCTGTTCTATCCTCCTTTGCTGCCAGTATGGATGCTGGACACCTATCTACTCCCACACTGCCATGCTGGACTCCCCCTGATCAGCAAGTTCACTTTCTTTCAGTATAGAAGGTCTCACTGGCCAAAGCTGAACCTCTTGGTCACAGATTCGTGTCCAGGGTTTTCTGGAGACTTTTGGAAACATCATGAAGTCTTCCACAGACCTGCCATATCCCATGGAGTGGAGAGGGAGCATCCAGCTTGTGTTGGGCAAGCACTGGTAATTTTCAGTAGGCGGAGGGCAGACAACGAGCGCGAGAGCGTAGGATGTGTGAGCTGCAGCTGAAGGTTACTGATGAAAACCAAAGAATCCCAAAATTATGAGTTGCAACCCACAAGTGGTTCCAGGGGAGTTTCCCTTCAGGACTGTGATTCAGAAAAGCTGCTGTCACAGGCAACAGTCTATCAGCCTGAAGTCACCACTAAAACCATCTGTGACAATCAGTCTCTTCTCAGATGGGTGATTACCTTGCCCCCATGGTTTTTCTTTAACTACCATTTTGCTCTCACATAAAATGTTGACAAGGCAAGAAACCAGAAGACTCTAGCCTCTGGGAGAATTGGTCTCAAAGTCAAAGCACAAAACCCATGGCAAAGGGCATCGACTACTTTTCCAGCTGCAGACACGATTCGTCGCTCCTCGGGAGCAACCTGGCCGCGAAACGGGCTACGGGCGAGGTGAGCTGAGAGTGTTGGAGCCGTGTGAGGCTCACCATGAGATGGCAGCCTTCCCCACTGCCTTTGCATGCCCCGAATGCCGGGAAGATGTGCCAGCCCCAGCTTCGGCACAGAGCAGTTCTGTCTTCCCGGCAGAGATGTGCTGCCAAGATTTTAACAAAGGGCTCCCTCAAAAAAAAAGAAAAAATAAAATAAAAAAAATCAGCCTTGCTTTCCAATACATAGAGCAATTTCCTTGGCGAAATCCTTTCTTCTTCATTGAAATAAAACCCCAAATCCAGCAATGACATATTCCCAGTGCATGTTCTCCCCACACAAATCTACCCACCGCAGATTGGCCCCACAACTGAACTTGGCAGTCCTGGGCTGCTCCAAGCTGGGGCTCAGGAGAGCACATTGCCATTGCCCTGGCACTGCTTTGCACATGGCAAAGGCCTCTGAACGCTGCCAGCCACATCTCAGAGAGAAGAGCTCCATCACGGAAGTTAAGTGGCAGCAGGAGCTGGGGTGGTATCCTATTCAAACGTTCCCAGGTCTCCAGTGCCTTCAGGAAGCACATTCAACATGATGTCAGTGAAAAGTGCTGACATGAAGGAGTAGGAGTACAGGGCTCTTGGTCCCATGGCAATCCACTTCTGGGAAATGGCTTGTGTTGCAGAGCCTGTCAGGACTTACACTGTGAAGCAACCTGTGCCACTCCTTCTTTATGGACACAGAAAGATCAGGCAGAGCTCTACCTCTGCCAGCATGAGCTGGTCTCACCTGTATCTTATTATCACAGAAAGGATCCAGACAGATTTAGAAACTTCTGAATATCTTCTGACTCCTGCTACTTGTGCTAGTAGGAGGTAACCCAAGGGACACACACATTGCAAACCTACAGGGAAATAAAGGAAAAAATTCATGCACAGAGCTGACTTGCCTCTTTCTTTAAACAGATGGAGTCACTCCACATGTAAGATTGTGTCTATTTCAGCCCATTTCAATGAATTTTGATTTGAAAGTGCACTAATGTGAACCTGGAGAATTAGCATTGCCTTAGGTGAGTCAGAGAAACTCTCATGTGTCACATGCTGACTTCAGTCACATCGCTGTGACTCTGAGCTCTCACACCTCTGCAGGTAGTAGTGTGATTTCAGTGGGAAAATTGTGCAACTGTGATCAAAATCTGCCTCATTCACACCAAGGTGTTGTACTGGTTTTACTGACAGCAGTATCTAACCTCTTGCAACTTCAGTCTTCACTGGGTTTACCCATGAACAGACGTTGGCCACTGACCACACCACTGACAGCAGGAGGTGACAAGATAAATGAGCAGGACTTGCCTCCAATATCAGCTTCTCATGTGCCACTCTACACCCTGTGTCAGCAGGGATGTAAATGTGGCACAGCCCGTGCCTCTCTTCATTTTCAGAGCTAGATCCAGAGTAACGTCATAGCCTTCAACAAAGCAATTCCCAAGTGACCCTTGCATAAAGAGGGGCTGAATCTGTCCCTTTGGTTTTTCTTTAATGCCATCCTTGATGGCTTTCTAATTGTGCTAGAGAATTCCTGTGCCTTTCTCAGCTTTCTTCAGGCTGTAAGTACAGTAGGCGACTTTAAAATCATGGGCAGCAGCCAAGCCTGTATACAGAAAACATTCAAATATAGAGGACTTTTCACCTTTACTTGCCAGAGGCCAAATTCCTTCAAACAATGATAAACCTTATTTAACCAGGAAGCCTTCAAATTCTGGAGTGGGCCTAAAGGTTACAAGGTCTGAGATGACCTTGAAAACTGACTTTTATCTTGGTGAACATCCTGGGGGCTAAAGGCTTAAACAAATATGTTCTGATATCTAATTCTCCCAAAAGCAGGTCTCTGGTGCCAAAGGTTATACACTTCATGAAATATTCTCTGCTGACATGCAGAGATGGGAGACGTTGCATGTATTTCCTCATAATTAACAGGCATTAATCCTAATTAATAAATACAAGTCTTTAGGATGAGGGTGATTTGGAACCTGAAGGGTGTGCAGGTTTCCTCCAAAATGCATGACACTTGGTATGATGATTACACAGGATCAGAACACATGAAGCCAGAGGCACAAGGATAATCACTAATATTTAGGTCTGAACATAGAGATCTTGTTATTTTGCAGAAAAGCAAGCAAATAGGAATGCAATTGCATGGAGACCACTTACGCACAGGGCAGAAGCAGGCCGTGCACTAAGCTGCAGCTATTCCTGCCCATGCTCACAGAACTAACATCCAGGCCAAGCAAACAAGGCAGCAGAGGCAGAAGGCAGATGAGGGAGCAGGGTGAGAAGAGACTTGCAGTGGGCTTGGGGGTCTGAAAAAAGATGTGGAAAAAAGACAATTGGCAGTGGAGTTAGGAGGCTGCAAGCCTCCAGCATCCCAAGGCACAGCATGAGTAACAGGCTAAGCATGCAGGGCTGGGTGGAGCGCCACTGGGCAGTCACCCAGGCAGGGCAGCCCCACTGCAATTCCATTCATCTGAGGGCATTTACTCCAAGGATTAATTGCGACAAGAGCCACGTAGGTATTACGGAGCTTTTGAGATGTCTGAGTATTGCTGGGCAATCTGTAAAGACTGTGACCATGTAGATACTCTGGCATTCAGAAATGTCTACCTCTCACTGACTTTTAGAAGTGGCTTCCCTTTGCTTGAAACTGGAGCATCTCACTCCATTTGCTTTGACATTGCAGCTTGAAACTCTATGATACCTAACCCTGCATCTTCTCCTGTGTTCTTTGTCTTGTATTGAGCCTGTCCATATGTGAGATCTCTGCAGTGCACCCAGCAGCTATTGTGTTTCATATCCAGAGCTTTTCAGTATCTATCCATCCCCTGTGATTCCTTGCCAGCATGGGTTATAAATATGTGCAGGTAACAAGCTAAGAAGTTAACCTGAGGACTCCTTCTCTGCAACCATCTTCCTTGTTTTCCTGCATGCTTCTTCTCCTTCAGTTCAGGTCTTTTTGGCTCTAACTCTGGTTTTATCATGGTTATCTGTAGACATGTATGTGCATCATGCATGTGAACGTTGGCATTTCTACTCTGTAATAAATGCCGCCTTTATCACAGATTAAGTGGGCATTTAGAAGGTGCTTTATTCATCTTTCTTGTGTATGTTGGAAACAAAAGGATGCATACCAGGAGTCACAGACTAATCTCAGGAGTCTGTTCATTACTATAGAAAATAATGGAAAGGCTTGCCTTAAAACAGCTGTTCTGTTTCTGTAGATCAGTCCTTCATCATGAGTTTGATTCTGAGGGTGCCTGTGAAATGAATGGGGGGTAAAAGCACAGTTGCCAGCAAGCTGCATGGGGTGACACCTTATCTCAATAATGGATTATGCCACATAGAAAACTGGGTCTTAAATTTTGTTTCTGGCAAGGACTTGGGTACTTTTTTCTTGTCCAGAGATATTTTCTTCCACTTAGAAACCACAGCCCTAAACGGATTTTTTTTTCCTGGGGTTGGCCATTCAAGCCCTTTAAAATCACTCCCAAACAACATCTAACGTAGAAGGTGGGGTTCACACCCACACCATCCTCCTGGCCATTAGCTCAAGATTTAGAGCATAAATAAATACTAATGGCTATTCCTCAGGCAGTGAAGGAAACCAAGCCCATGCCCCCCTAGGCCCTGACTGGACTGGCCTGCAGGACTGACTAGGAGGGGAGAGCCATCACCACTGCTTGTGCTGAACTCACACCACCTCAGTAAACCCTGCTATCCTCACTGCCAAACTGGGCTGGAAGTCAGACAACACGGGACCAGACAGGATGAGCAAGGCAGTCCTTGAGGTGATGCCACTGTGGCCAAGACAGATTCCTTTCTGAGTACATGCAAGCGGAGCTGTGCTGGAGGTAGGTTGGTCCCATTTGATTAAATAATGGCTGAAATCAGAGATAAGACCCAACCTGTGTGTTACAGCCTTCTTCAGTGCCCCTTTTGTTACTGGTCTTTTCTCTTTGACCACATCATTAGCCTTCATCTCAGGAGGCAGCTCTTTTTGCTCTACTCAGTCCCAGATTCATACATGAATGGCTCTCCTCATGTCCTGCAGCTTCTCTTCATTTTTCTTCCCTTGTGGTCCTTCCCCAAGGCCTATTTCTTCTCTTTCTGAACACGGTGTTCTTGAAAGGTTGAAGTGCTCCTGTGTGCTGAAGCAGATCCTGATGCATTTCGGAAAATTTACTTGAGCACAAAGGTTGCAGGGGATGGCAGGTGCCACCAGGGCCCAGTGGCAGCATATCTGAGAATTTTACAGTTATGTGTTTTCATAGAGTATCTAAATCCTCTTGGAGGTCTAGCCACAAATTTTAAACTTGCTTCAGAAGGATATTGTCTGCTTCTGTTAGGATTCCAGGGAAATTGTCTGCACTGCTGGTCATCTGAAGCACATGGACAACCATGGTAAAAAATTCTCAGCAATGGACTATCACTGAACTAGTAAACCAAAATCTGACAATATTATTCTGTTTCACCAGACAATACCACCCTGATACAGATTGGTAGCCATATTCAAAGTATACAAACAGCGAAGCATTACTTGTCTACAAAAACAGGTATCACAGACTGGTTGCAAGGCTGGGATCATTGGTTTGTTTTTTTTTTTTTGCTCTGCATCAACAGATCATATAGGAAAGGCTTCACTTCTTTTAATGGCAAAGTTCATTCAAGACTGGTCAGTGTAAGACACTGTGTTAATAGGGCAATGAGTGTGCCTCATAATTCTCTATTGTTCATGTGTCACCCCAAATCTATACCTGTAAATTTCTCCTCTAAATTCTCCTGGCATTTCTATGGATTTTATATCCTATTACTTCACCAGTGTGTTTACATACACTTTCCACAGATTAGTTTTGAATGCCAAAAAATCGTTGAGTCAGAAAGTTCTCTGAATGGTGGCTAATCAAAGACTAAACAGGCTTTGCACTTGATAGAAAATGGCAATAATTCACTTTCAGCTGAGGGTTCTTTTCCTTTGGGCACACATACACACACAGACATGTCCTAGTACTAGCTGCGTCAGATAAATCTAGAAGAAGCTAGGCTAAGCAAGATCAATATGATGGTGTTGATAGGTCAACTTTCAGTGGTAAGGTCCAGAGCTAAAAAATTGCTTACAATATTCATTACATTAAGCTCTAAATCCACTGCTAGTTTTATTTGTGTGCATCAGGTTTTCAAGATTTCTGAGGTATGAGAACTAAATAGGAAATCTGGTTGTGTGCAATGGTAGGTGGAACCTCGAGATCTCAAAGGCATTATCTAACCCCGTGCTTGGTGTTATTGCAGAGTACCTGGGGCACCAGGGTTGATGGAGGGTTGAGGTACTAAGTGCGCTTACCTGAGCCCTGCTCCAAGGGGATGGGAGGACATGGTCAGAGAGCATATATGGAAGTAGAGGTTTGCAAGCTCTCCTGGGTTTGCTGCTACAAACCTAGGCTGTGAAAGGTGATTTTAGATGTATCAGTGTTGTTTTTTAGAGCTTGGCTGGTACGCAGCTGAAACTGAAAAATCATCTTTTGAAGAATGGATGCATATTTACACTCCTCTCCTCAAGGTAACACTATTAGCAGTAATAACAAATAATAGTTAAATAAGACCACTCTTTTGGGAAAGAAAAGAAGTGTATAGATGTCGTGATCCTTTTTTAGGGAAGGAGGGATGGCACACTCTCAGAGGGTGAAACGAGAATGACCATTTATTGAGGGGAAAGGACCGCTTATATAGGGTCTGAGGGGGAAGGTTCTGGAACATGGGTGGAGCATGCCCATATAAGGGAAATGGGAGAGGGACAGAAACCATATAAGGGACTAGGTAGGAGGGGACCACCATAAAAGGAAAGGGTGCGTTGCACCAAATGTCAGCCAATTGGCAACTGGGGTACAAATGACCAATGGGGGATCAGGATAAAACAACCAATCAGAACGATCATATAATAGAACCGTAATTATTCCTAATCTAATACAATGGATATCTGTCTAAGCTACCCGAACAATAAAAACTTTTGAAACTCGTCAGGTCCTGGTTCATCTTGATGGTTCTTTT
>JAWWMP010000001.1:52538976-52654683 GCA_035047865.1 Dendrocincla tyrannina
TGCAAACATCCAGTATCAGTCACAAACTGACTGAAACCTCACCTAGAGAATGGATCAGCTTGTGATTCATATTGGAGCTAGGAGAAGAAAGGCAGAGGCTATTGAATGCAATACCCTCAGAAGCCCTTCTGGCATATCCATGTGGTTATTCCACACATAGCTTCTTTGATGGATTCCCCTCAAAGAAACCACTGTTAATTCTGGCAATATTTGAGAAATGGGTGGTTATCACTGGTCTGGGTAAGAGCTCGCTTGATACACCCAGCCAAACTGATACCCTATGAGTTGGCCATAGCGTCTGCCAGTAGTCTGGTTGGCCTCAATGATCTTAAAGGTACTT
Organism: Dendrocincla tyrannina; assembly: GCA_035047865.1. Classification (NCBI taxonomy): domain Eukaryota; kingdom Metazoa; phylum Chordata; class Aves; order Passeriformes; family Dendrocolaptidae; genus Dendrocincla; species Dendrocincla tyrannina. Next base: position 52,539,317 of record JAWWMP010000001.1, read on the forward strand.
TCCAACCTATGATTCTATGACCTACAGGGAAATAACTCTGTTTCTCCACTGCAACTTTGTGTTAGGTTTGAAATGAAATTCTCTGAATAAGCATACTCCACTAATTGCTGGGGCAAAGATATCCTATGTGGTAAATTCTGCTCTCTTACTAACCACAGGAGATTGTCCTCTGGTGGGCCTAGGGCAAATATGTGCTGAAGATAAGTAGTATCTCTTCATGGCCAGTACAACACTCTCTGTGTGCACCTCCCTGTGGAGTCTTGGAGGTCTCTAACAAGTTTTTTTGAGTGTTAAATGTTCTTATACAAGTGAAGGTTAAACAAATGACTCACATAATAAAGAGGAATTCAGATTATTTTCCCCATATTTGTCTCTAATCAGAATGAAAGCTAATGCATTTATATTACTGGAGGAATCTCAAGTTGTCCCCAAATACTTTGCTAAATGTAATGCAAAAATGTTTCAATGTTATCAACTAAACGAACATGTTTGACTATTTCCAAATTCAAGTATTTTATTCTTATGCCAATGCATATCACTGAAGGTCAATTCAACTAAAGTCACACTCAGTGCCCTGACAAGGACTTTGTACTCCACTGCCTTCTGTCGTTCATATTCCCCATTGGATTGAACTTCCTGTACAAACTATACTTCCTATAATGCGTCTGCAGGCATTCCCTTAGTATCTGCTACAGCTCTCAGAATGCACATAATGGAACATTTCTGAAAAAACATGCCAAAACAAAACAGAGTTTGATTTTCCTGAAGAACACATACAGTGGGGAAAAAAAAAAAAGTTATGGAAAATTCAGATTTTGTAGAAACTGCAATTTCAGTGGAAGATTTCCACATGAGCAAGAGGAAAACCAGCTATTTGTCATATTGGCAGTAGACTGGAAAGCTAAGGAAGCAGACCTGGACTGTCACGTGCCCTGCCCCTCCCACCCACCATGACTCCCTCCTCATTTTTATCTGTGGCAGTATTTACCAGCCCTAGAGGGAAATTTTCCTCTATTCCTAAGAGGAAAGCAGGCAGGTGCCTAAATTACAGGGTAAATGGAGAAAGAGAGGAATGAATTTCCTGGAGACTTCAATTTCCACAGCCCTGCTTCTGTGCAGTCAGAGACAGAAATGCAAATGCATGAGCCAGGAGTAACTGAAGAAAATAAAGAAAAGACTGCTCTGAGTTCTTCCTTTAATCTATTCTCTCAGGCAAAGGTTAAATTACCATTTGAATGCCGCTGTAGAAGAGCTAATAATGTTGCCTTTATGTTCCAAGGATCCTCTCTCTTGATAATACATTCTTTTCAACTCCAATTAAGGAAAGCTGTGGTTCCAATCCTCTACACTGAAGATCCCTGTTTTTGCCATCCACTAGCTGGTTGACCTGTTGTTCCCTCACCGATTTCCTGCAGTACTTCAGGTACTGATTCAGAAAGAGCTGACTGTGAGGATATGTTCCTGTAGTTAGAGACAATATGCTATACTTTGAGGTCTTTATGAAATTACTCCAAGTGTCTTGTGATTTCCAACTTCTGGACCACAGGGAGAAATCTGAACCCTTGGTTGAGAGTTGAATAAAAAACATTGGTGCTGTATTATTATCCAAGAAAGCATTTTTGGACTCATTTGAAAGTACACTCTCCCTCCTGATTAGGAGATTCTTGTTTTCATTGCCATTTTGAATAGATTTAGCTATCTATGAGGTTATCCTGCAGACTTTCCAGGCTTTCCAATTGTAAGTTATGTATACATTAAGAAAGAAATCAAAACAAATGCATATTTGTCTTCAGCACTGACAATAGTGTCAAGTGAAAGACAAACACAGCCAGAGCAGCAAAAGGAATAACAAAAGTACTTAAAAAGAACCAAGCCAATATATATAATTTTTTAAAGGGCTGCTAATTATTCAGCACAAAAATCCTCATCTCTGCAGATTGCAGTGGGAAAGGATTTGCAGAGTGGTTTATCAGAGTCCGAGTGAGGACAAGGCAGCCTCCAACATATCACTGGTATTTGCTTCTGATTTTCCCCATCATCACAGGACACTCCTGGCTTAGATAACCCACTGGAACTGTATTATCTTCTTGTGCGGTTGGTCCTAGACTGCTTTGGACAAGCAGGGAAGAATGTGTCCAGCTGACCAGGGACAGGAACTTCTGAGAGTTCTCTCAGTTCTGGGACGATTTGTGACAACTCTGAGTCAGGCCTCTGGTTTCTCTGGTCCAGGAACCCACTCCTACAGAGAACCTGCATCCAGAGGCAGCTATCTCCTCAACAGACAAGGCAGAAGTTCATTTGGGCCCTTCTATATTTTCCTTCCATCGAGGTCTTCTTCACTGGTAGCTCAGGGTATTTACATATTCTATATTCCTGCTTATGAACCCTTTTTGATGATAAAGGCAAGCAAGGATGAGACTCTATGAACAGATTTGCTGTAGAAAGCAACAGATCCTCACCCATAACCCAGGTGCTGATGTCCTGGCCTCTTTCCCAGTGCTCAGACCTTTCCAGATAGGCCGCAGTGGAACTGTGTTCTGACTTTAGTATATTAATTAATGGCTGGAGTTGATCTGACTTGTGGAAAAGCAAGAGAGCCTGAATCTTCTTACAGTCTCTGTTCAGCTCTGTGTGCACCCTCTGTAATTTGGGAAGCTCCTCCTATGAGCACTGCCTCACTCATCTCAAAGTCCTGAACAGCTTCACATCTACGCATTCCACAGTCCAAAAGAAGCAGACTGGAGGGCTCCCAATTACACAAGATCACTGTCTAGCCCTTCCATGAATCCCACAAAGGTCTTGTGGCAATAGGTTTTGCAAGAGAGTTCTGAAAAAGGTCAAAAACCTCTGTCCTGTAACTGAGTATGTGAAACTGCCTCCTCATAAATGCTGTCATTATTGCATTTCTAGTAGCATGGCAAACACTATGGCAAACACATGTCCTTGCACACACTAGGAGGAACTTCAGTGTTCCATGTCATGGCTCCGCTCCACCTTTTGTAGCTTTCCTGGAAACCATCAAATCAGCAGCAGGTAGCCCTGCAGGGTCGTGCATTGTTAGCATGTGGCTACATGGAGACAAACTCAGAGAGGTACAAGCAAAAGTAAATCTGCTGCTGGAGCATCTCAACACCTCACTCAGCCTAAACCCAACTGGCAGCAAAGACACAGAGGTTCCTCTGATGTTTCCCCAGAAATGTCCTCAGAAAGTAAGGCATCTTTTGAACATTTTTGGGTAGGGCATGGACTTGCACAACATTGCTCTCCAATGTCTAGTACGATGCTTCAGCCATTGATGGAAAGAGTTGCTGTCCTATTCCTTTCCTGGTTTGTTTCAGTAGTAGATGAAAGCACAGAACCTATGAGGTGGCTCACGCGGTTAACCTAGGTATCAGGAATTACAGAATTTATCATGGCAGCACCTCAGTTGATCTTTGCATCTGTTTCACCTCTATGTGTGCATCAACCTCTGTTGTGTGACAGCTCAAAGGAGAGAAAAGAGGTGCCTTCCCACATGAATACCTTTTTTTTTTTCTTTAAGACATTGTAGGATATTCTGAGCAGAAATTTTAAACACATTGTCACAGAAATGATCAATAAGTTCAGTTCTCTTTAGGTTTGCATTGCAGTAAAGTACAATAGTGGTTAGCCATATAGCAAAATGAGTGATAGAATTTAGCTCTAAGCTCAGACGGATACAAGTAGCTACAGATCCTTTGATTGTATTCAGAGCCTTTAATTTATTCTTTGGTTTTCCTGGTTAATTAATCTATGCATCTGTCAATTCACAGTGCTGCATGGCCAATTAAACACTTCTCACAGAGGAAGAGCTCCTAAAGTTGGAGTAAATCGAACTAAAAGCTATCATAAAGCCTTTCCACATTGTCACAATGGAGAAAAAAAGTGTCAGCTTGCATTCAGACCAAGCTGCTTGCAAAAATCTCATTGTATCCAGTCAAAAATCTTATATATATCTCAACGGTGCTTTTGCTTTCTGAGTGATGGGTCAAGAAAGGAAATGAAGTAGTTATGTGAGAATGAATATCAGTGAATTCTCATATTCCACAGATCTGTGTTTTGTGGTTGTTGCTGTGACTGGGGCACCCGTATGGTCTCTCTTCTTTTGCTGACAACATATGAATTCATTTGCCAGAATTCCTCTACTTGGGCCATTCATAGGAAATATTTGTGGACTTTTGCACCTCCACCTGGGTACTTATATTCTTGAAACAGTAATGTTGCTCTCTCACATTTTTCTTTCTTTTTAACTAGGTTCAATCTGGCCAAGAATAGAAAAACAATTAAAGAGGGATGATCAGACAGGCGATCATAACACATGATCACAAAATTCTCATTTCACTAGAAAATCAGGCTCTAAAATGAGCAGTTAATTAAAAAACAATACTGTTTCAGTGTGACTTCATAGACTTCATATTTCCTAACAACTTAAAAAATTTATCTGGAAATACATTTGAAGAAATACATGGCATTAGACATATGATTCTTAGGGGTCTTGCCTGGACTGAGGTAAACTGATCAGACCAGGATCATATTTTCTTTTCACAATATGCTAGCAACAACTGGTTTTTTTTCCTCTTTTTTTATTTTTTTCCTCTAGAACAATGAACAGGAGTTATCTCTTCCATTCGAGTGAACGCGGCCCCAAAACATTTCCTGTATGAATTCCCTATGGAGAAGGCAGGATGTTTAGGAATCGTGATGCTGAGGACAAAGGTTGGTCAAAATACTGCACCACTCCACTGCAGAAATGGAATAATGGCTTCAGTGTTATTTTCCATCAGAGAAAACCAAAAATAAATGTAGTTCAACTTTGTTCAGTGGTGAGCCAACAAAAATCACTTTCACCTCTGACAGAAGTCTGTTTCAAGTCCAGGACATGTCCAGACAAGGGTGTATTTCTCACATCCTTGATCTCCAATATGAGACTAATAAATTTTTGAAAAATCTGTGCCACAGTCAGTTAACACATATATTGCTCAGTGACAAAGCAGACTGTTTGATCTTTGCTCTAAGAGTAAAGCACCATTTCAGGGTTGCTTGGCAGCTCTGTTTTCCTTCCCTTAGAAAAAGAGATGGATTCATTTAGAATCGTGGACCACGAAGAAGGGAGCTCAGGTGTGGCAGAAATGGCAGGTGGCTAGAGCTGACTTGACAGCAATTAAATGTACAAATCTTTGATTAGGCTCACGGGAATGGAGTCATTAGCTATAGTGAATGGATCAGCTTGCTTTCCACTGCCTCATTAGCCATAATACTGATATTACTTTAAAAAGCGTGGAAAAAAGCCCTCCCATACAGAATTAGGAAAGTTGAGTTTCAGGGGAAAAAAATAAGCTAGTGTAAGCACTTTCTAGCCGAATAAACAGAGCCTGGCTTTTCTGGTCACTGACACAAAAAAAGCCTCATGTTTGCTGTACTGTGAAATAGCCCCATATCCAGTGCTGCAAGCAACGCATTCACAGAGATCAACAAGTTGCTTTTGGCCACTGAAATTTACTAACGACCTCATCAGGCAGTGTCCTGCTGTGCTCCAGTTCCGAATATTGGTGCCTTTAACAACATCCTACCCTGCAAGTGAAGACCTTTGGTCAGTCACACAGTGGAATTATCAGGCTAGATATAAGTTGCACATAAATCTCCAAGCTAGCAGGCTTAGCCTAGGGAAAGATTTGGCTTGGGCTTTATTTATCTTCCTGTAACATGACTGGTTAAAGAAGGGCTGCAATAACAACATTCTGCCATAAATTAATATCCTCCCATCCCCAGCTCTACCCTTGCTATTTCATGGAAAGTTCATAATGAAATAATTTGTACCCACTTGCCCTTTCTCTTCCATTCTTCCTTTGACACTCTCTATCCCACCACGTTAGTTTCTCTGAGCTGCTACACTAGAGACTTATGAACAAAGTGAATCAGAAGTACTTTCCTCCAGGGCTCTCATGCAGGGGTTCATGCCAGCAAGCTGATGGGGCATAGTGAGGGCAATGGCTTCTCACCTCTCAGATTGCTCAAGCAACAGGCAGCACAGATGAAGCAGGGACAGAGGGAAATCATTTTTGTGAGTCAGTGGCGACATTGCTGGGTCAGGGCTTTGCCCTCTACAGCAAGAATGAGACGAGAAAAAGGATGCCACGTTTCCTTGGGATTAATATTGTCCTCTTATAACATGGGGCACTGAACTGTTGTGCACTCATTACACCATCTCTCGCTTGCTTGTGAAGTCTGTGTTCAGGTTCTTCTGTCCCAGTGGTAATGGGGCAGTTCCATGACTGCTCCTTCCAAGGTTTCACAGGGATAAGATGCTACAAAAGAACTACATGTCACAAATAGGTTCTGGGTAGAAAATTTCAATTCTCATATAGGAGTAGTTTGAGAATAATAATACTGTCTCCTTGCTGTAATAACAATATACTTTACCTTCTTTAGGCACATTTGTTCACCATGTGTTTTTTGATATGTAAGAGCTAAATATAAAAGAGTGACTGAGCTGAAAGGAATGCTTCCTCTGAAAAAGGAAGTTCATGTTGCCAAAATCTAAAATATACTAACTGTCCATTGGAGTTACCTGTAGAGATAGGTAACTCCACCGAAACAGAACATCCAGCCTAACCTGTGTCACACTGGCTCCCAGGGTCAGATGAAACACATCCCATATTATCTGACTAATGTGCTTTAGCTGGAAGATTCCCCTAAGGATAAGCCTTTCCCAAGCAAGACCATGCCAACAGAAAGCTGACTGTATCTTTGTGGTCTGAGATGGTGTCTAAAGAGTTCACAGAATCAACAAATACAGACCAATCTCATCAGTGTGCAGCACTACTTTCCAAAATGGTGATGTTAGAAATGCAAGGCAGGATTCAGTCAACATCTTTGTTCTATTTCAATGAACAGTGAATTTCCATGTCAAAACAAAGTGCTGTGAAAAAAAATAAGAGTGGTCTTTGGGGGAGAGAAAATCCCAGGAAAGGGAATGAAGAAGAATAAAGATAAATTTAAGAGGCAGAACAAAATGATAAAAAGCTGCTAAACAGCTTCCAAATTGTTCTACTGTAGAAAATATAAGCTGCACCACTTTTGCTTTCCTAGTGTCTGCCTCTGCATTTTAATGACACTTGAGTGTCTAGCTGATGGGCATTTTTACAAGTCTTCCTCAATTCCTACCTGCTTATGTATGAATGAAATTTGCTTTGCAGACCTGGCCTTGAGTGATTTCATCCTAGAGTCAGACCTCTGATGGTCCTGCACCACGCCACAGTTTACTTTTTACATGGACATTAAAGCCTCAACAAGCTTTGATAGATGCGGAGAAGACCAACCTAAGTTACTCCCCCTTCTCCTGTGTTTCCATCTCTCAGCACTTGCTTCTTCCCAGAGCAGTCAGCAGAAGGAGGCTGACTCCACTTCAGCAGCGACAGTTCATTGCCTGATTTCTTAACTAGCTGCTGTGGGAATGGCATGGAAAAGACTTTGGTGGGCTGCAATATCTGAAATTGCAACACAGAGTTTCTTTGGAGGTAATTTGTCAGAGTTATAAGTGATTTAAAAGCCTTGGAAAAGTTCAGCCTTTATTTCTTAATATGGCTTTTCCATCTCTAACTTCTGTGGCTCTGAAGAAAGTGCAAAGTTTGTAAACAGTGCAGCAGAAACCCTTTCCAGTCAACTTATTTTTTTCTCTTTGCTTGCCATTCGAAGCAAATGTTTTGGTAAAAAGACCCATTGAAACAGAAGACGAAGATTAAGCAATATCCAGAGCTGTGACTACAAAATTTGCAGTCCTCCACCATCGTGCTGCCCAGCCAAGGGCTGTGTCACAGCCAACATGGAAACAGGAGGAAAAGTATTTTTTACCATGTGTTTTGACTCTGCTCTGGAGCTTAGATGACCTGTTGGTAAAAACGCCTGTGTCCTGTCTCCATAAAGATATATTGGTTGTAAATTATCTGTCCAGTTTAGCCATTGCGAGTAGGGCCCTGGTGGAAATTAATGGTACTTCATTGTTGTTCTTGGCAGATAGCCTCCAAAAAATGCAGCTTCCCCACTGTCAGGGAGAGGGCAATGCTGGTGTTGGGAATATTTCTAATTCGGCCAGTTGTGTGTTTTGGGAAGACATGGAGGGGTGGAGGTCCAAGCTCTCCAGTTTGTGCCCCACGCCAGTACAGGCAGGACCCACCTGTAGCTCTGCCAACTTGCTGCTGTCCTGCTTGGTGTCTTCTTACACATGGTGGGAGCTGGGGATTAGAGGGGGAAGCAAGGCAATTTGTAGTCATGTTACATTTCCTACTTCAAAACTGTTTTTACAACTATTGGCCCAGTCTGCCCCAGGAGCTCTGGCCTCCACAGCGGGCTATGTTGTTTCATTTCTGACAGCAGTGGGTCTTTTCTCTCCACTCCTGCAGGAAGGCTTTTGTTTCATGTCTTTCCTCCTTGCCACATGCTGTGTCGGCCAGGCAGCCTGCCACGTGCTTGAAAGCCTCCTTCCACCCCCTCTCCCTTGCACTGCCTTAGCCTCCCTCTTAGCTCGTCCTGCAAACACTCATTAGGTGCTTTGGGCACAGATGCTCGGGACCTGCTCCTGTGTCTGACTGCAGCGTGTTGTGTGATAAGAGGGTGGACACCTGGACAACGGCCAGTCCAAGCATTACATTATGTCCCTCTCTCTTATACTGTTTACTTTTGTGACAGTTTCTCCTTTCAATTCTCATGTCTGCAATGTTGATCTAGGAGGGTGGCCATCTGGATCCCTGCCTCCACTGCTAGTCTCATCTTCACCCTGTCTTTGTCTCCAGCTCTTCATTTCTCTATCATCTGAGTCTAGTAAGTTTTTCTCCAGCCGTTCCCCATGTTGAGCCTTGCCACAGGGGCACCCAGCTTTCATTTCTCACCCTTAGTTTTTTCCCTCCTTGGGTTAGAGTGACCACAAGGATCACACAGAGACCACCTTGGCTGTGTGCCACAGCGGTGGTTACAGCCAAATCAGGACTAACCCTTAGCTGATAACAAATGGACACCTGTCTAACCCTCAGTCCAAAAAATGGACAAAGCCTATAGTAAGGGATTTGAAGGGAATGCACACACTCACATTATTATTAGGATTGCCATCCACTGAGAGACCATGACCTCAGAGACACTGTCTCCATTTCACAAAGGGTTTGAACACAGCGCAAGTATCTTACCTCATGTGGGACCCCAGGGTGTGGGGTATTTTCAGAAATCAATGCACCAAATCAAAAAAATAGAGAAAAGTCTGCATGAGTTTTTTCTTTTTCCTTTTCTTCCAAAAATTTGTCTCGGAAGAAAAGAAGCAGCATTTTGGCCTGCCAGATCCACCTAGTCTCTTCAGTCCTCACCTGGCCTCTCCACAAGTTTTGCTGCCAGGGTCCTGAGATCCTGGGAAGCAGTGGTGGGATGTCTGCACCATGGCATGTATACGATGCAGATACACACACTGACTGGGACCAAGCGAGAGCTGGAACCCACGAAAGTACAACTCTATCAGCATGGCTCCTTGCCCAGCCTAATTAGACCTGCTAGGAAAGGCTAATTAGCTAGGCTCAGTGCCACACTGATGTGACTATATCGCTTTCAAGAACCAGCAGGCATCATGTGCAGCTTGCTTTAGTACGGAGATGCCATGTAAAGCTGTACAGACAGTATATATCCACAGGGCTTCCCTCCCCAGCATGAGCATGCTGAGGTTGTAAGAGCCAATTGCATGTATCACTGTCCATTTGTGTTGTAAGGGGCTTTACAGCAGGACCTGCATGGATTGAAGCTTCATGACACCCATGCTGAAAGTAGGAGCACTAGGTCTTCTCCTTTGCTGGAAAGGAAAACAGGAGCACACCAAACATGAGAGGCTTGCTGGAGTTCCCTGAGGGAGCCTGCGGTCAGGCTTGTCTCTCAGCTCAGCCTGCCCGCCTCACCCTTCCCTGCCCACACGCTCGTCCTGCCCGCCTGCCCAGCGGCACTTGGCTGTCTTCCCTCCCCTCTGCTGCAGCCCTGGCCACTCCTGCAAGGCTCTCACAGGACAGCTACTGAACGTGCTTTGGACTCTGCTCAGGACCTTCTGAGGATGCCTCCCCCTCCTTGACAAACAGTCACACATTGTAATTTTCCCGTGACCTCTCTGCCACATAAAATGCTGTCTGCAGCTTTGTGTGCTTTGGGGGTATGCTTACAGGAGGGCACCGGTTCCACCATGTCTGCGGTTCCCCACAGCCATAAGAGGGTGGAGAAATCTGCTCTTAAGGTGCGTAAGAAGGTAGTGAATCATAGGAGCAGCAAACTCTTGTTTACCAACACCTTACTCCATAAAGATTTCTTTAACATGGTAATTTGTGAGATAGCCAGAGTCTGGCTTCCAGTTGAGACAAGTTCGGCCCTGGGCTCAGCTAGGGGAAAGGCTCCTCTTGGCTAATGCAGGGGGGACATTGACCATGGAGCATGATGGCCCAGCTCCTTTGGTGGACGGGATCTTGTGGGAAACACACACACATACACAGAGGGACTCTTGATACTAAAGGGAAGGCTCCAAAAATTGTCCCTTTCATTCCCAGGTCCAGCTGGCAGCCTGGCAGGGGTAACCATATGGAGATAGTAGTATTTCTACCTTTGTACCATCATGTAGAAGTATAGGAAGAGGAAAACATAGGTTGCACACTCAGAGAAATACCATGATATATATTACAGTGCTGTATAATGCATGCAAGCATAGGAGCAACTTGTTACCCTAACTGAAGGCTACGGTGTAATTAGTGTAATTACAGTGCCACTGGCTGAATTCCCTTGTGAAGTATGCCATTCTCTGTGCCCTACAGGGTAATGCATAATCCCAAATGCTTCATCAGTTGAAAGCAAGCTCTGAAACACATTTGAGCTGCAGCACAGCTCCTCAGTCAGGCTTTTAGTTAAAAGTATTAATCCCCAGCTCTCTAAAGGATCCAGCTACAGTTAGCGCCACAAATACCTTTACTCACTTTATCAGTTGTGGGGAGAGATTATGACACTTCCTTTTCAGGATAGAGCTGCGTTTAACTGTACCACTCCTGCAGAAGCCACAGGCTGCAGGGACTTCTGCCTAATTTCACATTAATGTGAAAATGTTCACTTTGTAGCTGCAAATCAGGCCAACTAAAATGACAGAGCACAATATACAGTTGTTTCTCACATACCCACACACATCTGCACACCACGTAGCCTGCAGTCCAAATGCAGCTGTCCTGCTTTTCTGGGGGCCAAATCCACATGGTAGTAAGAAAACACGTGACATCAAGTGAAGAGCTAAAGTCGGGAATGGGTTGGGGGTAGCAGGGCCACAAGCAGCAGCAGCTTCCTGCATAGAGGGCATAATGAGCAGAGCAGCAGTGCTCAGCTGGCTCACAGCTGGGCTGGGCTGAAGGAGACCAGCCCCATAGTTGCTGTCCTGCTGTAAAACAATAACTATTCAGGCTGGCTTGAAGACCTGGTCTTCATAATCCCATCCTTACAGCACTAGTTGGACCTTCATCAACTGCTAGTTTTCCTCTTCAGCTCTGCTCCCTCATCACCTTCCCCCGCAACATGACACACTGTTCCGTGAAACTTCACCTCACTTCCCAGAAAAAAATTAATTCCCAAGAATTTTTCCTAAAGAGCAGTAGGAATAAATGGCTTTTGAATTCAACACAGAAAGGCTACAATTACAAAAAATGGTTTGGGTTGACAGGAAATGGAACTGTATTTTCTTGGTAAAACAATAAAACCCCAAAATTCCAGTTTGGATCAAGCAAAGTGTTTGGTTCAACCTGAAACAAAACACTTCATTTTTGTGTTTAAACTTTTCACCCCTTTTTATTTATTGCAGGCAGGAAAACCTCAAAACAAAAACAAATGTTTCAAACTGAAAAGTTGAGCTGTTTCCCTTTGAAATCATCACACTGCATTGACTGCAATTTCTCAGAATTACCTTCTTTGTCTTTGGCCAAAACTGTTTGCTAGATTTCAGGTTTAATTCACAAAATGTTTTACACAACAAAAACCAGAATGCCAAGGGTTTCACCTGGCCCACTTACCTACTGTTTAAAATCACACCCAGAAAAAATTTGGAATAATAATGCTATTTTATGAATATTCTTGATACCAATGCCCTCTAAAATCATGCACTCCCCAAGAATATACTGCTCTTCTCTTCATAATAACTCATGCAGGGAATGAAAGAGATGGTATCTTGCCTTCGGCATGGTTCTTATGTGGCCTGAGGGCAGGACCAAAGAGCAAATGTCAAATTCCCTCTGCAGGCTGCAGCCAGGATCCTGTGGCTCAGCTGCCCAAAGTGCCACTTCACACTGGGCATGAGGCAAGTGGGATCCAGCTGTGTGGTGCCGGGAACTGGGTGCATCTGGAAATGATCTTCAGACTTAAGCCCAGGAAATAACGAGCTATTCACCCAGTCCGCTTTTGTCTTCCACTGCTCATCAACCAGTGGGAAAGTTTAACTGTATACGGATTTTTTTGAAGCTTAAATCTGTCTATGTGTTTTGTCTGTTAGGAATAGAGGGAAAACAGACTCTTTATATGTTTTATTATTTCCATTTCTAAATTCATATGAAATAGTAGAACAGGGAATAGGTTTGGCTTTTGACCCTAAATGACTTTAGGGCAAAGATCCCATCTGTTGTGCATTTTAGCTAAACCTATTCACCATTTCTGGTAACATCTGGATATGTTAATGCTTTACAGAGTGGAAACAGCCTTCATCACAGATCTGTCTGCCTCTGAGCGAAACTGTGTCTTCCTTATCCTTATACCTCTGCTGAATTACCCAGATAATAAAATGCATATAAAGCTGCCCAGTCATAAGCATATATGTCACAGAATGAGAGGTTAAAAGGAGGAGCAGAATTGAAAGAGTTAAAAAAATGCTACAGCCTCTCCCAGTGTTTCCTTGGGTGGAGCGGGTAAAGGTTAACGATTTCTAAATATTCAAGAGCAATAAATGATCTGAGTAGTTTTCTGGCGGTACCTCATGTTCCCAGAGAAACAAATGCTTCAAAGATATGCACCATTTCAGAAGAATGTGACAGAGAGAGGGAGAGATTTATTTTAAAAACTTGTGATGATCTGTCTCGTCACTGATAATAAAGGTGCAGGTTCTTTCCATCCAGAAATACCACTAGCTAAATAATGAAGAAAGCAGTGCCTTGGGATTTGCATCTCTGAAAGGTTTAAAAATGTTGCATGACGGTTTTCTGTTTCCTCCAAAATTCTCCCTTCCTCCATACAGCCTTTCTCCTTCACATTGTTTTGGCGGCATGCTGGGTGCTATTTCATTCAACAGTAAAGAAATCAGCTATATGGACCAAACATAAGTAAAAAGGCATTTGAACTGTGGTCACTCTCATCCCCAGTTACGGGGGAGGGGGCAGGGATGACTTTTGTGGGAAGTTAATTGTCTTTGCAGCTGTCTCACTGCCAAGCTTGGATGAAACCAGTCAGTCACTGGAGAAGCTACCAAAGGAGTGAAACAGAAGACATTCCCAGGCTGAGATGTTGAAAGTACTTTTTCTTACTTCCTTGACAAAAGAGAAGAAGACTTTTATCTCTTGTACACCATTTACCTCAGGAGTAGAGTAAGAAAAGAGCCAGTGAGTGTGGGAGGTCAGGTTAAGACCTGGAATGGAGTGCACCACCGGCTATCCTTCTTCCCCTACTTTTGGATGGGAGACTGAAAAGAGGGAAGGAAAAGGGATGCAGCCTGCAGCCAAGATAAGCATCAATAACTTGATTTGTAAGTGATGATGCAGCTGCAGTAGGAAGCAGAACACCAGCAGTAGGAAGCAGAACACGTGCGTAAAGCAGTTCCTTGGAGAAAGGGCAGATTAAGGTTTACCTCCCACAAAATAGGAGCTGGAACAATGTGAGGATGGGTTGCAATAGAATTCTCAGGACCTGGCTGAGTTTGTAGAAGAGTTACAAGTGAGTATATGCATTTATTTATTTTAATCTGGCTGTCACTTGGACATTTGTCTAATGGAAAACACTCGACCAGAGTTGATGGTTTGACATCTTCGCAGCGCATACCCCTTTTGAGTGAGCAGGGATCTGGTGCCTGTGCTTGCATTCACACTGGAATGCTATCTGATAACAAGCCCTTTTCAACCATGAGCAAGTAAGACTGGATTTCTTACACAAAATGAAGCTGCAAAGAGGAAAGGCCTTCAGAATATTTGGGGAAACCTGGATTAAGTCACTGTGGTTAGTGATGCAAATATTGAAGAGCCCAAATTATACTAGTATCCATGAGGAAGGACCCATCCTACCCTCCTGCACATCAGAGCTTAGCTTGTTACCTGCCAGTTCCAGGACTACATTCACCTCTAATTGCACTTACATTGTATACTACAGCATATGAAAAATTGACCTAGATTGGTGCTAAGTACTGTGATGCCGATCTGCTTCAGTACATACTGCACCTTGGGTGTAACAGCACCCCTGGCTCTGCAGACATCCCTTTAGGTCACGCCAAGTTCACCAGCTGCTGCTGGCAAACCCTTGGCTGAGGATTTAGTGAAATACCATGGGATCAGCCCTCTTCTGACCAAACCCTTACCTGTTGCTGGTATGGCAACAGGAGCTGCAAGGGACATGAGCCAAATAGCTCCCAGCTGCAGCTCCAGAGTCTTCTCATGGTAAGAGCACTAAAAACTGCTTTCTGGGGGATTTGTTGGGACAATGAATCTACCTATGACCTCACAGACCCCTCAGAAAACATAACAAAAGACGACCCCTTGTACAGCACAGCCTTTTAGCAAAAACTGTGTGATCGACACTGAAATGTGTATGGTGGGATAAAACCTTGCCTGTGTGATCTCTGCAGGTCGGTCTACTAGAACAAGTCCATGGCCGAGTGTTCTCTGCATACCTCTCTTGGGTAACAGCTGGGCTGAGGTCCAAGGAATCTGTATAAAACATGCTCAGGACTGTTCAGCCAATTAATCTTTTGTAACTTGTGGGGGGAAAAAGTGGCATGTGATCATGTAATTAATGGTTGGCTCTTAAGGTGTGTGCAGTAATTAAGGTTCAGGCCTATGGTTGCTCAGCAACTGTGTTTGCAGCATTTTCTACCCCACTGAAATGCTTGACTTTCTGGCCTGAATAGGTATTCTTTCAGGCCATTTTGTGTATCAGTATTCCTCAACCAAGATAGAAGCAGACAGACCAGGTAAAGGGCACCGTGGAGCACCCTTCTGTCCATGTTGTCCAGGACAAGTGGGACCTCTTGCTTTCCCATCCAGACTCCTGTCATGGGTGCTAATAGAAAGAAATGGAAGGTTGTTGCATTCTTCAAGAGCTCATGCTGCTGGAGAGGAAATGCCTGTCCTGTATGTTCTGCAAACCATTGCTGATAGCTGGAGAGTTTGGGGTTCCCTTAACAACACCAGTCCAGAGCAGCAGCTTTCTGCCTGAGTCTCTCCACCTTGTTTTCTTTTTTCTTGCTTGGCTCATCGTCATCAGCCCGTCACTTTTGTCAGGCTTGTCTTCTCCTCTCTGCTGATTTCTCTCAGCCCTTTGCCAACTTGCTGGTTTTCTCTCTTGTTTACCCCAGGTCTCTTTGGCTCCCCCCTCCACACATCCTTCTCCCTCAATGCCTCAGAGTCAGCAAATGGAGAGAAGTATGGTCGGTACTGAAAGAAGGCAGTGAACCCCCTCAGAGACCCATGATGATCCCAGCATATCCTGTGCCCTTGATTGCAGGGAAGTGCGTGTTCAGTCCCTGCTTCCACACGGAGACACACTCTGCATGGTCAATTCTTTGCTGCCAACTGTCTACAAATCATTTTTCAAAGGCTTATAACTTGGCCAAATTTGGGCAGGTTATCCTGGACACAGCAAATGGTATATTTCTGCTTCAGAGGCCCGCTCCTGCCAAATTTCAAGACTTTTCCCCTTCTCTTGTGGGAATGCAAGCACTTCAGAAAGAAAAAGTTCACCAAGATATTATACAGATACAGTCTTCCCTTAAACTCTCAGAAGTCCTTGGAACAGTGTGGCAATATTTCAGACAGACACTTGACATGGAAAATACCAACTTAAACAGCCCAGTGATGTAGTAAAACCAAATAAAAAGCCTGCATTTTAATGTGCAATGTGGGGTAGCTGGCTTTGATATGAAGGTATCAACACACAAGATAATACCAACTTAATTCATACTAAGCTAAGAGGCGGAATTGTATACAACAGCCTTAAGGTCTAAAATGTGATGGAGCTTGATGGGTGGGTCTGTTGATATATTGACCAAGAGAAGAGGTCATTCCTTCTCAGATTTCACTTTTGTTCTTTGTGTAATTTGCTGAAGTTTAATCAAAAGGAGACACTTTTCTCACTAAAACCCTGAACAGCCAGAGAGACCAGTCCCTCCAGTCCCAAAGCTGGACCACAGCCAGGGGCATAACACCACTGTGGCTCCCAGGAACAGGCATGTGCCAGAGGGCAAATTTCCCTTGTAATTGTCAATGGGCTGTACAGCTAACATTTTACATCCACAGAAAGTTGTGTGAACTAAATTACAATATTTTTCCACAAAATCATTGCAAAGCTTTTGGACGCTTTGAACTGGAAACTGGTTGTGAGAAATTAGTGTTGGGATTTTTCTCCCCTTCCTTTCTAGTGCTGTTGGTGCTTCCCCACCTGGAACAAAGTACAACCTGTATTTATTTATTTTTGTTTTTCAGATGTACTCATTGAGGCTGTCTGACAGATTTCTATTTTTTTAAAAAAAAATTGTCATTTTAAAAATAAAAAGAAACAGAGAATTCATAATTATTCCTTTCAATTCCAGCCTTACACTATCTACATTGGAAATTTTATACAATTTATTTCTTCTACTGATTGAATAGAAACTCAGCATTTTGAGTCACAGACTAGAAGATTTTAACATCAACAAGCTGATTATGATTTTGCAGAATTTCATTTACTTTGAAACTATCAGGCATCATTTCTATGGTTAAGAATCTGACTGGTTTTTACAAAGGTTATCAAATGACACAGAATATAGTCAAGAAATGCAACATGATGAATATAAAGTAAACTGTCTTTCTATGTGTTCAGAGGTTTGGGGGAACGGCTTTTAGGGCTGGATTAGAGGGATTTTAAAACTAGATTTTACTTTTGAAATCCTCTTCACCTTTCACATATGTAATGGAAGCGTGTTTTAGCTGTCATGACATGCCAGCATTTTACCACTAAGTACACCAAATCATAAAAATAGTTCTAATATACAAGTTTGAGTATGCTGTTCCTGGTTGCATGCTCAGGTGCCTTTGTTCACTCCAAGAGGGCAGTCATTTATTTTGAGACCTTTTCACTACTACAGGACAGTCCATTGGAAATACCTGAGATCATCATTGCTTATGTTCATATGCCTAAATTAACTCTCTTAGCTTCTTGAAAATTGTCACCCTAAAAAATCAGTGAATACAGAAAGGTGAAAATTGCTGTGCATATGAATCTAAGTCCTACAAATCTCACCCATAGTCAGTCAAATTCTAAGATGTTTCCTCTCGATTCTCCTTGTGTTAATGAAGAGGAAACTTAATCCCTCCAGAGAGAAATTGCTTCCAGTTGTATTTAATGCCTATCTTTGGATAAGGGAATTGCTTTCTGGATTTTCCACTCTTTCTTGCTATCTTCCTTCATGGATGCTGGAAGAGGTGCCTAAATTTTCAAACATCCAAAGTAATTTGGTATAAATTCTCTGCTTAAACAAGAGCTTACTCTGGTTTCAGCCTAGTTACTCATACAGGTAAAACTACAGTCAAGCACAGCACATGCTTGATTTGGAAGTGATTGTCCCCCTGTACTCGGCACTGGCGAGGCCACACCTCAAGTTATGTGTCCAGTTCTGGGCTCCTCAACCCAGGAAGGACATTGAGGTGATGGAGCGTGTCCAGAGAAGGGCAGCAAAGTTGCTGAAGAGTCTGAAAAGCAAGTCCTGTGCAGGAGCTGGGGTGTTCGTCCTGGAGAAGAGGAAGCTCAGTGGGACCTTTAGTCAGTCTTTACACTGCGTGAAAGGAGGGTGTAGCCAGGTGGGGGTCGGGTTCTTCTCCCAGGGAACAAGTGACAGGACAAGAGGACACAGTCTTAAGCTGTGTCAGGGGAGGTTCAGGTTGGACATTAGAAGGAATTTTCTTCACAGAAAGGTTGATCAAATATTGCAATGGACTGCCCAGGTTGGTGGTGGAGTCACTGTCCCTGGAGGTGTTTAAGGAAAGACTGGATGTGGCACTTAATGCCATGATCTAGTTGACACTGTGGTGTTTGGTCAAAGGTTGGATTTGATAGTCTCAGGGATCTTTTTCAACCTCCTTACTTCTCTGATTCTGTGAAAATCTATGATGAGAAATATGGACACAACTTTTATGTGAGAGGCACAAATATTTACCTATGCTTTGTGGGAAAAGGTATTAAGACCTTGGTCCTTTATTTCTTCTATGGGCTCCTGTATCCAGACGTGTTATGTATGAAAGTGCAGGTCTTCCTGTCCAGCAGGGAGAGCAAGTTCCAATCAACGTGGGATGCAAATGGATGCAAATTATGCATTTATCAACCTTGAACCATTTTCCATTAAAATAGGGCAACACCTACAGCCTTGCTGGTGCAGAGGATTTTCCAGCTGGATGTTCAGTACATGTACAGAGCAGAACTTTGCTGAACTACTAAGTGCTGCTTGTCTCCAAACTTCTTTGATGAATATTATCTTTGATCACTTTTCAGCTGCCTCTCGTATTTCACAAGTCTGTGAGAGAGAGTTATTCTGAACCTACTTATATAACTTGCTGGATTTTTGTAATTTATACTTCTTTGCCAGGAAAGATTACCCTCTCAGTAAGCAAGCAATGGTCAATTGATTTCAAGAGCAAATCCTGTTGGCACTTAAGACAGAAATGATTGGACCCCTTGTTATCAAAGTTCCAAGGTCAAGTCATCAAATATGACTGATTACATTTTCTAATGGTTTTTCTATGCTCATTAAAGTGCATTCAAATATTCAGAATCACCTCTGATCATGACATTCAAAACCCGCTCTGATGGCTCCTGACAAGCAGAAATGTATTCTCTAATCTTTAACCACATAAACAATAGATAACTGCTTGTAATTGAGTTCAAATTGATTTCAGGTGGCTTCAGAGAAAAGCAATTTCTACAACAGATTAACCTTTTAATTAATGTTTATTAAGGATATTACCAGGTGCAGGAATCCTCCTAAAGCAGAAAATTACACTTCATTGACATTCATTTATAATAAAATAGCTTATCAATTCCCAGGTCATTATTCATGTATTTATCATCATTTTTTGCTCTTCATGAAAATGGCATACTCTAATTTAACTATTGTAACACTGTGTGTTTTAAATACTTTGCTCTATATTGAATAGGGAAATGGGCATATGAAGAACACAATGTTCTTTGGCACAGATTTTAGAGAAGGAGCCAGCACTCTTTACCATATGTCACCACGGGAAGTTCATTCAGCTATGGCATCAGCCTTCTTTGAAGGCCTGTGAGGTACCCCATTCATGAAGAAAACACAAATACATGGAGGACTCTGTCAGGGTTCACATACCGTAAAGAGCTTCATCCACAGATGAAAGATAGACTGCTCTGTTGAGAGGAATGCAACCTGGGCTACAGAGGAATTTATTTTGCCATGTTTGTGGTACACTAATGCCTCAGTGATAGAGTGCCTGAATCCAGATTGCAAGGAAAGTGATCTCCCAGATACCTTTGGAAAATTTCCAGCTCTAGTTGAGGTTTGAGGTGATCCACCTGAAGCAGATGATAATGCCACCTCTGGATACAACTCTAACACTAAATTAAAAAAAAAACAAACACAAAACCCCCCAAAAAAATCAAACCCCTCCCCCAAAAAAACAAAACAAGAAAAAAGCCAGTTATTTTCTGTGTGTGTCTGTAATAATGTATTTATAAAGAGTTATTTAGTGGTCATACTGTTCAGCTGTTAGCTCTTTCCCCGGCTTTGCTTTGGACAGTTTCAGCTAGATCTATCCAAGACGCATCTGCCATGGAGGAGGCTGACCCTGGCTAATATGGGTGTAGACCACCATACAACATTTGGCTTTGAGTCCCCGATTCTCTTTCATGTAACTGTGTAGATAATAACCCTGTGGCTATTACTAATTTCCTGCTGCCCAAGAAGATCTTTCTGCAGCCTCAGGCCATTCTTTGGACAAGCAAATTCACAAACCTTATTTTCTCAAGGGGTTGATTTATTTTTTATAATTGTGGCAGGCGTCACTCCCAAGCATTGTACAATGGTTCTCTACCCATGGCTTCAGTTCAGCTTGCTGTACACACAATTCAGACACCAAGTAAAAATTCTTCCTGAAAACATCTCATTGTTCCACAATATGCTTACCATTCTGTAAAATTAAAAATTGCAGAAGTCTTTTAGTTCCCTTAATGTTAAACTTTGTAATTTTCAGTGGAAAGACTTGTTCAGCTACTGGTGGTGTATGTTTTCCTTCCAGCATACTTTCGTACCTTCCCAAATACAAATGAAAACGCTAATTCAAGTGATAATATAAATTTATTTAAAAAAAATAAATTACATAAAGGTTGATACTGGTCTGGGAAAAAGTTCTGGGCAGACATGGGCAGGACTCTTGTCTAGAAATGAGAGAACTTGGTCAGTCTATGGCTAGAGCATTTCTTTTAGAAGGCAAGGGCTTTTCAGCCAGAAGAGTCAGAGATTCAGGCTGAGTTTGGAACATCAGAAGTCACACAAGAAGATGCTTGCAGACAATATTCTTCACATCTCTTTATGACTGATAACTACCTGGACACCTCCTAAGAAGTGTTACCTTTTCTCTGTTATCTCAGCAGGGGTATCCCATAAACTTCACTGAATATGCATTACTGAATGGATATCAAACATACATACAGGCTAATCAGAAATCAGTACAGGCCACAGATTTTTCAGGGATTTCCTACAAGTGTCTTAGAAATTCAGGCAGAGAAGATCCCATTTTAGAAGTTATCTGAAATTTGTAAATACATGTCTGTCTGTCTGTCTATCTATCTATCTATCTATCTATCTATCTATCTATCTATCTATCTATCTATCTATCTATCTATCTATCTCTTCCTACATTTGAGTACTTGGGTTTATCTATTTACTAGGAAGATTTTCATACAGAAATAAACTGTAAGGAGGCTGGTAACATTTTCATACTTGTTTTAAATAGGTTTCCTAATGATACATAATTCTATCAGCTTCCTAAAGAGTGCTATTTTCAACCAGTTTAAAATTAAATTCCTCCTACTGTTTCCATTCAGTTTCTTTGATTCTTGAAAGTTTGACTTCTTTTTAGATATCTCAGAAATATGAAGTTCATTTTCATCAATTGAAAGACAAAGGAGAGTTATTTTTTTTCTCTTTGTTAAACTTACCCAAACTGCAAAAAGAGATAAGTGAACTCCTCTGCAAGACTTACACAAGACCATTTAAATAGCACAAAGGAAAAAAAGTTTATGAAGCTGTATTACTAAGCTCTGCTCAACAATATACTGCTTCCTGATTAATGTAATTCAACTGCAATACATGAATAAATTGTAATTTAAACTGCAATACATGAATAAATTGTAATTTAGGTGATTGAACATATGCACCATCATATCAAAACCAAAATGAGACACTTAGACAATCATAGCTTTCTCTTTTTTTTTTTTTTTTTACTCCACATCTTTCTCCCCTCTAACAAGGGGATATTTGTATGTCACACCTTATTCTAAGATTGTATGTGAAGGCAGGGCTTGCTACAAGGCAGAACACTAACAAATCATGGGGAAAGGACTACACAGGCACAAATACAACCAGTTATGTGGACAGCCAAAAGCATGTTACAACCTGTTAAGCAAAAAGAGAAAGGAAAAGTAAGCTGCTAAGGCACTACCCCGGGACACACAAGAGCTGTATTCAAGTTCCTTCTGTGCAAGAAAATTCCTCTGACTCATCAGACACGTTCTTTCTGTGGTGGTTTGTGAGAGAGCAGCCCAAGGGAGAACTGAAGCAACACATCTAGGCTTTGAGGATCTGTGAACTAGGTTACATACCCTTGC
The DNA here is from genome assembly GCA_035047865.1 of Dendrocincla tyrannina. Classification (NCBI taxonomy): domain Eukaryota; kingdom Metazoa; phylum Chordata; class Aves; order Passeriformes; family Dendrocolaptidae; genus Dendrocincla; species Dendrocincla tyrannina. The sequence goes on from JAWWMP010000001.1 coordinate 52,561,454, forward strand.
AGGGTCCAAATATATTGCAGTGTCCTGGAACCAAGATCAGTTGTCCACCCTTTACTGTTCTCATTCCAAAGAATCAGAAGTTATTCATAGATCAGTGCCTTGCAGTGCTGCAGGTACCTCAACAGGGCTTGGTGCAGGGCTCAGCTCATGGGACCTATAGTTGCTAAGCCAATTTGGAAAAGCAAAAATTTACTCAAGAAAAAACAGAACTACCTACCTGAACAAGCCCAGCTCCTGGTATCTGAGACACCACCATGGAAAACCTTTTCCTCAAGCAATCAAGTTGATCTTTAGGTGGGCAGCCCATCTTGAGCTTATTCCTGGTTCTGACACTGTTAGTCAGGAACTACTTCTTGTTTTTCTTTTTCCTTATGCCAGTGTCCCCTTAGCCAACTTTTCAGTTTCTCCTAGGTGCCTGGAGACCATCTATTGATTTTCCCACACTACTTGCAACTATGAGGGCAAAAAAATAAAGATGCTTATATATTTAAATGAATGTCTCTTCACTGAGGAAGAAGTGACATAAAACATCAGCAAAGACCAGTTACTAGGAATTTCGAACATCACTATGTTTTTCAAGCTCAGGATCTGTAGTTCTCAGACAACAATATTGATTGTATGTGGAAAAAACATCTAAAGCCTAAACTGATGCTCTCATACATTTATTTTAGCATGGCAATTAACTGATTGGTTGTCAAATTATTGGAGAGGGAGCAAGAAATGTGATGGTCATGGGTAGGTTACAACATAGCAGGCAGCACTGGGATGGTGGTTCTTGGCTTGGCCAGATTGTTGATATTTCAGCTGAAGAAGTTGATGACATAGGACACCATATTGGGGAAAATGAGTTTAATTTAGTTGAATGTCATTAAATTTTTTGTGATGTTATAGCAAATACTCCAGTTGAGTGTATATTATATCTTGTGCTCTGCCAGTCACTCTACTTTAGACATGCTATCGTTATGGGAAGAACCACAAAAATGCTTTAGATTCTTTGGAAAAATGAAGAGGAGAAAAAACCTCAGGAGATACAAGAGGGGGGAAAGATAAAGAAAGAATAGAAGGTTTGTTATCCATCCTGTTCTTGGAAACTGAACCAGTAGGGATAAGACAACAAAGGAGCATATTTATAAAGCACAATAAAAGGCCTCTGTGCAGCCATGTCTGCACAGAGCAGATGAGCAGTGGAGTTCTGGGAAGAATTACATAAGGCATCTTGTGTACACGTGCCTGTGAACACAGGAACACTCATTTGCACACATACCCACAGTGCATGCCCAGACGATGCCCTTCTTCACACACAAAACCTCTCAGTCTCAGTCAAGAAACTCCACAAACACTTCAGATACAACACGTGAGAAGCCCTGTTTCCTATACAGCCAAACCACCCAAGTCAAAAGGAGCCTATGAGCAGGACTGTGAGTAACTTTTCTCAGAAACAAGGCTGTTTAGCCTAGATTCAGCACAAGAAAACCAAGAGAAATTATACACATACATTTAAGAGTATGTTGTGTACTTGGCAGACTAGAAGCAAGGTAGCTTCCATGCACATCTGTTCAAGAGTACTGTAAATTAGAGAATCTGCCAGCAAGAAGCTTTCTGTTGGATTTGTTTTATGTTCATAGCAGCTTGCCATGTGTCTCATCTGCAGTTCACACGGCTTCCAAAATCTCAGTTCAAGTCTTGTGTCCTAGACTCCATTTTCTCTGAGAGTTAAATTTCAACAGCTAGTACTATCTGGACACCCCAAAGCTCTTGCACTCTCACCCCCTCTCATATTCCTCCTGTCCAGCCTTTAATTATTCTGTTTTGCTGACTACCTAGCACAATAATTCCTTCATCTGAAACCTTAACCTTTTCCCTCCATAATGAATGCTGTCTGGGTGTATGTCATCCCAAATATGACCTGCTACACATTCATTTTCTTCTTCCTTCCTTGTGCAAGCTTCCAGATTTTTAAATATCTACTAGCCAGATGTAATAATCTGTCCTAAAAGAGTTCTTGATTTTCTTTAGAGCTTTTACAAAATTAACCTCCTTTTTTCCCTTGGGATTTCAGAAATAGGTGATCAGTAATGTGTGATGTGATATGCTCATATGAGATATGTGTGATGAGAATTTTGCCTTTTCCCTCTCTCTGGGTGACCCATACATTCTCTATGCTGTCCTCTTGTCTTTAGATGTCCTCTGCCATATTGTATTCAGCTCTTTCTCCTATCTCTGCTAACATCTCTCAAGAAACAAAAACCAAATCTCCATCCACACCAAACTCCCTCCACATGAATAACACCCCAGCCATGCTGCAGAAGCTGAAGAGAAGGGCATGAACTGTTTCTTGGTTAATCTCTGTTGGCATTCCAGAGATCACTGACATGTGCACTGTCTAATGAGTTAGCTGTGAGTCTCAGCTCCCTCCAGCTATCAGCATTTCCCAGCATGATTCCCCCTTCATCCAGGAGTTAATAGATTTGTATGCTTATTAGTTAGGCTATTCAGCCAGTTAGAGAGCTATTTATATTGCCAGTTGGCTATCGTCTCTTAGCTGAATAATACCTCTGTACAGTCTTGCAGGCCCTACAAGTGCTTCTGTGTTGTAGCCCTTGGCCCCTTTCACAGCCCAGAAATGTTCCTCTGGTCCAGAAGTGTGAAGGTGTTTTTAAAAGGCCTCCTCTGAGCAGCCAGGGCTGATTGTAGCAGGCCAGCATCAGTTTCCTGGAAAATGAAAGTGAACTTTTAAAGCACTGCCAGAGCATAGTTGGAGATTTGAACTAAGTGTTTAGCTTCTGGATATAAATGGGCATCTTTGTCTTAAATGGAGAGTTTTCCATAAGAGCTGCAAATTTCCACCTCAGTGTCTTAGCAACCTCCCAAAGCACAGCCCAGAGAGTGAAAACACCTCAGAAACATTTGCAGAGGAAATCAGTAACCTCACAAGATAGAACTCACCTGGCCAGTTGTAGGTATCTAAACCAAAATCATCTTTCTTTTTAGTAGAGAACTGTGCACTTACAGGTGCAAAATAGGTGATACAGGACAAATTTTGTCTTACAACAACATATTCCTCTCAGTGATCCACACTGACAAAATTGCCAACTCAGAATAAAATATACTCTAGGTTTCCTGTAAGTCAGGGCAAGGTAAAGCTCACCTCAATGACAGGTTGGTTCTCTGAATACCTGTGCTGACATTTCAGAGTGCTCCAGTTGGTTTTCCCTGTGTGCGTGACTGACACAAGGAAAAGGACTTGACTGCCAAAGGAGCACAACTCAAGACTGATGCTGGGCACTGTGCCAGCCAAGATGGGTGTCTCTGACCTTAGAGACTAAGAACCTCATGACTTCTCTGTGATCCTGTGTAACTAACCTACACCTTCCCATAAGGTTCCTCTCTTCTCCATCCCTGTGTCCTTTTTTCTCTCTACATCTCCACTTGTGGATTCCCTCTTCTATGAGCAGTAGCTCACTGTGGAAACGTGGAGAAGGTGGTATCTGCAACACATTGCAGGAAGAAGGTAAAGAAGATGCTGGTATGGCATGGGAAGGCACTGGGCAGTAGTTATGACCCTTGCTGTAAAGGAGTTGCAAGGCGCTTCATATACTTAGCTCTCATGCAAGCAGTGAGTAGTTGTCCTGGCTACTTTCCCAGGCTGTTGCTGTGGGTGGTCTTGCCCCACAGGGTGGGTGGTAGATCAAGGTGTCCCCCAACCAGCTGTGCTGGGAGCATGGGGTTACAGGGAGGGGGAAAGCCCAGTGCTTCAGGGTGCTGAACTGCATCCTCCTTGTGCGGTGACAGGGCAGGAGCCTTCAGAGCTGAAATCCCTCCACAAAGGGCAATTCATACAGACTTTTACTTTGTATATGACGCCAAAAAAATCAAATCGCCTGCGCTGCAGACTGCTCTAGGCGCTTTCTAACTTTCAGTGTTACCTTCTCTGAAGGATAGCCTAAGATAAGAAAATGAAGTATCACTTCATTTATCAGTTCTGCACATTGAGTGTGGGCCTGACACACAAAAGCCCAGGTCCCATACACTCACCAACAGCTAACTGCAGCCAGCACAAACCCCAGGTGCTGTTTGGACTTTCTTTTTTTAACACACAGACTGGAGAGAGGATTTCAGTCACTTGCTTGGAGCTTGACTTTGAAGAGCAGCTGCAGGAAAAATGAAGTGACTGTACCATAAAAAAACACAGCATTTCCATATTACGTACCCATGAACTATATATATATATATATATATATATAATGTGGAGCTACATATACTCCACTCAGCCACGTCTGGTTGCAGATAACTTACCCAGGCAACAAAGTGTGGGAAGGAGGACCCATGCCGGGCTCCCCAAAAGAGCTGAGAAGAGCAAAGAACAGTGTGATAGGAGTTTAGAAAATGCCCCAGCAAATGTGCTGAGGAGTTCAGGCCTAGGCATAGACGTCAACGATTCTAGCATTGCGTATGTCCATTCTTAACAGGAATTTGCTAATTAGGGCTGAGTAGCCTAAGGAGAAGGGTCCAAGAATGACCAGCCTCAGAAAACAGCTGCAAGTGGTTTTGCAATATGATTTTATCTGGGCAGAATGAGTTCATAATTGGAAACTGTCCCAATCTTTCAGTCAGCTGAATCCTTACTTCTCTTGAGCAGATTTCTATCACATAAGACATGCCTTCATCCTAGGGGATGTAAATTCCCCTGCAGGTCTCCTTAGATGGAGGGGCAGGAGTGTGAGAGGGATGAAAGACACAAGGTTTCCATCTGAGTCTCAACTATACACTCATTTGGAAAACCAAAGCTGATACTCTCTGGACCAGCTAGCACCTTAGAACCAGGCTGTAAATGTCGATCCATAAACCTCAGTGGCCTATCCTTCGCCAACAGCACAAAACCAAACCACAGGATATGGGTACAGCACTTGAGGATGCAATACCAGGGGAAAAAACTAATTGAAAAATCAAACAGCAATAAACCTTTAGAACTAGCAGTAGAAATAGAAATTTTCCTTGATAACTTCTCTGATCAACATCACAGGTGCTTCAACCAATTGGTATTTTTTTGCTGTATGTTCTGCACCCCAACGTGTTAAGCAGAGCGGGTAACATTTGGCCAGGCAGGAATGATTAACCAGGTGACTTCAGTTGCAAGGGCTGACATCTGACAGTAGCAAAAACAGATGTGGAAGAAAGAGCCTAGTGTTCTCAATCTAAAATACTGGCTCTGTTCTTCCTGGACCTAGCAATTAAAAAAAATCAGAAGCAAAAATATGCATGCTAAAGCTAATTTCACGGCTCAGAAGGGTCAGATAGGAGGGCCTCAGTTCTAGGCAAAGATCTTCCCCTGGACATTTCTGATAGGCAGAGGCCTGTCATTCAATTTCCAGCTCCACTGGCTTCCTTTTCCCATCAATTTCCCTAAGTGTCTGAGGACTGTGCTTACATTTGAGTGCACCAAAGGACTACAAGGCTTATAGCGAACCGAGCAGCTGCAAATGTGCAAATTCCTACCTTAGAGGAACGGAGGATAGAGATCGGGATAAAATTTTGACTTCCTGAAGGCAAGTAGCCTTATCTTCCTTAATTCAGCAGACCAGCTCAGACCCTTGCAAAAAATGCCACAGATTTTTTTTATTTTCTATCACTCTGGTGATAGAATGATGGAGCCATTTCTCTGTAATAAAACATTTCTGAACAGGCTATAATGAGTGGTTTTTGTCTCTAAGGTCTAGACAACATTGGCTTCAAAATGAAAATAGATGTGCCAAGTTCACTAATTTCATATGAACTCTGCAAAGAAGTTTTAGAAGTGCTTTCATATTACAATTGAAATCAGGTTTTAGTGTTACATATGTGTTTTGGGACTAGCCAAATATCTGTGTTTACAATAAGCAAGGGAATTAGTCTCCACATCACAGGTATTACTATTCAATACTCATTCTCATGCTATAAATCTTACCCAACCAGGAAAGAGAAATTATTTCAAATGGTATAAACAACAGAAGAACATTAGAAGTCAGATATTAAATTTGGTCAGATCTAATAGGTTTCATGAGCTTTTACCAGTATTTTCTTAGTTAAACCTACTTTTTACTTACTATTTTCTTTGAATTCTCTACCATGTTTGACTATGGCTTCTGCTGAATCTACTTGGGCATTCATACCTCTGCCATCTTGTACTTGTTTAGCACTTGACTACAACTGGGACAAAAAAATCTCAAGTTTTTCCCAGCAGCAAAGGCAATATATTAAAAAAATCCAGTGTGGATGAGCTCTAATTCTGATGCTGACTCAAATCACCAGACCAGTCATTTGTTACCTGAAGTGGGAACAAGAAAACTTCTGTTGCTCACATATTCCTGGATTCAAAGAGCACTAGGAATTGTTACATCAGATGTATTTCTAAAGCATATTCTAACCTGTGGTGGAGTTTTGTATTAGATATATTACCAATATAAATGGACAATATATAACACATCAACATTTTGTGAGACTGATGACTGGAACATGTATAGGTAATCTTGGCCAGCATTTAACGGAACATAAACTTTTCACACATTGTGGTACCTAAGGGACCTAATTCTGTCTTTGGGTGTATAAGATAGGGAAGGTTATGCAGAAGCAGAGAAGCAACATTGAGAGGTTTTTCTAGTACTAGACAGACATTTATAAATTCTATTCTGTTTTGGGACATGTATTTAAAAAAAAAAAGACAGTGAAACTAGAGAAAAGGAACACTCAAGAGCTAATGTTCTGGATAACAGTGATGGTGGGAGTCATCTCATCTAATTTTAGCCACCAAAAAGCTTGATACCTAATCCAAAATAGAAGTGCAATCCATGGAGGCAGATAGGTGTCTCCGGAGAATGATTCATCCCATTCTAAGGGAGGTGTCTAAAACAAGTCAGATGGGTCTTCTAAATGAATCATCTTTCCTCATTGACTGCAGGAGGACTGTAGAAAACTACCTTAGGGTAGATGCTTCTCATGCTTAGGTAGCAGAAGATATACCTCATCCCAAATGACCACATTTCCTCCCATTCGTTTAATTTAACCAAAAGAAGATTTGATTATACATATCACCTTGAGGAGATATGAAGGTTTAGAAAAATCTTAATGAAGGGCATGGTGGGTTCTCCCTCTTGTGAAAAGAGGTGTGCTGTAACTCTACAGCAGAATCTGAAGGTAGTGCAAGATACATCATTGTAATCACAAGCCCCAAATAATGGAGATCAGACTTAGTCTGAAACAGAACTCAGCTTTTAGCTCTATCTTACGTCCAGTGGTATTCTGTGTATAAGATGATACCCCTCAGAGCAATGGATATAGACAAAGCATGAAATAAACTATGGGACACTATGTAAAAAAAAAAAAAAAAAAGCCATACATCTCTAATAAAACCTAATTTGGGGGGATTTCCCTGACATAAAAATAACTGTATGAATCTTTATGAAGGTTATTTTGAAGTACCCTTGCTTTACTGCACAATTCTAATCCTGGATCCCAGGAGGAAAGGGGGCTCACCGGGGTTTACAGGTGGATTTAGATTAGCTTTTGTGGTCTGAAAGTCAACACCCATTGGTGCCTTTAAGGATAACCAGCCACTGCTGAAGCAAGTTAATTATATTAGGCCAGATAATCATTATTCACAAATAATTTTGGGGTTGTAAACCCACAGATGTCATGCCCCTTAGTGAAGGTGTATTTTCAGTCATGAAGCACGTTGGTGTTTCCTGTCTTTCTTTGCTCTGAAACTAACATAATCAATTCTTGTCTCTATGCATGCTGTATCACCCCAACCAGGTAATTACAGCAAATTTCCAGAATAAAGATAAAAAAAAAAAAGTCAAGTTTAAAACTCCCTGCTTTCAACCTTCTGTGTTTGGTCACTTACTTCTTTTGGTATTGTATTTAGTACTCATTAGTCACATTGAAAGTCAAGGACATGCGTGCCTAGAAGTGTATCATTTTCCCTAGCACATCAATCAGTTAGTACAAGCCATTACCTCTCCTTACGCACCTGGCCTCTCATAAAAATAATGAAACATAGGCTGCATATAAAATGCTCTGTGAGGCAGGAAGCTCATCCCAGAACTCTTCCATGGGCTAACTTTTGCAGCAGCAGCCCTTCCTTTATGTTGGTAAGAAAGATATATTTAGCTGTTATATTACAGGCAAATTATATGGAGAAAAGCAATAATATTTCAAATTATTACCACTTAGAAACCACCAAAATAGTTACAAACATATGCAAACAAACCTACATGTTATGTTCTCCAAGTTTAGAAAAGGGGATGAAACCTTGGTGATAGAAGGCTAAGTTTAGTTGGAAGATGCCATATACTGCAACTGTGAAAATCTCTGTGGAGCCACAAAACATGGCTGGTAAGATGCATATAAATCATGATATTGTTTTTTTTTGTTTTGGTTTGGTTTTTTTAGCAAAACTGACAGACAGCACTACACTCACCCCAGTTCACAGGTGACAGTTTTTACAGGGTCAGCCCAAAAGTGAGCAAGCTGACAGCCTACGCAGTAAAGCCTGCTGTTCCTCCAGTATTCCTAACAAAGACTTAATATGTCTACCCCACCTCCCTGACTTGCACCATTCTTGGACTCTTCAGGCTATTCAACAAGCTTTTCCTCCACTCTGGCATCTCTCTAATGGCACAGGTCAGGAACCTCAGCAGTGTAGGCTAGTTTTGATACTAACTACTTCCCTGCCTCTGCCATTGGGTTAATACCTGTTGTTCCTTGTATCAGTTTTACACCTCAGTAATCCTCCTGTGGCCCACACATGAGGACTATATCCCAAAAGCCCCCCCACATTCAGGACAAACAGAGGCAGACCAACCTCCTTTTTTTAAGAATAAAACTTGGTTTTGTTGTGTTTAGCTGTAAGAAGCTCTACATCAGGTATTCTCAGACTCACATCTGTACCAGGCTCCTCACTGCCACCATCACAGCCACGCATGCCAGGGACACTGAGCCTTGCAGAGGACTGGCCAGTCAACTCTAAAAAAGCACAAATTCACCTCCAGGTCTCTGTCTTCAAACAGTTGACTATCCGTGATGGATTTTGTTACTCAGACCTTCTACCATGTTCGTTCCTCACACAGATTTGAGACAACTCTAGGTGCCACACAGTAAATTTTTGTCATAGCAAAACAGCATGTCAGAAGACAAAGGAGTTCATAGCCTCACCCACTCAGTGGGATGCGTGACTCAGATAGTGATAACTGATGAATCATCTAATAGTCACCCAGATTGCTTTTTGCATGAGCACTTGCAGGGAAAACCTTTTGATAGTAGATAGGTAGTTCTTCACTTTCTGTGTTAGTAACGAAAGTCAGCTAATGACTCTACCAGGCATACAAGGAAGGAGGAGGTTGGCTGCTCAGTTTTCAGCTTTGTTACTCAACTGAGACAGCAGTCATTACAGATCCAGAAGTTATCAAATTATTAACTCTCTGAAGAATAACACTGTTGTATGACCTTTTAGCTCAGATATATTAATAATGATTGCTTCCATACTATTTGAGAATTCATCTCGTAGAGAGCAATGTAGACTCTTGACCAAATTAGAAATGTCACACAGTAGGGTACATGCCTTATGCCTTAACACTAAGCTAAGAGAACAGAAATTTATGAGTATTGAGAAAATTGAGTATTATACCAAACACAGGTAGGGAAAATAAGTGAATTTGAAATCTATTTCTAAAAATTACTAAAATTTAAGACTTTTTTCCTCACTGCCTCCTCATCACTTTCTCCAGCACTCAAGAACATGACAGGTTTTTCATGAAGCAAACTGACTTTTCCTTCCCTTAGGAGCACCACTCATTTGATTCACAATAGTCTTCTTTTTGTTATCAGGCCCAGAAAAAACTTAACAAAACTTCTAAATAATTCATCCTATCTGGAAGCATGTTTGCATAGTACTTCTTTTAAACTGTTCTTACAGATCTGCAAAGTAAATATCTTTCTTTGCCACTGTCTGCCTTCAACATGGAGCTTCCAGGTTCATTAAACCCACATGTTTAGTTGTACCATGTCCTTGCCACTTACACAATCATTTTTTGAAAATGGCTTACCAGCCATTTCTTACATTATCTAGACTAGAACATCTATTTGTCATTTCCTAAAGTGACTGGAATATCTATCCTCAAGTACAGTTTTGCTTCATCTTTCCTGGATTGCACTTCAGTTCATCTCCATCTAAATAACTCATTACGGATGATCCCTTACCTTGCCTGCACCTTGCAATTCATTCATTTCAGATCTAAATTTATCCCTCCTGCTCACAGACATATTATCTGACTGCAAACTACTGAAATCAGAAATGCTGAGTCCTAAGTCTGAGGTTATGGAAAATTTAGTACGTGCTAAGAATAATCACATATAATTAAAGCTTTCTCTTCTATTTTTGTCATGTTGCTCATTTAAAGTATCAGCTAAACATTTCACAGGCCACTGTCAAAAACTATTACTTTTTAGCAGTTTCTGAAAGCAGGATGGGCTGCGAATTGTCCCACTAGGTGAATCATATTGGGTGGCTAACAGTAATGAGAAACAAAATTTGATTCTAGGCCTCTCACCTCAAATACACTCTGGTTGCCAGTTCCTGAAATTCATTGTAATCTAATTATGCTCTACGTGCATCCAAAGGTAAACTATTTGGTCACCTTCCTCTGTGGCCAAGGTTTGAATGATCATATAAGTGGAAACTTAGCATCACTCCATTAAGTGACAGATATTTTGACAGAGGTGAAGTTTTTAGAAGCTCTGTAGCATAGACTGTGATTGCATGGAGACTGAATAGCATCGTAGTAGATGATCCATTAATCCTGTCACTTATGGTCTGTTATTCCTTTCTTTTATGACCCTGGACTGATAGAGAAATTATTGTCACCTTAGTACCTTTTCCCCAGTCTTTTGTCCTTTCTGTCTTTTTTCTGTTGAGAAAACCATCTCTGGGCTGAAGACTTCTGTGGTTGCACTACCTCCAAGTACTTACCTGAGATGAGCTTTTGGCCCATGCCTTAACAAGTGTAGTAAGGCAGATCTGTAATTTTTCACTGGTATAAAAGAATTTGAACAGACAAAACTGCACATGCTGGGAAGCGAAACTTTGTGAACACAAGCGTAATTTAATTAAAGCTGTAAAGAGGCCTGAAGGAGAAAAAAAGGTATTATTAGCAGCTTGGATTCAAAGCTGGCCATAGGTCTGTATAACAAGCCAGCTGCAGTTTTGGTGTGAAAAGGAAGCTGGCCAGTGGCCCTTACCCAACTCAGCTACAGTCTTCCAAAACACACCCTTTCTCATGCCTCCCAACCTTGTGGCACACCTAGCATTAAAAAGGCTTCCAGTAACTCTGCGCCTCTGGCCTATGTAAAATGAAAGAAATTCAAGTCTAAACTTGCTTGCTCTTGCTTTTGGAGGTAATAAACACAGTGATGTGCTAATAGAAATTCTGCTATACAACCACAAGGAGAAAGCCTACCACTTCTGAGCAACAAGCATTTTTCCCCTTTAGCTGCCTAATTATTCTATTTTTTTTCTGATCATTACCAGACACAGAATTTACTTTCATGGTGTACCATGATGATAAACTTTTGTCCTTACCACAGATATTCGAAAGGCTGTAAGAACATCTTGGACCGTGCTGCAAAGTTAAAGAAAAAAGCAGGAGCCAGACTACTCCGTACTAACACTGTTGGAAAGGTGTGGGATGTTAACCAAATCTCCTTGATGTCAAAAGACACAACTGATGAGAATCTACCCAAACTTTTCTATATTCTCTGAATCAAGTGAATAGCACGGTCCCTATCTAGCACTTAAAATGTAACAAAATTTGCAACAATAACTGTAAAGAAAGTTGGAACAGCAATGGTCATCAACAACTTCCATCAAAGAACAGCTCCAGCTTGTCATCTTCTAGGCCAAACTCATCTGTCTCCTCCTTTCCTTTGATTACTTTTAATGTAATTTAAGAATATTATTGAAGTGAATGATGCTTGCAATTTCCTAACTTGACAGTTAGGCAGTTATCTACTTTTTTTTCTGACTGATCATCTGGAATGAAAGAAGTTGGGGAGGACTGCAAAAGGAAGAGACCTTTTAGAAAAGTGTGTGGAAAGGATCCATTCAAACCACCAAATTCCAAGTTCTTGTGTGTGCATTTTTGTGATTTATTGCAGACCAGACAGAGAACTGGAAAGGGCAAAATAAGCCTTCTATAGGATGTATAGATTCCACGTGTACTTGTGTAAATTAATCCACTTAATACATTAGTGAGTAGTAATGTGTCATTTATACACAGCACATAAAAGGCATTCTCCTGAGAGATGATTTCTGAAGAACCAGATGACCTCAGAAGTTCACACCTCAGCTGGATCACCAAGCGGTGGGACCAAAAGGATAGTTACCAGGTGGCATTTCCAGCTTCAAAAGCAGAGAGTAAAGACCATAAGGATCGGAGTTGCCTTGTATCTGGTCAGCCACTAAGGGGGACAAGATGCTGGTCTGTTCAGCCTGGAGAAGAGGAGACTGAGGGGAGTCCTCACTGCATTTACAACTTCCTCTCATGGGAAAGAGGAGGGGCAGGCACTGATCTCTTCTCTGTGGTGATCAGTGACAGGACCGAAGGGAATGGCCTGAAGTTGTGTCAGGGGAGGTTTAGGCTGGATATTAGAGAAAGGTTCTTCATCCAGAGGGTGGTTGGGCACTGGAACAGGCTCCCCAGGGAAGTGATCACAGCACCAAGCCTGACAGTTCAAGAAGTGCTTGGACGATACTGTCAGGAACATAGTGTGACTTTTGGGGATGGTCCTGTGTGATGCCAGGAGTTGGACTCAGTGATCCTTGTGGGTCCCTTCCAACTCAGTATTTTCTGTAATTCTGTGGTTCTGCAATAAGACAGAAATGTAGGACTAGAGAACTGCTTCTGTGCACACTGGGCAGCATTGACAAGACCAGACTGTTCCTAGACGAAAAGAAGAGATCTGAGGAGAAGTGAGCCATGCTGTGCCAGTTGGTCTAACCAGAGAACAGGCCTTAGTCCCATGTGATTTAATAGCACACACATAGGCAAAGATTTCAGGCAGTTTCCCCATGGAATTGTGGGGTGGCTCTTCCCTCTCTGATGCCATCTCTTCCACTTCGTGGTACCTTGATCAGTGTAGCTATTCTAAGTCAGCCTGTTTCTAGAGGAAGGACCATGTATTGAGTTTTTACACAGGTGTAGCTCTGCAGGGCTCTCACATATTTCTGTTCTTTTGGAGTTTCTCTCACTGTGAGTTACAACAGTAGCTGTCAAGTGGTTGATAAAAAAAAAGTTCAGTTTATATACATTAAAAAAACCTCTGAGGTCTGAAAACAGTGTCTACGGGATGGAGTGCAAAATCAATGTACTCAAGTGTATGGAGCAAACCTTTTCATTGTCATTTTTCACTTTGTGACACTCTTTGGAGTCTGATCGTGAAAATGATTCTGCATGGGCTTCCCCCCAAAACTAAGTGTAATTCCTCAAAAAAAGGAAGTGAAGTATACAGCAGTATGTGGTATATGGATACAGGTAGCACATCTATGGCTGTGGAGATAATACATAGTATAGACTGTGCATTGTGCACACAAGTCAACTCACGTCAGCAAACTCCTGACATCACCAAGAGGAGCAGAGATGAAATACAAAGGGTAAGAATTTTAAGAGTTACAAGGGGAAGGAAATGCTGAAAACAAGAATAGAAAAATCACAAATATCAGGGAAATGGGAGGGAAACAAAAGAAGAGTGATGCAGAGCAAAAACTCCTTTGTTTCTAAATGAGTGCAAATTTTCCCACCAAATAGTTTCCTGTTTACTTGTTGCTATGAGATTCAGTTAATGGGAAACACAATAAATGTCAGTCCACCAGATGATGGAGAATTAGTTTTGTCAAACAACTTTCAAGTCATTGGAAACAGAGAAAAATAAGTATGGAAGGAACCTTGGAGATCATATCCTCACTGAAGCATTGTTTGGTGAAGGTAATTCAGTACATAGGATAGACCATAATGTGTTTGACTTAGCACAACATGCTCTTGAAAGAGCAGCGTTCCACAATAGCTGTCTCCAGATTTAAAGCTGGCCTTGTTTTGAGTGGGAGTTAGATTTGATGAGCTCCAGAGGTCTCTTCCAAGCTAAATTATTCTATGGTAATATGAATAGAGTGATGATAAATGAGCAGAGGTTTAGTGGAGGGAAAGTCTCAAGAAGTCTTGAATGGAAAGGAATGGTGATCATTGAATAAAGGTTTCTGTATGGCTGGATGACAGCTAAAATGTTCTGCAACATTTTGACAATGACCCAAGATCTAATATTGAACTCCTATTGATGATATTGATGGGAGGAAGGGCAGATGATACATATCAAACTGTTGGGAGAATCCACCTAGCTTACTTTTTAAGACACACACACTAGTACAGAAAAAAGTCAAATTAAGCATGTAGCAACAATGACTGCAGGATGGACTAACAGAATTGGGGACCATAACATGGGCAGCAGTAAGGTTGGGAAGGATCTTAAAGCCAAAATGTACAAGCACTTCTGCAGAAGATGCCTTTGTGATTTTGTGATTAGCACAGGTAGAAAACCTGGCAGAAAGAGGAGAATACGGATGGGATGAAAATTTGAAGTAAGGAGGTGAAGGTTAGTCCTCAGGAAAGTAATCCCTGGAATAGAAGAGAGCTACAAAAATTATTCAAGGGCTATAGAAAGTGCCTTATAGTATGAATCCTAACAATATCAACCTGTTTACCTTCTCAAAAAGAAGACTGAGAGGTGTTTTTTTTGGTGTGTAAGCACATTCACAAGAAGAGAACACCAGATAGAGAACTCTTAAGCAGAGAAAGACAGAAAGGCAAACAAGTGCCTTCAAACTGAAACAAGGCCAATGAGGCACAGATTACCTTCTATAGTTCTTTCTTTTTTGACAGAAAAGGCAGAAACAAAAAAATTTTGGCAAGTAGAAAAGCAGTGATTGTTTCTCTTTTCTGTGTGGTAATGGTAGAAGTTAACAGGTTTAAAAAAGACCAGATGGAAGAATTGTAATGGCCCATGATTTTTTACTGACTACTGGCCTTGCAAATTAATTTACATTTACCCTTATGCTCTGCTTTTTTGCTTATTTCTTTAATAACAATGGTCTTTAATTTTAGACTTGTTTGTTCCCTTCAAACAAGTTTCTTATCAAGTCCTTCATGATGTTGGTACTGAACTTCTAAGAGTAGAGATGGTCCTGTTACCGAACACAAGGGTGAGCACTACTTATGGCACAGAACAATGATTTAGGAAGCTCTTGCTTTGCCTTTCCTTTGCTTTGTGACTTTGGATAGGTCACTTGGGTATAAACTCTCAGAGGTAATCAGGTGGCTTAATGTCCTCTGAAGCCAAGGATTATTTTAAGGGAAGCTGAGTGTCTCTCTAGCTTTAAAGACTTGGGTTCGAAATCTCTCTATACAGCAACACACCCCCACTTCAGACACTTGATAAGGAAACAGCACTGTAATGCTATTGTAGCTTCTCCAGTAAGCAGTGTATTCTATAACATGTTTTTTTTGTGGCATGGGTCACAATTTTGCACTAATATATGTGCCCTACATGATTAAAATCATAACCTTCTTCTAGCAATTTCCTCTATCTTCTCTGGATTTATTTTTTTTTTTTAAGGAAATAAAAAAAATCCTCTGAAAGTAAAAGAGAACCATTCAGTTAGGGCTGTATTTTTGCCCTGACATTTTTTACAAGATGTCACTGGTTGTTTAAGTCAAAAGTCATGGAAACAGCAATATATGAACCATTATTTTCAACCCCAAATAATCTCTTTTTTTTTCACTGAAGTGTGAATTGGCAGGCTTGAATATATTCCTTCAACACCAAGCATCAGATAGGATAATTTTCATATCAGAGTCAGATTTTGAAAACCAGCTTTATTCCAAACTAAAGGGAAACATCAATGGGACATTTGGGCTGGAGAGTCAGAGCACTGTTATTAGGTATCTGGTGCCTAACTTTCATGATAAGTATGCAGCATCACTGACACCTCTGTGGTTCAGCTGGAAAAAAAAACACCACTCATGCGAATCTAGTTCAAAACACATTGTGAAGTTTTCTAGAATTGAATATGTGTTATATGTTTTGCCTTGACAATATTTCAGCAGGGTTTTGAACTAATTTGCTAGCATGTTTTTCAACTAATATAGACCAGAAATCCATCTAAAAAGCACTAAAATAATGGGATATGTGGAAAGTTAACAAAAATGATAGAGTATTTTTTTGTAGCTTGGTATGCCTCAGTAATTTATTTAAAACAGATGTTTATTTTGAACATGTTAGATTAGATCAAATATATATAAGTATGTGATATCTGAATTACAAATTAGTGACACAACAATTTACTGGCAAGAATTTCTCACCATGAATTTGTAAGAATCACATTATTCACAAGTGGTAAAATCAACAATGACTCAAAGAAATTATCCCAGACAGGCACATAATAAAATTATGGGGCAGTAAATGCATTTCTCCAGCTCTCCTAGACTTCTTTGCTAGCATTTTCCCCATCATTCCTTAAAAGTTGTCTTGAGTCTTGGGTCTGAACTCTATAGAAGGGCTTTCACATTTCCATCTTACAACTGCCACTTCCAAAATGTAATCCTGATGTTTGGGACCCATAAGCAGCCCAAGGCTGCAGAAGCTCATCTGAGTTTCTGCAGATACTCAAGTTGCTCCTTCTAAGACATGTTATAACTCAACACATGGACCAAGTCTGCAGACCTGTATCTTTATGTAATTTTGAGAACACAGTATCTGAACAGCTGCACTTGGTCAGACAAAGAGTCAATTTGGCAAACATCTTCTGAGAATAGCCAGTGGTGGAGGAAAGTGTACACAAACCGCTTCAAAATAGAAAGCCATTCCACATCAGTCTGTATATGGAATTTCTCAGCCAAAAGTTGAATCTGGATTGTCTCCTAAGTGTTGAAATTAGACTGGACAAATGCACAATCCAAATAGGAAACTAGCCTACTGATACCTTTCCTTTCATATCTTACCTGCTTACACAACTTTGAATTCTGTATTTTGCTTGCAATATCTCTAACACAACTCCAAAATGAAACAAGTTCAGCTTTCCCAGACTTCTCATTATTTACCTTAACAAAAACCTTTCCACACATTCTTTTGAGAAAAGAATCACACTGTGATAGTGTGATCACTGTTTGAAGATGAGTCTGACCATCTCAGTTTTTCTTATAGAACTACAGTCAGTTTCTCCGGAAGTTGATTTTGTCATTGACATATAAAAGTGAGATCTTTTAAATCAAGATACATACTGATATGAGTTATATATATATTTTTTCCTGAACTCATCATGAGAATAGATATGTTTTCTTCAGAGGTTTTCTCATAATTATTTCTCTTCTAATGAAGTGGATTGTCTTGTTCAAGAATCAGGCTCATCCTCCTTCCACTCAACAAATTCATTTATGCAACATCTGTATCCTCTGATATTTTCCTGAATCATGAGGGTTATTTGAGGTTCTCTCCAGTTTCATATGGTATTCACAAGCCAAGTTTGCCCTGAGGGTTTCCTTTCAGAAATGGTTACCAAATATGTTCATGGTCTAACACTTCTATAGGATTTCCTACTGGCCTTGCTACAAAGCCAAAATATTACTTCCTGGAAATAGTAACCAGAATAATGATTTTTGTTGTGTTGCAAATTCCTGTATTCTACACATGTTTTGTTTCTTCTGGATTTCCAAACCTCCTCAGAGTTCCTTTTCCGGCCAATAAAATGCTATTCATTTTCATGTAGGGATCTCCCTGTAGGGATGAGGGAAACATTCTAGTAAAGGAGTTGAGGTTTAATTCAGGCAAAGATGCCCATATTCCAAAAAAGAAAATAACCCCTTAAGAGAGGTTTAAACACCTGAAAAAAAAAAAAAAAAGGATCATATGGTATTTCATTTAGGAAGAGACAGCCCAGATGAGACTATAAAACTACACCAATCCTTTCCATTACTATCAGAAAGACTGTCACTATTGTAGGTTGGGCAAAGAGTTTGGCTCACCTAGCATTAAAGCAAAAGCAGACAAGGGGTAGTGCTGCTTTCTACAAAAAGTGAAGGAAACTTCTTAAGGGAAAACATCTTACATTCTTGCATTTGCTGCATGGAAAGAATAACTGATTTATAAATGGAGAAAGGTTGGCTATGCATACATTGAAAATGTCACTTGGGAATAAAGTCTCTAACCATCAGAAAAATAAGACTGCAGAACACACCCTCTTTCAAGATACTTGGGTAAATAAATTCACTATTTTTAAGATGGGGTGAAAGTAGTCATATCTTTTATGTGACTAATCAGGACATTGAGAACAACAGCCTAGCAAATTCCTTCAAGTTTTATACTGTGAAATAAAAGCAAAAGTGAGGAACCAATAAAGATGAAGTGTTAGTTGAGATCCGCACCATATCCGTAATTTTGAAATGCAGCAATTAGCAGAATCTCCTGCACAGATTACGTACTCAAAAGACCATACACACATGTTCCACAGCTTAATCAAAAAATTATTTCCTCCTTATTGGAAGAAGAAATTCTCTGATTGCTAAGGTAACTCTAGCTGTCCAGGCACCACCATGTGTGAATAAATACCTTCCCAGTGCATCTGGTGTGATACAACTCAGTCAACCATTTCCTACTTTTGGTTTCACCAACCCCTGATAGCAGTTCAATAGTGTCTGTGAACACATTGAACACGTCTTGTTCACATTGCACTGTTTCAGCTTTAGTGCCCTGCTGAGCTTGTACTGTGCTTAGCTGTATGTCAGAAATTTTATATGGCAGCTGCTATGGAATTGCGTCAGGTGGAAATAACAGAACTGAAATGTGCGTATAACATACTTTGCAGAAAAGGCCTCCATCAAAGACTTGAATGTCATTGAATATTATTACTTGTTTGAAAAAAAAAAATCCCCCAAACTTGAGATACTGCAATCTCCAGGATTTCATCATAAATTCAAATATATTTCTAGCTCTGCAGTCAACAACACAGGCTGTACAGAATCCCAAGTTGCTTAATAGAAAAATCAGAGAGAGGCATCACAATTTGCATTGCATTAGTTCCACCTCAAGAAAAAAAACAGGAGGAGGGTAATGAAAGGGAACAACTCTCATATTGAGCAGATAGCTATTAAAGCTAAAAGAGAAGTAGAAAATAAGCTGAGAGAAATCAAAAATACTCAGTCAACAGCTTAATAACTGAGCAGACTAATGTTATGGATATGGTGGAGATTTTGGACATGGGGATGAAGATGGCAAGAGGTTTTTAAGAGGGTTTGTTTTTTTTTTTCATTCCATCATTCACATTAACAAATGAAAATTATGTGTTGATATAGCCTTATCTTGGAGCTGTTCAGTTTGAACACTGCCATCTCCATAGTCCCAGGCAAGTAACTCCTCCTCCAAGTCCAAAGGCAGCTGTGTGTTCCATTGCTACGTGCTACAAACCTTCGGACTTCCCCTAATCTTCAGTGAAAGTCTGAAATAAGGTAGGGCAACATGACATTAAGTAAAATAACATAACATACTGAGTCAGACCAAGGATATAAGTGGCCCCATATCCTGTCTCTTGAGATACCCAACCACAGGCCTTTAATAAATTACATAAATTTTGTAGTGTTATTCCTACCACACAGTGACCAGTCTTAGGTGTTCTGCTCAGCTAAGAAGAAGACTTATTGACTGCATTGGATGCCTTTGGCGAGATTTTGGTAAAGGAGGAGGAAAGCAGTGCTGCAGAGGTGACCTCTATGGGAGGAGGCCAGGGGCTGCCCTATGGCAGTCACAGTCAGCTCCAACTAACTCCACAACAGACACCCAACAGGACTGCAGCCACAGGAAGGCCCAGGCTACAGCAGGTACTCCATGAGCAGGCTGTGACCCATGGAGGGTCAGCATAGGACAGCACAGGAAAAGAGTAAGAAGGAAGGAGGAACAAAAGGAAAGGGTAAGGAACAAGAAGTGGTGGAAAGAAAACAGTACACCCTGACACGGAGGTCCTGTGCTGCCCATTGCTTTGCCAAAGGGACTGAGTCTAATCTGTGGTAACAGCAAGGGCAAGAAACTAGGAAGGGGAGAGGAAAAGTACTTTCCTTAAGTGTTTGCCATCTTTGTTTTCCAATATCTGAATCAGTGTCTTTCTTTAGACCAATGAGTTTTCTTGATCCTCTTCTTCCTATTTTCTTCCCTCCACCCTGCTTGCAAGCAGTGAGGGAAGAGCTGGGTGGATATCTAGCTGCCAGCCAGGGTCACTCACAACAGCAGTAGGTTTTAATGAGGAAACATATTATTTCAAAAATCTAAGTGTGATTTTATTGATTACTCTAAAGTAGCTGAATCTTTTGTCTTTTCTGCTCTTTCAGAGTTTCACTTCAGATGCCAAAGTGTTGTGCTGGCTTCTAATTTTATCATAGAAGAGTCTGACATTTGTGGTTTGAATGCCATTGTCTTGATAATAGATCTCTACAACACAACCACTGTCTTAAAGATAAGTACAATAATAGCTGATATGATCAAGTAAGGATTGCTGTGATGGTTGGATGAGTTCCTAAAGCAAATGCATCATATGGGCCAGATGCATGTATGGACTAAATGCAATAGCTCCACCAGTAACTTTCAATTTACCTGCCAGTGGGAGCACAGTTCACAACCTCTGTATGCTCAGGCTCACCATATGAAGCTCTGCTATTAGAATAAAACTAATCATGCTGACTTCTAACACTAAAGTGAAGCACACCTTTAGATATAACATCAATCACAATTAAAGATGGATGGGGAAAAGGGCCTTTTGTCTTTTCTGAGTAGATTATGCATGTGCTCACCCAGCTCTGTGATGATCATTGAAAAAGAATGGTTCATTTTGGTAAAGTTAAGGATTTTTGGTCATCACCCTCATGGGCTGACTCTTCAGGTCTTATTAGCACTGAATTAAAGTCATGGGACTAAAAGTGACTTACTGGACAAGATTCTCAGCTGCTGGAAATTGGCATAGATCCACTGGAATTAAATGGAGCCATGCCAATTTATACCATCTGGAGGCCCAGCCCTGCATGAATAAATGTTAAACAAGCTGTTTTTAAACTAGGAAAATAATTTCACTTCTGACTCGCCTTCCAACACATCCTTAATAAATTGCCTAAACAAATCACATGATAATTAAAAGGAAAATACCTGCCCAAGGAAAACTTTACTGCTTCTGTCCTTTCAAATGTTTTGAGGACTTTGCTCCTGTAAAAGAGATCTCCATATCCTTTGGCAGATCATTCTGAACATCCTCAGAAAATTCACAAGCTCAGGAATGTCTCCCCTTGTCCTTCATTGTGAAGGCAACTAATCAACACAGGTCTGACATAGATTAACCTGGAATAAATACCCAGACTGTGAGGGTTACAGTGACTCCCTGGGCCCCAACTCACTGAATTCAGCATTCAGAATCATATCGTCACACCCCACAAGCAGATGCACTGGGACATGCTCCATAATGGGTAACATTAAGTTATCTCAAGGGAACAAAGGGGAATTTCAGAAGACTATAAAATGAGATAAACTACAAGGGTACACATTTCACTGTCTCCAGGGAAAGCATCTACATTTAAGTTGCTTACCATGGAATTTTACAGCTTTTGTCAATGTAAATTTTCTCCAGTTCCAGTGACAAGGAAGATAAAACTGAAGTAAAAGCTGTGAAGTACACAGAAGATAGATAGGCTTATTCAAAGTGTATGCCCTCCATAGTGAATGCTGACTGAAAATGAACTACACTCGGGGGAGAAAAAGGAGAAAAAAAATCTTAAGGTTACAAGCCTCAAGCAAATATTGCTGATGGACAAAGAGTAATTTTATGTAACACCAGAAAGACTCTGAAAATTGTCTGAAGGAGAAACTAAAATGATGACTGGAACCGGCTGACTAATCTGGTTCAAATCTTGTCATTTGTCATATCAGGTAACTAAGTATTCATGAGTAAGATTTTCTCCTAGCAGCTGACTTACTCTTTTTATTATGTTGTAGTGCCAAACCTCAGCACAGTTTGCAACAAAATATTTCTGGATACCTTGAAGGGTTTTGTCTAGTGAGTCTCAGTACCAAAGGTACAGGACCACTAACCGCACTAAGGCACTGGGCTGGCAAACTCTCTAGGGTGTCCAGAAATAGAGCAGCCTGACACTTGTCCTTTCAAGTGAACCTTTCAAGCAGGCTATCTTTTTTTTTTTCCCAGGGAATACTTGAAAGTGTGAAAAAACATGCAATTAGTTCTGCAGTGTGGTAAATTATTAGTATTAATGGTGTCCTTATTTATGCTTAAACAGACTATTTTCCTCGGTATTGTTATCTGATAAATGACAAACAGATTATGACCTTGAGTGATAATCAAACAGTGATAACCTTGGGAAACATTATAAGATGTGTTTACAACTTGACCTTGCCATTCCATGACATGTGAACACAGTTGTGGACAGCACAGTGGTAAATAGAAACACAATAAAGGCACTTTTATAAATTTGCTTTCTTTGTAGAAATGTAATGAAATATAAAGAAATTCTATAATGCAATCATTATATGCAATATATGCAAAAAAACCCCCTGACTATGGTGAAATCAGAAATGTCAAATTTTACATCTTTCTGACTCTTGTGGTCATTTCAGAATAATCTTAATGTTTAAAGTGATGTCAAAATAGAGGACAGTATTTGTTTTCAAACATTTGACATACACTGTTTCTCCATCTCTTCCAAGTTCCAGTGATGTAAAAGCAACCCACAGCTACAGGCACAACCACACAATCCAAAGCAGTCAAATTACTGGGACTTACTGCAGCATTGCCTGCTAAATAAGCAGAAGCAATGGTGTCAAAGTCCAAGGTTTGCGTCTTCTCTGAGGTTATATGGCTAAAATCAAATGGAGACATCCAAAATGCACTGGTCTTTTCAAAGAAAGTGCCTAAATTTTCCCAGTTTCAAAATACAGACAGTGCTAAACCAGGCTCCCTCTAAAATGCTCTGAAACATAAAAAACTGTATCAAGGCTTCCAATTAATGAATTACAATAAATTATCCTCTCCCTCTTCACTGGCTAATGTTAAGTACAAGATGCAAAATGAGGCTGAAACACTTGAATGTTTAGAGGGGACAGATTCATAGAGATATTACTTAAATGCCTTTTCCTCAGTGCCACCAAGTGATAAAGACAAATCCTTTGATGAACCTGGTGCACACCAAGGTAGATGTTATGTGACTGCTCATTCAGATGTTTAAAAATAAACTAGCACTATGGAAAAATCTATGTGCCATTATTTACACCACCAAGCTGCAGAACTACTTTTTTCAGCAAATATCACCCAAGGGAACTTTCAGTAAAGAGATGAAAAATGTTATAGGGGTTTTTTTGTTATTGTTTTTGGGTTTGTTTGGTTTTTTTTGTCTTTGCCTAATTGTGTCTCCATTTTACACTACACTCTTTATTCTCTGCCCTTTTGATATAGCCAGCTGCCCTTTGGAGCTCTGTGAAGAAGCAGACTGGCTTCACGCTGTAACAGGCACCAACTCCCAAAGCCTGGTCTATTGATGAGTCACATTGCTTGTGTGTGCCCGTAAGCACATCACACAAGTTCCTATGCCGCTTCCTTTCAAACTGCTGGGGAGGAAGGGGGAAAAGTGTGCATGAAGCATGAACTGAAAAAACAATGTTGGTAGTAAAATCTCCTGCCCCATCATAGAGCACAACTACCAGTGACACAGTGGAATGTCTGGTTCAGATTCAGTGCAGGTTCATCCTGTTGTCCGCGTGACAGCCAGGGGAAGTGACGTCAGGTGCACAGAGCTCTTGTTTGAAGGCAGGGAAACACACCAAGATGTTTCAACACTTCTACTGAGGCAGGAAGTCTCTTTGTTAAAGATTGAGTTGTACTCACGTCAGTCCCTGATCCACCTCTTCCCCCAGCTGGCCATCCCCAACTCAGCCTGGAAGAGGGCTACCACCCTCAGCTCAGAGAACACACCGCCTTCAGTGAGGCTCAGTGCCACTATGGCCAGGTTTGCTCTGAAGAACACAGCCAAGCTGCCAGGAAGAAACATTTCCACACAGACCTTGCTCTGCAAACTCTTCTTTAAGAAGAAATTCCCCAAGCTGGCTAAGGATGAGTAAAGAACATGCATGCAGATCAGACTCTCTATTACCACACTTCAAAACTGCAGCTACCTGAAACATCTAGCCTCAAAATCAAAAACTGCACCGCCAGACTCTACTGGTGCACTCTCCTGCATGAACATACATTCTGAGGACTGCCATTTTCTCTATCATTTGGCCACATCCAAATATCAAACCAACATTATTAAATGGTCATTACTGACCATTCCCATTCAGATTGGCATCACATGTGGAAACACATGCCAGAGTACTCTTGGCATTCACCAAATTTTCCTCTGTGTGCTTAATTAGGTTTTCCCTCTCCTGTGTCCAAATGCTACTCTGCCATTCTTGCAAGGGTCTTTTTATCCCCAAAACACATGAACGCTCACTGATATTCACAGCCTCATGGCTCCTCAGGCAAGGCGCAGAGAAACCTCTCAGAAGACCAAGTCCTCTTCTGCTCTTTTGGGTGTTACAGTTTGCCTCTCCATAGGACTGATGATTTTGTCCTTTTCAGAGCACATGTCTTTGCTCACCTAAAACAGAGTTGAATTTAATAAATTAGGTTGGGATAACATTAACTTCTAGTGACTAGTAGTGGCACTCCATGTATCTGCTCTGGACAGCCTCCTTCAGCTAAGCCCTCTATGAAATCTCAGTTATAGATGCCACTAGTGAGAAAATGTACTTCATATAATCTATGTCTCTGGACTGCTTGAAACCACAGCAGCCTATCACATGCTAGTTTAAGGGGTGTCAATCTGATGGCCAAAACTAGGTTTCAATGAAGTTCCCTTTTCACCATGAGATCAGTAGAGGGTCCAAAATATTTCTAGAGGCCTCAATGTGTTTTCTTTTATCACATACTCCAAGGGAGAAAAGCCTAGTCTCTTCACCCTCCTCACCCTTTAAGATTACTGCCAACAGTATCTATCTGAACTACATTGAGAGGTCAAATCTTGTGTAAACAGCAGCAAGGGCTCTTGAAAGCACAGGGTTATTTTTGGTACAACATTCAAAGACTGATCAAAACCCCAACAAAGAGAAATTTATCTTTAAAACTTCTACCTTCCCAGCAAGGCACTGCAAGATATAAGTCAGGGCATGAGTAACATGAAAGCCTCAGGTTCCTCACTGGGCCACCAGAACAAGTGAGGTAGAAAGTGTCCCTGGTGGCATACATGGTGAGGATGGTCCTGAAGCAGCCCCACATTGCACTCTACAAAACCCTTGCTACCTGTAAGGGCCTGTAAAAGCCTACACATCTTTTGGTCTAATAACTCTAGAGAAGCAGTGATATGTACTGAACAGCGCTCACAAGTGGTGTGCAGTGGTGACATAGGTTTCCCCTGGGGTGAGAGCAGGTTGATCGAACACCTGCAACCTGTTCAAAGAGAAGGTCGTGGTTGATACCACCACATTAGCTAGCACACAACTACATCAGTGCTTTCCGGTTTGCTGTTTCTTGAAATGAAAGTATCCTGCAAAATACCCACTGCACTCTAATATGTTCGGTCCACCAGCAGCCCTGTTCACTGAATTATAGAATCAAGTTGTTGTGTCATTTAAAAGAGACTTTATTTCCCCCATATAACCCAAAAACTTGAGTTTAAAATTCCTATTGTATGAACATTAATATGAAAAGAATGCTGTCTCCTATTATGGAATTGTGTTATAAAACTGGAATGCTGCCCCCGCCCCGCCTGGCTCACAATCATCCGGACTTTGCCAAAAATCATCCTGTACTACAGAGCGTGTGTGTCTCACGATGGGAACTGCCTCCTGACTCACAAAGACAAGAGGCCACAAATGTCTAAAGCTGGCAGAGGGGTTTTTTTAATCTGTCGGTAACAATCAGGCGACGTGCTTAATTGCTCTGAATTCTGATCTCTCCTCTGTGTGCAGCCTCCTAACCAGCAAACTGCAGCTGTGTGCCTCTGCTTGTGAACTGCACCCATTGTCCCTCCCAGGAGACTGAGAAGCGCTCCAGCTAATACGCCTTTGTCTGCCCTTCTTGGTGCTCTTGGCTTGTCAGCAATGACCTAAAAACATTATGTCCTAAGTTCAGAGCCTTGGAAAGCTGTCAGGGGCCTTCCTCTTCAGTGCTTTGAGCCTTAGCAGCATACCTAGAAAAACCAGTGTGTGAGGGGACTTATAATCATTCTTTGCATGCAACAGGGCTTGTTTCTAAAATTCCTCTTTCAGAGCAGCAACTGCAAAAGAAAATTTCTGAGGCCAAATGCTTGCTGCAGCACTGCCTGTGTTCAGAACTGAGTTACTCTGGGCATTGTGTGCTGGTAACCCACTGGAGTTTGTTTACTGCATTAGGGATTGATTTCCTCTGGCCACATTCTAAAAAATCAAGAAGTATCATTTTTGACATGTCTGTGCATGTCTCTGCTTTAACAACTTGTTTCTTGCTTGAGATTTTTCCTTCCCCACCATTTCAAACCCCAAAGGTATCAAGTCAGATCAGGAAGGACCTCCTGGGAGGGCTTTTTCTCTCCTACCTACAGGGCTACTTCACCTACCTCCTCATCCCAGACAAGAACTGGTAAAATTGCTGGGGTATTTTTGAGGCAACTTGTTCAATTACACAGAGCACATTCTAAGCCATACAGCCAAGTCCTCCTCCGCACAGGGATGATGTAAGCACATCCAGGAAACTTGGGATGCCAAAAATCTCCAACTGGAGGAAATATTTGCAGGTCGACATGGCTGCAAATTGGGCAGAATTTAGGACCCTGGGGAATGTTCCACTCGCAGCTTCAACCGAAGCCTGGAGGAGACCAACACAAACAAAGACAGCACTGGTCAAGTCTCAAAACAGAATCTTGCTGGAATGGTCTGAAAAGGAGCTTCTCAGACCAGGGCTGAAGATAGGAGTATTCTTCTTCAGCTGATGTGTCAGAAGGGTGCACAAGGAAAACTCAAAAGGCTAAGAAGATGAAAACTGTCAGGATTTTGCACCGATAAAGTGTTTGAACAGAGGAACACTGGATGTAAATGAAAAAAAAAAAAAGGATTGTACTACTCTGACAGTACTGGGACGTGTGCCAGTGGCAGATACCAATGCAATAGATGGTCAGGAAATATGACACACGGACCCACTTGATTACTTGATAGATGCTTTTTAAAGCCTCTTGTCTGCCTTCACTCAAAGTTATTTCCGATGTGGTTCCCAAAACGAAGGAATCTCTGGCAAAGATACACAAGACTGATCTGCCTTCTTCTTCAGGCTAAAGCAAAGATCGGAAAATGCAGCACAAGCAGAGAAAATTAAAGCACAAAAGAGGAAATGCCAATCATTTTCCTGACTAATAAATGCTAGAAGGAGAAATCCAATGTTCACAGAAGGACCCCTGTCTTTATGGAATCTGTACATTTCTTTCCTCCACAAATCTGAACTCCACAACACTGCCAGTTCAGTTTTACCAATTATGTAACCTCTTAGTGCTTTTGTTGCTTTTATGACATGTGTCAGTTGAGCACACAATCAAACCAAATAGGACTACAATAATAAAATAACCCATATTAACTAATTATCTTAATAACAACTCTGTGAGACATCTGATAGGAGAGATAGAGACAATAATAAAAGGACACTGTCAACTGCATGATCAGACTTGTACTGCTTCCCAGTGTGATGCTCCAAGGATATTAACCCTTGGAGTTCTGGGTGAGAAGTCTTGGGAGGCTGCAAAGGGTGAGGTTTTCTAGAGACTCTTAAGGAAACCAGACCACAGGGATTAAAACTAGGGAAAATTTTGAGAATGGTAATGAGATAGGAAAGACATGTTATTTCTTCTGTTGTCTGTGAGCTGCCCTCTGCAGCAGTATGTTATTGAGCATGTGGGCTGTTGGGGATGAGCAGTACCAGAAAGCAAATACAGAAAGATTTATGGAGTAGACTACACAGTGAAATCAGACATAATACACGCAAAGCATGAAGGGTCATCCAAGGAAATCTTCCTCATCCTTCATCGGGCCCTGCTGATCTCCAGGACACAGGAATACTCCTGTCCCCACAGCTTGCCAAAATGCACCCGCTTCCCAAATCTGCGGGGAAAGCACACAGATGTAACACCAACAACCATTCAGGCCCAAAATGTGAGATTCAAGACAGAGACAGTGTCTTATTTCCTCCTGGAAATTATTTAGAAGCCTTCCAGACCTATCCCCGAGGGTGAGAGTAAGTTTACCCTACATACACAGCACAATCTGTTCCACACTCTGGAGCCTAAAATCATTCCTCAGTCCCTGAAAACTAACCTGATTGAGGAAACAACTAAGCCATGCTTGTCATGACAAATTAGAAAATCTTGACCATCTCTGATTTCTCTTCCAGAAGATCTGATCCAAAACTTATTTCTGCACTGAAAGCTACATTAAGAAAGTGTCCAGGCAAAGTGCGCTTTCCCTGACCACTTTTCTCATGGTGGTACCTACAATGCTCTAGTGGCCTGAAACCATCAGAAGGTCCACTTAGACAAAAACTCCGCTAGGCTTTTTGTCTGGAGGATGATCTGCAGAACCAAACAGACACAAAAGAACCACAAAAGATTTGAGGGAGCATTCACACCACCAACTTAGAGGATCCTGCTTAGGTGCCTTCACTAAGCATACCTCTGTATACTCAAACTAAAGACATGAAGTCTCCAAAGGTCAAGTAGGAGCAACTCAAGGGTAAGTTGCTGTCTTTCTTCAATGACCTTGGAGGGAGTCTAGGCAATAATTACGAAGGCCAGCATTAGTCTGGGAAGGCTAGTCTCCACAAGTTTCCCTTATAGTCAATCAAGTGCGACAGGTGGCTTTGGCAGGAATTACATAGTAACTTGCAGCTCTGAACAGCGGCTGCTCAGAGCCATCCTTTTTGCCAGATTCTTTAAAGAGACAGGTGAGGGACAGCGACACCCCTGGATCAAATGTACTCCTTATGAAAGCAGTCTCAGATAGTTATATATCGATATTTATCTACTGTATTAGTCTGTAAGAATACCTCTGGCCCCAAATTCAGCCTACCATGGTCTGTGCTAGGGATGGCCAATTTTGATGACATCAGCAGGAACAGCTGCCATGTGTCTCTGTGTACCCGTTTCCTCTGGACAGGCAAGTCCAGAGGAATGGATTGTGCATCCTGTGTCATATTGCTACACAGCCCAGTGCAACACAGCTTCTAGGTGTTCAAATTAAATTTATGTCTCCAGCTCCTGCCTCTCCCCAGCTGTCCTATTGTTTCACACTGGTAATAGTGTGGCCAGTGTATGCTGTATGTCAGAGGCAGACTCACTGCTGTGGGTAGGCAGAGGAGGAGGAAGGTGAAGGGCCTGTATGGCACTGCCACTGTCACTGTGACTGCACCCAGCTCAGACCACCCCCATTTCCTAAGTGGTTTTGGTGTGTTTCTCAGGAAACGGTACCCAGGATCTTCTCTCTGTTCAGATCATTTTCCAGATAACAGGTGGAGTAGTGGTTTGAGGGACAAACACTTGAGCCACTTCTTGTAACCATAATATATCTGAATGCTGCAGGTATAAGCCTTCAAGTGAAATTAGATTTTCATGCAACTCAGGTTTACCCAAGACTTAGACAGGACTTTTGTAAAATCACCTATGCTGTCCCTTCAGCCCCACCCACGTTCTGGGGCTTTCCCATCACCAGAAACATGAGTGTACCACGCTTGTGAAACTCCTGAATAGGCAAGAGGCTTCCTTCTCTTCCTACAGAGCAATTTTCATTATGGTAAATGAAACACGCTGGAGGAGCACTGATCTGTCTGCTCAGGAGTTTCACAAGTGCACTCAGCCGCAGGGCACCGCCCAGCTGTCCTCGAGCCCTTTCAGAGGCTGGCAGAGATGCGAGGTCAGATGCAGCCATAGCCACAGTGCAGGGGCTGCAAGGAAACTCTCTCCCAGGTCAGGCAGCACTAGCATTGTAACCAGTCAGGATTACAGCCAGTAGCCCTAACAGTGTCCTTATGTCCTGCATGTCCCCACCAGGGCATCAGATTGGATATGTCACATTGTGATCTCGAATGGCTAAGCAAATGCAGATGTTTTCCCCACAGAACCTCAGTTTAACTTGGGAGAGAGCAAAAGTCAGCTTGGGTCTCATCCTCAAGTGCATGGAGAATCCACATGGGAGTGGATGTGTGAAGGGGAAAAGGACACCTCAAAGCCAGTGTGAACTGAGTGGGGAGTTTTCTTGCACAGTCTGAATTTCTCAGTATTTCCTAGGTACAGCTATCTCTTCCACCTGAGGATTGTTTACCATGTACACAAAGCACTAGGAAATTAAGGTATCTAGTACAGAAAAAATGCCAAAAACTAAGCTCCAGAAATTTCTGTCTCACTTCAGACTCTCTATTTCAAGACACCTTATGGATATTCTGTGACCAAAATCTGTAAAAAAATGTAGGTGCAAAGAAGCTGAGGAGTTAGTTTAAAGCATTAGCCATATGGTCCTTTCCTCTCCTCCTTCACACAAACCTCTCACCATTAATGGGATCAGCAAAGCCTTCACCACTTGGTAACCAGGCAGGAATAGGTCAGGCATCACACAGCACCTTCTTCCCAGAAGGGTCTGGAGCAGACCTAACACCTTCCTGTTCCAGCTCCTTGCAATATTCTGCAAGATGACATTGGGAAAGAGGCCATCCTGGGTGTCAGAGGCTACACCTGTGTTGGGAAGCTGACCCAGGCCAGGTCATAGCTCAAAAATGACCATGAAATTTTCAAAATAGTTTAATGGTTTCCATGCTTCCTAGTGCAGTTTGCTTGCATGCCAACTAGCATTCTCCCAGGCAGTGCCTGGGCATAGACTAGGGATCCTTCCTAATAAAGAACATGGGTGAGACCACCCATCTTCTGGCAGCAAAGAAGTTTAGCTATATAGACAGCCACATGTAAGCCATGTGGTACCATTTGCCCTCTGAGTCAGAGTGGACTGGGCCTAATAGTCAACAGATTCACCTCACTGAGAGGCAAATGCTGATGACCCAGACTTGCCTGCAGATTCTGGTAGCCATGCATTGGCAACAAGTAGCCCACATATCTACAGGTTTTTTCACAGACATCTGATGTCAAAATGCCTTTTTAAAAAGACAGCATCTCATGGAGATTTCTCTTCTCTTCCCCGGTCCCAGCTTCTTCCAGCCACAGCCTTTCCAGTGAAGGGATAACATCCCAGTGACGCCAACAGCCCCAGACCACAGGAAACAAGAAAAACATTTGCACTGTTGACAGTTGCCTTTTCATGTTGTTTAATAGCTGGAAATGGAAAGCAGACATACAAACAATCAGAATGTCTTAGGGAGACCAGCTTTTCTTCCTAAGCTAACATCTAAAGGCTCTTCTTCTGTACCAACCAGTGAGGTGATGGGCAGCCTTCAAACCAGAACCATGTGCCTCCTTTCATAAAAGCATAGATTCCCTTGCATTGGAAGGCATCCGCAAGGAGTCCAAATCCTGGCCTTGCACAGGACAAACCCATGTGCCTGTGAGTGTTGTGCAAACTTTATCTCTCTTCTCTTCTAAGACCTGAAGTCAACAGGAGATTTTTACCCTCTAATGACTGCAGTTTGGAGTGTGTTGGACTGCACCACAAAGCATTCAGCACAGGGGCAAGCACACCTTTTCCCGCAATGCTGAAATGTAGACTTATAAAGCTTTTCACAGAAAAGGTCAGTCATGGAGAGAATAAATATGGTAAGTACAATTTACTCCCACCAGAATCAGATTTTTATATACCTAGTGATTAGTCTTAATTATACAAAACATAACTGATAGACAAGAATAAAGGAGTCACTTATAACATTACTTGTGGCAAAAACAATAGCATAAAAGTAGAAATCTGCCCCCCACCCACCAGAGATTATGCATGGACCATCTCAACACGCGTTCTGGCAACCCAATTAAATGACATCGGGGAAGCACTAGAAACAGTGTGGGCCCTTTTTCATTGCTGCTTCTGACTAACTGATGTAGTGCTGAACTGTTTATCACCATAATCCCAACCTACATATCCTAACCACTGAGTCAGTACTTAACTGAATCTCTCAAACCAAGACAGTTTTATAGCAAATACGGCGTGTGCTTTTCATCCTGTTGGTTCAGAAACTTCAAATGATCATTAATTCTATTACTGTAACAACATGGGTCAGAGTCTGTGTGCTGGCCCTAAGCAGGGTATTTCTACTGGACAAACAGGGAACAAAGATGCCTTGCACTCCAAACAATATGTATTATAGTGGTTTCTCATGCAAAAGGTAATAGAGGGAGAACAGGATGTTCAGAGACAGCTTGAGTCACCATCCACTTCCACCATCGCTGTATTTGTCAGAAGGCTGAAGTAAGGATTGCTCCAGGAAGGCAGCCTGAAGGACAGAGCTGAGGAATTTCTTGCCTTAATTCTGTGATGTATTAGACAAACTGCTTTGAGAGGAACTCATGAGGAGTGGCTGAGGGAGCTTGAGTTGTTTAGCCTGGAGAAAAGGAGGCTCAGGGAAGACCCTACTGCTCTCTACAACTACCTGAAAAAGTAAGATGGGGGAGGCCTCTTCTCCCAGGAAACTAGTGAGAGGACAAGAAGAAATGAACTCAAGCTCCACCAGGAGAGGTTCAGGTGGGACATCAGGAAGAATTTCTTCATAGGAAGGGTTGTCAAGCATTGGAAGAGGTTGCCCAGGGAAGCAGTAGAGTCACCATCCTTGAAAGTGTTCAAGAAACAACTGGATATGGCACTTAGTGCTATGATTGACATGGTGGTGTTCAGCAAAAGGTTGTACTTGATGATCTTGGAGGTCTTTTCCAACTTGAATGATTCTATGATTCTATGCTGTTTAATTGCAGTACACAATAGTCAGCACGTGTCTGCTACCTTATGCATGGTAGGTCTGAAGTTAACCTTGTCTCCAAAAGATGATCATCCTACAGGGAGCATACCTTTGCTGTGAAGAATCATGATCAGCTGCATGTTATCAAGGTCTCTGGTACAGACCACAGTGCAAACTCAGGTTACATTCAACTTGCATTTCTTCAAGGCTGCACCTATCCCAGCTAGTAGGGAGGCAGCAAGGGCAACTATTTGAACCAGATATTTTTCCTGAAGCATCACAAGTGCATTCAAAAGAGAGTGATTGAGGTTGCTGGCCCAGAAGATTCAGAAGTAAGAGTGCAGGCATGATTGAAACTGACTGGAGCAAGCAGATGTTTACAGTTAAGCCTACACTGTCCAGTGGTTCCACAAACCCCACAGGTTCTGGTCCAAGCCTGCTCTGAGGACCATCCCCATGCACTCCTCATGCTGCTAACAGCTCATGGGGAGTGAGGAGCGAGAACATATCTGCTCCATATATGGATCCATGCTTTCCCATTCAGTCAGCCTGCGGGAGTCAAACACAAGCAGTGCTGTAAGACTCATGCCCCAAGTGACCATTTTGATAATGGCTTCATGCCCTCTGCAGCAAGGCAGAATGTGTCTTTCCCAGCATAAAGGGGAAGACTACTCAACGAAGCCATAAAAGCAGACAAGCTGTGGCCAATGCAATTCAATGCAGGCAGAAAACACAAGGGCAATACCTTTAAACGCATCTAAGCCTGCCCTCAGGCTTTCACCCCACAAAGCAGTAGATAGGTGTGTAAGATGGGCTGGGAGGAACCTCAGGACCCCGATGGGCCTCGTGGGGATGGGAGGAAGGACAAAATCTGGGGTGTGCAAATGACTAGTGTCAAGTGTCTGCCCTCATATAAACGGGTTTCAGCTCTTCCTCAAGTCTATGGGTGTGCCCCAGCTCTCGTCAGAGCCCACAGACGCCCCAGGCAGCACAGCCCAGAGAGGATGACAATGAACGTGAGTAATCTTTGAAATTTGTGGGAAGACTATTCAGACGTCTGACTTCCTGCTTCTGCATGTACAGAGGAGATGTTTTTGTCTAAAGGAGTGGTAACAGCTTACACTGATACAAAAGCCTCATGTGTCAGGGCAGAGGAGCAAAGAGCTCACAAGAGGTAGAAGAGGGGGAAAACACAACAAATTCCGCAAAAGGGCAGTGTTGACTCCGTGCAAAGAGGGAAGTAACCTACGTCTGGGAAAGAGTTCATATGTAGGAATTCCCCTTGGACAGAAGGGGAACCAGCCACCAAAGTGAGACTGAGTCAGAGTTCGGTTCCCATGGTGCTGTTGGCCGAGGCAATCACATGGTTACCTCCACCTCAAGGGCAGATTGCATTACTTAAATCCAGCCTAAAAGCCTTTTAATAAAGGTTAATATGGATGGGAATGCAAGTCTTATAAAACAGTTAATCATTTAAACATCATCAGAAGTTCTTGACAGAGATTGAAAGACTGCAGTGAAAGAAAATGTTTTGCTTTGAATACAGCCAAGGAATGAAATAAGATTTCTATCTGTAGGAGCTATTTGGCTTATTCTCCAAGGTACCATAGGTAAAAAGAGAACACTTGAGGCTAACAATTGTAATACTTTTTACAATTTGAGCATGTAGAATCTCTTCCCAGCAACTGCAGCCACTTTAATATGAAATGCATCATTAGAGCAATAGGACTCTGGTGATGGATGACACTGACAGATCACCAGAGTAACCCTGATGGGAACTGGTGCTTAGAGAACACACCATATTAATTTACAAGCCTGTCATGATTGTTTTGAGTTTATTTTTAACTAAAATAACCTGGCCTTCAGCAATCTATGCCAGGGATACCCTGACTTTGCAGAATGTACAGAGCAAGACCTGCAGCATCTGCTTTTGCTTTCAACAGCCAAAGGATTCAGGTTGGGAGTATTCAATATTAAAGTAACGGCTGATTTTTTTCCATCTCTGCTCTAATTTTAAAAATTAGTGACCACCAGTAAGTCCAGATCACATATAATACAGTCATCAGCATGGTACTGAACCGCAGAGTACATAAGGAGGTAGAGAAAAATCATCTGGTCTAACACCCTTAGCCCAGTACAGGATCTTGTATATGTCACTCATTCCCAGCAGATTTCTCTCTAGTTCAAGAACATATTAATACCTCTGGGGTGGACACCAACAAATAACCTCACTTCTGTCTTACTTGCAGAATTGCCTCCTGCCTACAGCAGAAGCTATTCTCCAACTTGTTGACTACTGCAGCTCAGCCATTAGTATCCAGGAGAGCTGCCACATTGTGACAATGAAAAAATTCATACAGATGTAGTGCAAGTGGCCTTGCAACTGCACAACTGAGGTACAAAGCTGGGGAAGAAAGCAGGAAAAATGAACAACTGCTTCTCAGTATGGGGAAAGCACTGGAGACAGCAAATGCTTATTGATTTAAAGGCTCTGCTGATTTCAAAGTGACCAGCTGGAAGAAAGTGTTAATATTTGGGCCATTTAAACAATTTTCAAATGATGACACAAACATCAATTGTCTTGAGGACCTATTGGCAGCTTTCCTGTATTGTAAGGAATCACTCAGAGAAGACCCATTCTAGGTGACAACGAGAAGAAAGTCTTTGCAGAGCACAGTCGAGTGACAAAAGGGATACACCTATGACAAGAATGCTAGGAGAAGAAAAATGCCAGTTCACCCATGTTTATGTATGCTATGGCACTCATAAGAGGAAAGAAAAACCTCAGAAGGCCAAGGCTATATGGGAGAACTGGTACCTACAACTTACACCTGGAGCTAAACCAGTGACTGCATTCTTTCACAGATCAACAGACCTGCCATGACTAGCCATCTGGTCCCTGAAGAGGAATGAGATGGAAGTCCAAGAACATTCAAAATAGAGCTACCTTGAGACAAAACACACCTTGAGGCAAATTTGCTGATGACACCAAGTTGGGTCAGAGTGTTAATCTACTGGAGGGTAGGAAGGCCCTGCAGAGAGACCTGGACAGACTGGATTGAAAGGCTGACACCAACAGCTTGAGGTTCAACACGACCAAGTGCCAGATCCTACACTTTGGCCACGACAACCCCATTCAGCACTACAGGCTGGGAGCAGAATGGGTGGAAAACGGTCCATGGGAAAAGAACTTGGGGGTGCTCATTGACAGCCAGCTGAACATGAGCCAGCAGTGTGTCCAGGCGACCAAGAAGGCCAATGACATCCTGGCCTGTATCAGGAATAATGTGGCCAGCAGAACCCTGGTGATTTTTCCCCTGTACTCAGCACTGGTGAGGCCACACTTTAAGCACTGTGTCCAGTGCTGGACCACTCAGTTTAAGAAGGACATTGAGGTGCTGAAATGAGTCCAGAGAAGGGCAACAGAGAAGGGCTGTAGTGAGTTGAATCTGACTGAATGACAGGCAGCCATCAAATCTACTCTGTCACTCCCCTTAGTAACCAGACAGGGGAAAGAAAATATAATGAAGGGTTCATGGGCCTGAGATTAGGACAGGGAGAGATCACTCACCAAATACCTTCATGGGCAAAACAGACTGGAATTGGGGATATTTATTGAATTTATTACCAACAAAATCAGAGCAGGATAATGAGAAGTAAAATAAATCTTAAAAACACCTTCCCCCTACCCTTCCTTCCTTTTGAAGCTCTGCCTCCTCCCCCAGTGGCACAGGGAGACAGGGAATAGGGGTTACTGTGAACCTCCATGGGCTGCAGGGGCACCAGTGACCTTGGTGTCTGCAGAGCTGTTCTTCTCATGTGTTCTCACTCTGCTCTTCTCTGACCACAATGACATCTGCCCAATAACTTTTTTCCTTCTTTAATATGTTATCACAGAGGCATTACTGTCATTCCTGACTGGCTTGGCCTTGGTCAGCAATGGGTCCATGGCATTGGCTCTGAAGGGCTGGTAGGACATGGGGGAAGCTTCTCACAGCTTCTGACAGAAGCCACCCCTGTATCTCTCCGCTACCAAAACCTGGTCCCACAAAGAGAAGTAGCTGAGGGATCTGAGATTGTTCAGCCTGGAGAAGAGGAGGCTCAGGGTGACTCTCTGTAATTATCTGAAAGGAGGTTGTAGCCAGGGATTGAGGGTGGGTTGGCCTCTTCTCCCAGGCAACTAGTGAAAGGACAAGAGGACATAGTCTTAAGCTGTGCCAGGGGAGGTTTAGGTTAGACATTACAAAGAAATTCTTCACAGAAAGGGGATCAGATATTGGAACAGGTTGCCCAGGAAGGTGGGGTAGTCACCATTCCTGGAGGTGTTTAAGGAAAGACAGGACATGGCAGCTAGTGCCATGGTGGTGTTTGGTCATAGATCAGATTCAATGAGAGGTCTTTTCCAACCTAATTTAGTCAGTGTGATTCTGTGGAAAAACCCAGTGACCAGAAGCTTGGAAAGACAGCTACCTAATTTGCTTTCAGCAAAATCTCCATAGGGTGGTTTGGAGTCAGCACACTGTGGACTGCCTCAGTTACCAACTCAAATAACCTTCTTTGCATGCTCCTGGCCTCGTGGTTCAACCCGTGTTGTTCATCAGTTGCTATGAGTCAGACTGGACTGCAGAGGCTCTGTGGTCTCACAGTACAACCGGTGCCCACAAGTTTGCTAGCACTAGTGTAAAGACTAAACAGGCACTTGTCATCTACTCAGCTGCAATGCTGGAGTAGGATTTGTCTCACTCTGCTTAACATACCAACACCAAAGTCATCTATATGTGAGGCAGTGACCTGACATCCCTTTATAATCACTGATAGAGGAATAGATAACTTTTTAGCATGCCAGTCATCTGGGCTGTTTTGGACATCTGTGTGGGGATGGGATAAACTGAACACAAGAATTCTATTTCTCTCCATGGTCAGCAACCGAGAAGACAGCAGTATTCATGGGGATGGAAAAGCAGGAGCACTGCCCATCCATCCCCCAGTTCTGGAGGGAGAGGGCAACAAAGGCAGCCACTCTCTGAAACCTCTTTGCACACCTCACCCCAGCATGAATCAGCAGAACTCATGAAAATTCAGCAAAATTCATGGGTAGTAATTCTTCATGTCTATAAGTACAGCTCTCATTAGATCAATAAAGCAGCTGGATATTTTTGGATCTATGAGCTGCCGAGAATATACATACTGAAAGCACTTCATAAACAGGTGGGTGTAAAATAGATAGCAAGTGCTAGAAAATCTCTATTTCCATAGGTGGGTTTTACTTTGTGGTGGTAAAAATGGTGAGAATAGTTGTTATATAAGCTAAATCTTTTTAACAGATGGTAAGAAAAAGGAATGTATAACAGTAAAGTAAGAGGCAGATATTTGCCAAACTTGCACACAAGGGCCTTAAGGATGAAAAATGTTTTTGCTTCTGCCCTGTGAACAAAGAAATAGGCTTTGATAACCATATAAATGAAAGCCATGTGTCACTGGATTGAGTGTGTGGACCTGGAATAGAAAAATAAAAATAAACACAAATAAAACCAATGCTCTCATCATGACTGGTTTCTGCTTCAAAGACAGTTCCCCAGCAGCGTATCATTCACAGAAAGTGAAGCTAAGAGGAAGTCCAAGTTTCCATGAAGCAACAGGGAATACAGCATTGTGCAACAGCTTTTCCAAACTGAATGTACATTCAGGCATTACCCAATCAAATGATAGCCAACAATGTATGCAATAAAGAGCTGATTGAATCTTGCTGTAAGACACAACCCAAATGACGCTATTAAATATCTTAATCTTGGAGCTGACAGAATTGTGGCATGGCTTTTTGTGAGTAGAAGATATAATGAAGCATTGGTATTACACACACACAGACACACAGACTCTTTCAACTTCTAACACAAAACTGGAGGCTGGAGGAATGGCATGTGGCATCACCGGCCAATATTTTTCAGGCATAGGAATTTTCTCACACAACCAACTGTAGGTTAGGAAACTGTCTTATTAATTATAGCATGTAGAGAAGCATTTATCTTCATACTTCAAAAATTTTCACTAAGCATTTTCAACAACACAGAACAATCTTCATTGGGATTGAGCTAGTGACTTTATGTAAGAGCAGAGCAGCCCAAACCCCACAAAAATTGTAGACCTCTCTTATGTCTTTCTGTCAAAGTCCATGCAGAAGAAGAGAGTGCACTAAGCCAACTTCTCTCCATTAGAAGTTATCCTCACAGACATCAGGGCAGACTGGGATCTGGTTCTCCTCCCATTTCCATGAACAAGTCTGAAGAGGATTTTCATTAAAGTCAATGTGAATAAACTGAGTGAAAATAATTAGCATGAAATTATGTAATGTACTGAACAGCATTATTCTCACACGAAGGACAGACGTGTTTCGGGAAAATAACAAACTAGTGTATCACAAGTTACTGGAATGCAGTAGGAGTACATGGAAATGCACAGTATCTATATGAAAGCACACTAGGTGATGTGATAGTCCTTATGAAATTTATGGATCTAATAATTGTCTTATTTTCAGGAGAATACAGCAAAATACTCTATTAAAAGAGCATACTGACACTGTCAAGACCCAGGATCAAGACCGGATGAGCAGTACACAGCTGGACTCGAGGCTGTATGCTGAGCATTCTCACAGGAGACAGCTTTACTGGCCCCCCAAATCCCAGGGCTCCTGAGAGCAGATCTGCCTTCTGTAATTCCCATTATACCCTCACTTACCTGATGCCAAACCTCTTAACATTGTCTTGATCCATTTAGAATTTGCCTTACAAAAGTGGTGTTTGAAGAAAACCGTGTTTAAAAACAGTCCACACTGCACAGATGAATAATGCTGGATTTCAGGCAGTTTCTCTGCAAGCAGGATTTTAAATTTCTTTTGGTAATAACCCCTTTTGACTTGCCCACATGTAGACGGTAATTATTACTGCTTTTTACAGCTAGGGTATTTTAATCCCAACACATCTTATTCCCTCTCCCACATAGACTGTCTTTGAAGCAACAATAACAAGTACCAGCTTCCCTAGGCCAGTTTGCAAATTTGCCTTGAGGCTAAAACAGTCAGAGCAGGCTTAGTAGGTCAGGATTGGATTTCTCAAATATGAACCATTCCAGAAAAAAGTGTCTTCTTATTATTTTTAACTTATTAATCATTAGAGAAAAAGAGAAGTATTAGCGGGAGGGGTGAGGGGAGTGGATGTCCCCCTGCATGAATTATGCATGGAAAATGACTGCACAAAATGATCTGGCTTTATTGAAGTCAATGGGAGTTTTGCCACCGGCTTCAGCAGAGCCATATTTTCATCCACTGTCCCCAGAGCAACATCTCATATGTCACCATTTACTAGTAGCAGCAGAGAGTTCACCACCAGGCCTTCCATTACCATATAAAACATGAAGAAAAGCTGAGGCATCTCTGTGGGGATCTGGCAGGCCCACAGAACTCATCCAGATTTGTTTGCTTTTAATTACCATTACAGTCAAGGGCACTAAAAACTGTGTGGAGTCTGGGAACAAACTGTTTTGGTTGCCCTCAGACATACATAATACCAGCACAGCTCTAGAAGCAGCACAGTAGCAGCACCCAGTTGGAAGAGCAACAGTGGTGGGACCTCATCCATTTCCTATCTAACAGAAGGGAGACTGACACCCCAGCTTCCTCACATATGCCTGGGCAGTCTCCTAGGACCCACACAGGAGTTGATGTGTCCCCCTGAAGGATCAGGGTTGCTTGTTCTGGCTTCTTTTTAAATTCAGGCTGAATGCTATTGCTGTTATTCCGTAGAGATCTGTGCCATCTGATTCAGCCACATGTGCCCTCAGCACATACCTTGGGCACAGCAGGCTCAGGGAACATGAGCCTTTGGATAAGCTGAAGTAAAGACTGAGAGAACAAGCAAGCAGTGTGATACAAGTTACTGGTGAATTTGTTAAAGACTAATCCACAATGGGCACAACTTCGTTATCACGCCTGGATCTCCAGGCTTGACATCACTCAGTCCCTTGCTGACAGACCCAAGTTAAAGCCTTCATTCATCCTCAGCTGAGGCATTTTTTTAATCATCTTCTAATCCAGTTAAACCTTCCTGATGAGAAGCACCCCCAGCAGATATATTGCCATGAAAATGTTGCTCTAATGAACTGGAAGGAAAGGCAGTTTCACAGAAAGAAGAACCCTGAGCAGCCCCTTCACAATTACCCTTCACATCCACAGGCTCTCCTGCTAATTAGGAGAGACACCTTTAATTGCCAATATTGAAGCCCACAGGAGCTAACAGATCACAGCCTAAATCCATGATTTTGTCAACCCAGAAGGCCGCTCAGCAGTTGGAATTTTTTTGAGTCAGTGGCTTATTTCCCTATGACGCCTTGAGAAAAGTTTTACTTGTGTAATGTCTACAAACCTAAAATAACAGGGAATATTTAGATTGAGGTAGAGGGCAATTTAAAGCCCAGCTAAAACTTCTCTGCTGAAATCACTAATGGTAGGAGAAATGTGCATTTCCAACACATAATTAGGAAGAGACAAATAGAGGGTGTGGAGTCTTACTATGGAATGTTAATTACAAGCAGATCCTGAATCCCCAGCTTGAGTTCCAGCCAGCTGAGGATACATATTGAAATGTACTTAGTGATATACTCATTTCTACTTAATTACTTGTGAGACAAAGTGCTCGCAGCCAAAGAATATTTCTTTAGGATGCAGAGGATAGCTCTGAGAAGAATTGATAAGTGTAAAAGATACCCAAAGCTATATCAGTCCACCTACTTTCCATTGAGTGGCATTTTTTATAGTGCCTATTTTAATGTCCTAAAGAGATAAGGCTTCCACCACTTCCCTTTTAAGACTAAGTCTTATAGCCAGGATTTTTTTCTCCCTGTGATATTCAGCCTGTGTTGCCTTCCCTTTTTTTACAGTTAAAGTCTTTTTCTGAAAAAGAAAAAATGACAATAAATAATTTCTCTCTCTCCTCATTAACTACACCCAAGGGTTCCACTGGAAAGTGAGTCTAGGAAGACGTTTTGGTCGAATCAAGCTTGGTTTTTTCAGGCACGGGTGCTGGAGGACCAACCAAGCCAAGTAAAAGACCTGAATGGGAAGAAGGAGGTTCCCTAAAGTCTGTTGCATTCTTGAGACCTTCCAAATTTCATACTGTCTGAGATGTCTGTACCATGTACTCCATGTAGCACATTGGATGCATCCTCTATGCTTCAGATCATGGAACAGGACTAAGAGGCAGAAGATTGCTGGTAAGGACTGGCAGCTGAGCTACTCATCCTCACCTGCATACAGCTACCAGAGTGTCTTTAAAATATATCCCTAGATGGACTCTGTCAATTGACCTTAAATGGTAGATGGTGATTCAAGGCAACAGCTGCATCAGCATGAAGTGATGATGGAGAGACTGTGCTGCAAATGCATGAACCAGACTGGGGTATAGAAGGTAGGAGGCAGTTACATGGCACAGGTCTGCACTGTTTGCCTTGCACATAG
The DNA here is from genome assembly GCA_035047865.1 of Dendrocincla tyrannina. Taxonomy (NCBI): domain Eukaryota; kingdom Metazoa; phylum Chordata; class Aves; order Passeriformes; family Dendrocolaptidae; genus Dendrocincla; species Dendrocincla tyrannina. The sequence continues at coordinate 52,604,008 of JAWWMP010000001.1, forward strand.
TTTCAGGCTCAATTTCACCTGTGTGAGTCACTGAGGGCTTACTGCCCTCATCCTCCTTCCTACCCAGCACTTTATGAATTTTTCTCTTGCAATTAACAGGACTATCTCCATGATGAGAGAGAGAGTCAAGCCTAGACTCCTTCTTACTTATAGGACATATGTAGCTTCTCATCTCAAGATCAATAAATTTGGAAGTGCTAATGCCCCACCAACCATAGATGAAACCTATGTCTGTAAATATATTCAAAGTCAAGTGGGCATAATCACATCCAACATGATCAAAGTGCAATATCAGATGATTGCCATCCAACAGACAGCATAACAATCCTGTGGATTTATTACTTCCAAACATATCAAGGATCTCAGGCAATAGTCGGGACTCGGAAGGCACTGGTATCCTAAATCCACATGAAGACAGCAAGTTTTCATAGGCTGCACAAGCTACACTTTGGGACACAATGTATGATGGCTCAGCTGTCATGATGTACAAAGTACAAGATAACATCACATGCTCCCCAGTCCTCCTGAGAAGCAGTGTGTACTGGCTGAGAATGCACCCTCACACTTGTGATTGTTCAGGTGAGGAGAGCCCTCTCTCAGGTCAAGCAGATTTGCATTTCTGCCTGTTTGTGCTGGTTGATAAAAGACATACAGAGGATGCAACTGTCTGTCACTAAGTGGCTGCTAAGCTTTAGAGTAAATGCAGGATCAGACATCACCAGGAAAAGCAGAATGTTGGAAATCACTGAAAAATAAGAAAGGGAGAAAAAGCAGACAAAAGTATAGTGTACACAAAAATTATCGGTTCTTTCTCTAAATCTGACACCTCTTTATTCCCAAAAGCCCTTAAACAAGAAGATACTGACCCTGCTGTCTGAGTCATAGGCCAAAATCATCTCTGAGGTAAGTACCAAAGAAGCAACAGAAGACATCTAAACAAAACCAGGGAGAGCACTGGTTTCTTTGACCACTAAGGCCAACCCAAAATCCCACTGGCAACAAATTTTTGTAACAGAAAATGAGCATCCACACAGTCAGTGGTGAATTGGGGGAAGCACAGGAAAATGGAACTGGGATCTGAATGTTGGTAATGTATCTTGATCCAGATACACACTATGAACAGAAAAAAGTAGAAAAAAAATTTGAAGTGGAAATGTATGCAGACTTTACCCACAAAGGAACCAGCTTGTCGATTGTAGGTATATTTTTCAGCCCTGTCCCTATCTTTTACTTTCACAGTACTTTTTAGTTGTGCCCAGTCTAAGTTTATTTCTTCCAGTAGTCAAGACCTTCCAGATCACCTTTGTGTCTCTGTTGTTCCACACTCTAGACAAGCAGGCCAATGGAGCCCCAGTGGGGAATCACTGGGGTGAAATGGAGATGGGGAGAGGGCATAAAAAGAAGTGCAAGACAGATACACCCTCACTGCAATGGGATATGCTGAAAAACTGAAATAATCACGGAAAAAGTGAGAACAGGAAAGCTTAGCAGAAAAGCTGTAGCGCCTGATCTAGTCCTCTTCCCTTTGAAGAGGCCTGCATAAAGTTAACAGTAGTCTAGAAACCAGAAGGATTCTGTGTTCTTGACCTGGACAAGTTCGATAAGTGGGCCCGTGGGAATTTCATGAGGTCTAACAAGTGCAAGATGCTGCATGTGGGTGGGGTAAGAATTCTTGGTATCTTAGACACAAGTATTTCCTTCAGAGTTTCCCATCCTCTTGCCTGATGTCGGAGCACCTGCCAGCAGTCCCCTTCTAAGGAGGATCATTCAAGAAATTGCTGCCCCAGGAGAGGGGATTTTTCAGCCTAACAAAAATTTACACAGAAGACATCTACTCTCCAAATGAAAAACTGAAGGTTTCAAGACCAAAAGAACTGCAACCCCAAAACTGCCAAACCCATAGAGTTCTTGGTCCAAACCCAGACCTTCTTTAACCAAAAAATACTGAAAATTTTGCTTTTGTTTTTGACAAAACTTGGAAAACTAAGTTTCACAATTAGAACCCAAAATCTTCTACACAAATCTGTTCTAAGCAGCTCTCCCACTACTCACAGAAACAGCAGCTTCCTCTGGCAAGTCATTCAAGTTGACACAAAGAGGTCTAAACACATGGAAGGGGTGAAATTGAGAAAATACTTGCTGCACATTCTTCAGTGCTATAACAATTGTCCTTGACCTTTTAACAAAGCAGAAAAGGAAGGAAGCAGAAGGGACAGATTTCTATTAGTGTTGTTTTATACTAAAACTAATTTTCCCAAGTTTATGACCAGCACTTACACTGAACTTGTCTAGGGAAGGTTGAGTTTTGCTGTATCACAAAGCTAGAGATTCAGCAAAAACAAGTTTGCTGTTCTTCCTGCTTCCCCCTATCAAACCATACGTGTCTCTCCACAGTACCCAGATTCTAGCACATACCCCATGTACCTAACTCGATAGTGGGGCAAGACTGGAATCTCTTCTGCCTTCCCAAACTTTGGTTTCTATGGAAAAGAGGCCCCACTTTGGTATTATTTGGGCCCCAAATCCCCAGGAAAGCTGCAACAGGTATCAAAGATACATTTCTAGAAAAGAGTATCTAAAACTATCTGCCCAACAGTGCAGAGTCTGTGGGAACTCAGCAGTGACCCATACCCCTTATTTGCATCCTCCCTCATGATTTCTCTCTTGCTTCCTTTGTCTGTTTCAGAATGACTCAAGCGATAGCAGTTGCTTATCAAAGTGTTGCCTGGCCAAGCTGTATGGTATCATCTGGTCTCATACTTAGCACTTGCATGGGAAAGCATTTGTAATGATAATGCTTATACCAGAAGAACAAGTGTTTCACTTGCAAAATTCAGAAATGCCAGATTTACCTTTGCTTGAGTAACTTTAATCCTTTCTTTCTCATTCAACTCTCTGATACATGCAATGAAGACAGGTTTGCCCTTGCCTATGCCCCCAATGACAGACAATGTCTTAAAGGAGAGAAGCCTTGCCAGGGAGCTCAAATGAGACACAAGGATGACAGATGAAAGCTACCACTGAGTAAAAAGGCTTTGCCTATACTGATAAGTTCATGAGGGACATCTCTGCCTCCTGCCAGGCTAAGGGGCCCAGTTTGGCTCACGTATGGGGTGCTAACAGCTGCTGCCCCCTCAATAACCTGCCTGTGACCGCCCCACCAAGTGCTTTGCTATGGGTTTCTCCTGATGCCCCACTTGACCCTAAGATAAACTATTAATTCTGCATAACCCAAGGGCTGTCCTGTATTCCACCAGTGGTGTTTCTCTCAGTAGTTTGCAACTAGCTTAATTTATAAACAGGTATAAACCTAAGTAGCTTTTGTTCTCCATGAATCCTTCATAATTCCTTTGGCCAGGCTTATCACACCACAGCTTGGTCTTAGCATGAGTTGCTTATTCATTCTCTTCATTTTTCAGTTTTCCTTTTTGATAGACTTCTGTCTTTCAGCAGGCAAGTTGAGTCTTGGATCTCTCTTACTCACAAATACTTAATCAATCAAGAACCTTTCTCTGTGTATAGCTCTTGTTACAGCATCCTGTTGTCGCTGAGCAAAGGTGTGAAGCCATTTACCATTTATTACCAGATCCTCACAAAAGTGATTTTTCCTGTTTGAATACAATGTATGTGTTGCCCTCTGACTTTTCTGTTGCTTCGGAGCTGTCACTGAAACATGGATCAAATTGTGTGTTGTAAGGTTCTTGGTCCAGCCACATATCAACACAAATGACATTTCCATGCAGACTTATCCCCTTCAGAATGCAAAGCTGAAAATAGCAATCTGTGTTATATCTTTAAAAATATAACTATTACAGACCTTATGAAATATCTTAAAAACTAATTTTCAGCACCACAAGCAATGCTTCCTGCCTGACCTCAAAGAAGTATAAATGGAGTTGGGAGTTTCTTAGAGGGTTATTCGTCAAAGGAAAACTTACAAAGGTATCTTTGCTTAACTTACGCTGCTTAGGACCCCTTACTTTATAAATTCAGCACATCCAGCATGTGTGACAAAATGAGTGAATCCCAAGTGTGACTCAGCACTCATGTCACACCCCAAACTGGCCCTCAGTGAAGAGGGCTACAAGTATTTTTGCTGCTTTTGTGAGACTTTAGAACCTGATTATTCCACTAACAGTAATATTAATAAGCCACCTTTAGATCAAATGAAAACTCTTCCTATTGACCTAACAAGATGACTTTGGCATGTATGATTCCAGAGAAGTACCAGCATTTTGTCTTTATTGGTTCATGGCTGCACGCTAGGTTTTTGATTTATTAAGAGCAGAGAATGAAAAGTACTCTCATGAAATCTGATATTACTGCCTGGGCTGAATCTCTGGAGGCTCCTGAAGCATAATTGGGAAACAAGAAAAACTGCACATCCCTGTGAGAGCCCATCCAAAGCTGTCACAAATGATTGCAGATGTACCTGCTCTGTGAAATGTGGGGGATAGACAGAAGCCAGGGTAGACACCAGCTACAAAAAATAAGTCAGAAAGACAGAAATACTCAGATTCCTCTTTCACTCAAGAGCCTGGTCCGGTGCAGCACGTAAGCTGCTCCATGTGCTCTCTGTCAGGGAGAGCCCTTCTCAGCTGCTTCATGAGGATGTCATCCCCACAGAGGTTCTTCTGAAAGCTCAGCTGATCTGCCTTTCTAAGGGGGGGTTACTTTGCATGTCAGATGAGGATGAATATTATTTTCAATTTTTTCTTGAAGCTATGAACTACTGTTTTCCTGACCCAGACAGTTGCCTCAGTCCTGAGACTGGGATGAACATGCCTTGCTGCTCCTAAGCCAGTCTGATTTATTCCAGTGGGTTTGTGCCTCTCTTACACATAGGAGGGTAGACTGGTGACTGTAGCATTTGCCTGGCAGCAGGAACTCCTTTTCAGTAGCCAAAACAACTCACTGGGAGAGAAAATGCCATACCTGCATGCCAGGCTTGCCAACAGCTGTTTCACTACTGCTTTCTGCATGGTCTAACCAAAGGTCATGGGACGCTGCTCTGTACCTGAAGCTCAGAGAACATTTGCAGATCATTTGGAGCAGCTGCTCAGCCAGAGCAAGAAGTTCTTTCCTAGCCACACAATAAAGACATATTTTTAGCAGCAACAAACATAGATTTCAATGAATGTCTTTTAAAAACAGATAGTATTTCACATCCCTCTTTGATACTTAACAGGAGAAAAAAGTACTGCACTTTCACACCTTTTAGTGTGAGGACCCTAAATTCTCTGACCATGTCTGACAACGGAGGGTTGCATAACAAAATACAAAATAAACACCATGCAGAAATACTACTAACCAAGAGAGCCTTTTTTTTTTTTTTTTTTTGACACAGGAACTCTCCAGACCATAACAGCGTTGCAAACCAGGATGTGCAGGCCATTCATAGGGGTACATTCATAGAAATGTAGAATGTTTTGAGTTGGAGGGGACCTTTAAAGGTCATCTAGTCCGTCTCCAGTCAAACCAGAGGTACCTGTAAAGGGACTCTAGAATTGAACATGTTTATGCATAGATCATTCCTGCCTCCCTTTCCCTTTGAGCCATCAAAGGCCAGGCACATTCACCTTCAGATCATGCTGCAAAGCCCAAGATCCCTTTTCCTGAGTGCTGAAGGAGGGTCCAGGCATAAAGGCTGCTGTTTGAGAGACCGACATTCTTGATCTGTTGTTATCTGCAGAACTTGTGCTGGTCAGAGATGATGGCAGTGTAGGAAGGAGGTATGCTATCACAGCCTAGGCTGAAAACCAGAGGAACTGCTGCAAAGTTTGGAGTAGCATGGAAGACTGAAACTATAAAATCTGAGGGCAGACTGCCAGTGTCTCATAAAATCTTCTCTTGATTCTTGAGCTACCTCTTAGAAATCCGCATAGGAAGGCACTAGGAGTGAGACATCCCAGCACTGACAAAAGGAGGAGCAGCAGCTGTCTTAAGAGCAGTGCTTTTGGGATTACAATTAGCTTGAGTTTAAACAGTGTCTGCAAACAAGCAGGATGGGCTTGGAGATGATACAAGACAGAGCAGACATCCCAGGACTACCTGCCATCGAAGTAGCACTGAAACTGAAGGCGCTATAGACGCATCAATCTGAAGCTGAACCAAAGAGAAAGAGCCCTGCCAACAGACCCATGAGGCTAGAGTCATGCTGGGAGGACACACAGGGTCACTCAGTGTTCAAAGGTTTCTACATCATATTCTGCTCCGCTATCCCATGGAGGAATTAGGAAAATGAGGATGATGAAGGGAATGTGTCACATGCACTCAGCATAGCTGTCAAGCAGAGGTGCAGAGAAACTTGTTCCTCTAGACACTTCTCATGCATGGGGGCTGCAGATTGAAGAAAAACCCCTGTCCATTTCCCAAGGAAATACGTGCCTGCAATGAAACCCATAGAGACATTTCTTAAAATGCAGAGCTTTTACTCGCATGTAACAGCAGCCAGAGCATGTGCAGGAGGTGCTGAGATGTGTGCAGCACAGAGATGAGCTGGTGAGGAGGGTAGGGCCAACACCCGAATTCTCCCTCTAGCACAAGCAAAGAGAGAAAGGTATCTGAATTAGTGCTGAACTGCTGGGATTGGGATCAGCGTGAGGGACCACCTTGTATGCAAAGCTAACAGGTATTTCTGCAAAAGACTTTGTATGAGCGCTAGTTAACTCTGCTAAAACAGCCAAAGCTTATATGTGGAGAGGTCAACTCAAATATATTTTCCCACTAAATAAACAGTTTGTCTTTATTGCCTCTGATTGACTGCTGTGCAACATTGCACAAAACGCTACTCCAACTTTTGTGGCATTTCCCAAGGGGAGGAACTTGCTTCTTACATATCTTTCTTCTGGTCTCCATGTTGCTTGATGAAATGTGCTAGCAAGTGTAAAGGGTTTCCACTCTTACCTGAAAGGGTCACTTCTAAGGACTGAGTTTTTATATCACAACCCAAGTGTGATTTCTAGGCTGTATTGCCACTCTCTTGTGAAACAGGCAAAGCTTTCAAGCTTTCCTCACACAGGTGACAAATATGCCAAACAGTTGGTGGAAATACAGGTTCACAGTGCTGTTGGGTAGATTTTATTCCGGTCAAAACATTTGGTAGGGCCAGTAAAAACAGGGGGAACCACAGGTGAACATTGCATGAAAACGTAGCTTCCCAAAGATGGAGGAGACCTTTCTGAAGCAGAACCCCTTGGGGACTTCCTTGGTTGCAGGCACGAACACATCTATTTTACATCTATGCACACACACACATATATATATATGTGTGGAGATATATTTATACACACATATTCATACACACACAGATGACTATATATACACACATGAATGCATGTGTATATATGACTGACTGCACTCGTGCCTCTGCATATATAATTTTTTATATTCTGCTGTATTTTTGACATTTTTTATGACATCTATAATTTGTGGTCTGAGAAGGCTGAGCCATGAAATGTGGTGAGCCAAACTGGTTTGTATGTCTTCACTGAAAAAGAGAGGGTTGATTTAAAAAACATTTTCCCCCTAAGAAGGTAATTTTTAAATTCAGGGGAAAAAAAAATCTATCCTTTTTCAAATTCTAAGTTTCCACATTACAAGGGGAAAACATGGTCCTTTGCACACCCTCTTTCTCTTTCTTGTTTTTCAAGCACTGGCCAAAGGCAGAAAAAAAATCAAAAGTTAAGAAGTAGACATAGGGTTTGGTCTAGGCTATTTTATTTCTTCACTTTCTTCTTCTATATTTCGAAATGAAAAATAAGAGGTGATATTTTAGGAGTTACAGAAAGCTGGCCTGCCAGTTTGTTTTCTTACCATCAGAATGATATCATGTTTTCCTAAACAAAAATAATTCATGAAAAATTTCCAACAAAAGAAAAAGTCTCTCAGTTTTTTTCCATGAAATGTGTGTTTACTGAGCAGCATTGCTGTGAACACTCCCTACTCTGGCTACCAAGGAAGATGTCACAGGAAGCCCTTCGATGAGTAGGACAAACACTGGACTTTGGATGAGTAGCACAGTTTCTGGCATCCAGGCGTCCAGCATTCACAGAGACCTCCAAATGACATGCAGCTGAAAAGAATGGTGATTGCGCCTTTTCCTGTCTTCTGCTCCGGTCTTCATGCCATATATGAGCACCGTCTAAAGAAGGAAAATGAAGAATTGATGAACACTGATCAGGACCCAGCCCAACCTTTGGGAAAAAAAAGCATAAACCTATGCTGCTCCTGGAGGATGGGAGAGTAAGCACTTATCATTTGTATGTGCCAGAAAGCAGTGAGATTTGCGGTTATTCTCGGCTGAATTCCACATTTTTTGGGATACCCCTGAGAATAGCCTGACTCCTTCACAAAGATGATCTCTGTCGCAACAGGCAACACTACCATCCTCAGAAAGGACTCATCATGAAAATGAAGAATTACATAGAAACTACATGAACCTTTAGCAGTCCAAACCCAGCCTTTGAACAAGGTGATTACATCTGCCTTGTAACATAAGAGGCCAGTTGAAGGAGCAGAAGACAGATAAGCAGTGTCAAGGGAGGTGCATGTTGCTCTCCCACACCACTGGTAGAATTTTAGCACTGGTCCTTTTAACCTCAAAATAGCACAACCATCATTGGGCAGGAGGTAGAAAAAGCAATACACTGACAAAACTTGGATGAGACAGAACCCCCTGTGCCATCAGGCAAAGAAGAATAGAAATACATCTAACTGCAAAAAAAAACTATCCAAGAAAATAACTGTTAGCAATGTATGAGTCCCCATCATTCATCCAGAAGAGAGTTTCCATTTTTTTCAAACTAATCCTTGTGTGTGTTGAAAGCAGAGGTAGGAAAGCTCATCTCACCTTAGACCTCTTCATCCAGATACCAAACATTGCCCTTGTAACTCAATATTTGTGTATCAGCAATATATTAGACATCAAGGCATTGTTGTGTTAGGCATAATAAAATAGTTATTTATCTGCCAAAACCACAAAACCTAGATTAATAACTTGAGAAGTAAAGCCAGATTGCTGGGATGGTATGTGGGAGAAGAGAAAATACAAAAGAACAGTAAGTGCATCAAGGCTTTGAATTTTCTTTAAAGTTACGTTGTTCTCCCAAGTAAAGTTTGTGAAGGATAAAAACATTTTATTCAATACAATTGATTTACAAAACTCTTTATTCTATTTTGTTTAGTTACAAAAGATTTTTTCTCTTTGAAGGAAAAGTTTCTGTAGAGGAAGAGAGTCATGTTCATATCCTCTCATTTCAATACCTAATTCATCTTCTCTTCCCGTTTTCACATCTAGAAAATTAAAGTACAAGAGCCCAGAGAGAAAATGACATTCACAGAAAAGGATATCCTTGCATTTCTGGTCAAAAGAAGATGCAGACATACTAATTAATGAATTGCAATGAGGCTTTTTACCACCCTCTGAATCTCTAAGAGGAATAAAAAATACACCCCAAATCACAGCTGAGATATCGAGTAATCAGCTAGCTTTGTTCTGACACAAGGGCAGATGAAAGTAAGATGTCAGAATTCTTTCAAGTGAGGAAAAACACAGCTCTTTTCCCTAAGGGGAGAAATCAAATTGTTATGTTTTTAATTTGGCTCCTACGACGGGCAAATTTATTTATGTGCAGATTATCACTGTTCCTACAGACGTTTCAGCCCACGCTGTTTGGAGCCCACACTGTTTGTACAGGGTCTTGGCTCATGTTTGCTTTGCTCTGTGACCTCTGCCAGTCAATAAAGCTTAGAGTAGATGCCACCCCTTCTGTCCTACCTGGACAACACTATCTGAGCACACATTCATCTCTGAGAAGATCCCACCTTCCTTGTGCTATCCACCTCATGCTGCACCAGGGCTTCCAGGGCAGAGTTGCATGTTCCTGGCTCGCTCAAGCACCATCAGCCAGGTGTGGCTGCACGGTGAATGCTCTGAAAAGTGCCAGTGCATATGTGTTGTTGGAGCTTGGGACCAGTGTGATCCCTGGGAGTCAGTGGACTCCAGGATGGCAAATGGCTTTGAATGGTTCACAGAAGAAATGACCCACCAGAGCCCCTGGAAAAGCAACACCTGGTGCAGAAATATCTCAGAGATGGATTTAGCAGCGGATCTGTTATAGGTTCTGGGGATGGGTAGGCTCCTGCTCTGTTTCCATAAATCTCGTATCCTACAGGACTTGTTCAAGGCAATACTTCCTACCTGAAGCTGTGGGATTTTTCAGCTCTGAAAAGAATCTGAGACTTTTGTTCCTGAAGACCATGACAAACTCCATAATAAAAAAGTAATGACTTTAGAACAGCATTATTTAAACAAAACAAAACAAAAAAATCTGGGCCTTTATCCAGGTAGAGATCTTAGCCTGGCATTCCATCTACATTCTTTCTGTTATTAAAATAATTTAGGAAACCAGGAAGCCTGTTCTGCATTCAATCATGTTAGCCCACGCTGTGTCAATTTGAATTCTGCCTGTGGTGATAACAGTTGAAAATCTGATGGGCCAGATACTGAACTGACAAAAATCGGCGTTGCTCCATTACCATCAGTGGGGTTTTGCCGATTTACCCTTGTTAAAGATCTGGACCTCTACTTCTAGGCAGGCATTTTTCCAGACAGCAAAACAGTCTCCTACCTCTTTGGCAAAGGCAAAAATAAAGGAATAATTCAGTGATACTTTGGAAAGTGACATGGCCATGATAATAAAACTGGAAAATTATGCTCTAGGTTCATTTTCAGCATACTTGAAGTTAACTAGAACCATATCCAGGTACTTCAAATGTGATCAATAAATAAAATCCGGTACCATTTTTCAGTGTAGATGCCACCAGATTCCAAGCTGAAGATTACTATTTTTTCCATTTTAGTTCATTAAGATGACTTAACAACTCTATTAAAAAACTTTGACGATGAAAACAACATTTGCATGTGTAAGCAGACACATGAAAATATTCCATGTTCCACCCAATTGATTTTTCAAATCTAAAAATATTTCTGAAGTTCCTCTTTTCTGTAGAAAGTCCATAAGCCTGGGGAAATCATACTTTTGGTATTTGATCCTTAGCTGCTCAGCAATCAGGGCAACTTGGTCTTGCCCTGTGCACCACCCTGCCATAATTCACCTGAGGAGAGAACGGGGCAAGGTAGTCCCTTCCCTATCCACATTAGTTACTTCTATCCTGAGCAGCGTTGCTATTGACCTTCCTCAAGATGACTCCACAACTCTGCAACATGGTTCTACAATAGGCGTTACTTGGACAACTAGTCAAAAATGTTAGAGGACTGCAGCGTGGTTCACACTCCTTTGACCAAGAGGCAAAACCTGAAAAGTCTTCGTGGTTACGCCTCCCCTTATCCTGTTGACACCTGCCATTGTAGAAAGGAAAGGGAAAAAGAGGGACTTGGAACTTCAGAAAGAGGTATTTTCATCTGAAACATTACAGGTATTTTTGGGGAGGAAAAAGAAACAGAACAAGTAATACATTTCCTACAAGGCCAGTTTTATCAAAAGATTTTAGCTGATTATAGCTGTTACACTGGCGCAGGGACTCAACAGTCATCACACTTGGCTTCTGCAGGGAACTGTAGAGCCTGGTCTGACAATTCAGCTCACAAAGCTAAACTTAGACAATACTGTGTAGTATGTTATTCTTCATGTTTCAGCAGAGATCATGAATCCTTCAGCTTCTTTATTTGCTTTAAAGGACTTTCTGTTTTGTTTAGTTTTCAAAGCAGATAGAACTCAATTGATGACATTTAAATGCATCCACCACAATGAGCTCTAAGATGCAGGAAATAACATTTTCTTGTACTTAAGCACCCCAGAAGACTGCAATGATTATATTAAAATTTTAATCACAAATTCCTTGTGCTAAAATCACAAAGGATTCACTGTGCTAGAGAATTTCACAATATGAAACTCTTTTATAAAATTATGGCAGATAGCAGTTTTCTATCTGGGAAATGTAAATCAGTTATTAATGAGCCAAATTGCTAACATCAAACCTGGTATCTATATGCAAGAAATAAACAAAAATCTTTCACAGGCTTATAAAGTTCTGTACGTACTAGCCTGAATAATTTTATTCCCTGTTTCCTGAACCAAGAGACATCAAACTGCATCTCATTCTGCAGTAATACCTCCACCTGATATGCATGGTGTTGTAGCACTTTGGAAATGATGATCTGAAAATTAATGGCTGAAAAACTATTCTGAAAGACAGACCCTATGCATTTCAGACTCTGTAACTAGAGACTAAATTTTTGGTTCAGATGAATGTAGTTCTAGTACAGGCTTAAATCAGTGCAAGATGGTCAGGTCCAAAGCAAGCAGCAAGGCAAAGTCTACAGCATCCTCTAGAACCATACAGGCTCTTCAACACCTACAAGTGCAGTCCAGAGCTCAAGACTTACCCCAGCAATCCTGCCTTGACCTGAGCCTCTGTTCTCAATTTCAGAGCTGTTCTTGAGCATACAATTGCACAAAACAAAAGTCTTGGATTTCAGCAACTTCCATATATTAGGATCCTAGCTGAGCTCAAGTACATTGCTAGCAGTACTTGAAATCTAATTCTGTTGCTTTTTTTCCTGTTTGTATTTAAAAATCCATTACCACTGTTAAGGGGTGCAAAAGGTGGTGAGTAATACAGAGTGGATTCTGGGGATGAATTTGCCATGCAGCTAGAAACCAAGTATTTAGATTTTAATTCCCAGCTCATTATTGGAATTAATTGTGAATGCCTGCAACTCTCTGCTAATGCCTTCATAGAAAATGACATAGTTTGCATCACTATGAGATTACCCAATTGCTTCACTTGCACAATTGTTCCAATAATCAAGAGTGGACTTAGCCTCTGCAGGTGCAAGAGAATCTCCAAATAACACAAAAACTTCAATAACCAAAATGGACCTTATTGTATGAGAAGTAATTTACAGGCTACCAGTTCTTCTGCTTACTGATTTTTTCAACAGAGCTTAAGAGATTTGAATGGAATTGCCACAAAGATTTAAATTTAAATGTAGGGCAGAGGCAGATAAACTGATAAATTAACTGATCAATTCCATAAGGAGCTTAAAGCATATCTTATAATTTACAAAAGAAGGTGTGGGATGCAGTACCATCTTCACAGGGGTATCTCCCCACGTAGGAGTGTGTCCCATGAATAAAGCAGTTTCATTTCTCTCCCATCACCGATGTAGCTTCACAGGCATCCGGATGGAGAATTTGCCTTCTGAAGCACTACGTGTCCTCCATGCTCGAGTTTGCCTAAAACCAGATGGAAAGACGAAGATTTGTTGTTTGAGGCTTGCAAAGGGCAGCTTCAAACCACGACTCCTTCCAGTCATCACCGTGTTAGAGTGTGAACTCTGAGCCAGGATATATACAGTACAGCTGTCTCACATGCACACAAGCTGTGGCATGTATTTGCAAGTCAGCCGGGACCACTTTCAGACCATCTCCTCTAGGTGCCTGCCTGTGTTGCCATGACAACTAGTAAGACAGTGATGGGCAAATCGGGCTCCCCACGCTCCGCGTCTGCCAGACTCTATTCCTTATATAGGCAATGGAAAGAAGTAGGCATCTAAGTTAGGCACCTCAAATCAACAGGCTGACTACACTCCACACACACCCACCCCCAGCCAGCTGCTAGATTCCTGGCTGGTCCCTGCAAGCAAAAGGGACCCACTACACACTCACCACTCCTGAACTCACTTCCTCATTTGACTTCCTCTTCCAATGTGTCATTCAGAAGTGACAATGCGACATCTAGGAAATGGTCCAAATTTATCCATTTTCGAAGTGAAGTGCTCAGCGGCAGCTAAGCAGCCAAAACTTTCTGCTCATCATAGTATTAGAAACATTTAGATTTCTTTGCAGTTGGGTACAGAATGGCAAATTCTACCATTGCACCCTGAAGATTTTTTTCATGCATTTCCAGGTCTTTCATCCTGGAAGTGTATTACAGAGATATGGAATAGGATGAACCTCTTTTAAGCTTCAGAATAATGAAGAAATATTTTTAAAAAACAACAAACAAACAAAAACACTCTCCAAAAAAAACCCCACAAACAAACAAACCACAACAGCAACAACAACAAAATGCAAACCTGATGTAAGTAAAAGATCTTGAGATAGCTTGTAGTCCTGGAAGTAGAGAAAAACATTCTCTGCAACTATTTATGCAAATTCAAATGCATTCCAGGTCAATTCACTCTTTTTTTGGAAAGATGTCAAGCCTCCTCCTGTCTTCAGTACCTCTTCCATCTTTATTGGTTCCTCTCTTGCACACATAACTCCCTATCCAACCCTCAGCAGACCTTTCCTGAGATGTTTTCTCTTTCATCCCCTCTGCAAGTAAAATATGTTGAGTGTCTCACATTTGTAACCTGTGATTTTTTGTTTGTTGGGCTTGGAGGTTTCTGTGTTGTTCTTGTTTGGTTGTTGTTGCACAGGCATTTTTACAATCTGTGTAATTTTTTAATAGGCACACTGCTGTGTATTTATGACAGCGGTGGCCAAAGGAATGATCTAGCAAAGAACTGGACACTTGGAACAGAAGGAGGTGTGATTCATGGCTTGCTTTAATTCCTGCAGCAGTTCATTCCAGATGTTTAGATAACAGGCTGAAGCTTGTTTCAATGACCAGGAATTACATTATTCCAGCAGAGTAAAATCTGTCACAAGGTTGACCACTTGGGAACTTCAGCAATTCAAGTAACTTTCAAGAACATCCAGAAAGGGCAATTTAGGCACTTCATTCACACTGACTTCTATTGTGATTCAGTCCTCTCTCCTCACTTGATCCATCTTAAAGCTTGGTATCTTATCTGAGCTTTTGGTCTAAGTTTTTCAGCTGCCCATAGGGAGAGGCAGGTTTCTTTAGTGAATAAAGAAAGGAGATGCCTCTTTCTTTACCCAGTATCTACAAAGAAATGGCTTACTCAAGGTGCCTGGCTTTTGGCAGCTGAAGAGAGGAAGAATAAATCTCATGCTTGGAGTCAGTGGGCAGTAGGCACACTGTAGGAGTCAGTGATCTCAGTACTCTGAGTACGAGGAGATTTTGAGTTTGATTTGATGAAAAGACTGTGCTGCTGCAGAGGATCTGTTCTGGAAAGGGCTTGTGCAGAGGCCTCCATTCACAGACCGTCTGTATCACCACAGTCCATCCAAGGCATGGTGAAAGCACGAATGACTGAAATGAGTTTATTACTAGGGGTGGGATGCAGGCCCTGAGCCAGCTCAAGCTCATGGGGAGTCTTTTTCATAGAATCATAGAATAGTTTGTGTTGGAAATTACCTTGAAAGGCCATGCAGTCCAACTCCTCCTGCAATGAGCAGGGGCATCTTCAACTAGATCAGGTTACTGAGAGCCTGACCTGGAATATTTCCAATAATGGAGCATCTTCCACCTGTCTGGGCAACCTGTTCCAGTGTTTTAACAGTTATTCACTGATGCTGCCTCGTGTAGGCAGGAATTCAAGAGTATTCTTTAGCTACAGGCAGATGTAATCAGTCTCCAATACGTCCTTTCATCCAGATGAACCTTCGCCAAGGCTATGAAGTATAGTCCATCTGCTCACTGATACTCTCATTTTAAACCCATCTTCAGCAAACTTGTGGCTGAGCCCTTCCAAGATGCAAGGTTACCAGAGTTACAGTAAATGTAGTTGTGTCGATCCCCTTCTGCTAGCACTTGGATTAAAGTTAACGAAGCTGTTCACATTCTGAATATTAAAAAGAGGTAAGGAAAGGAATGGTTCTTGTGGGAATAGATCAACAAAAGGTATAGTGAGAGGGACATAATTTCCCATCACTGCAAGGATACCCACATAGTCTGAAAGCTTTAAACCGTGTGAGCTAAATCAATAATTTCAAGTTCAGTTTTCAAAGTCATTTGTTGAACATCTGTGGGCCATTTTTAATATTGGCTATGTTCAGGAATCGCAGAATAAATGGAATAGTAATTTGAAGACTGAAAAAAAGAAAAGGCAATCTTTTTGTGAATGTGTCAGTCACCTTCACCCACTTACTCAGGATGCAGTGGTCACTTTGGCACACCTGGACTGAAATCAGTGACATCCACTGCTTGAGTCAATATTCTCTGAAAAGAGTGGAGGCTGCCAAGTCAGGCTCTTTGATGTTATCATTTGGTTGTTGTCCTGCTGAAATGTCATTCTCTTTGATATTTGAGGCAGATATGCAAATAAATTAAAGGAAGAGCTTATTTATGCTGAGTGCATGAAAATGGCACTTGTGCATTGAAATGGACATGGAAACTGTGTTTACACAAGCATTTTATCTGCAACAGATAGGGCTTCCTAACAAGATGCCTTCCTTGACACAGGAACAAGCAGCTAAGGCAAAAGGCATATTCATCTATTCTAATGTGCAATTCCAAAATGTAACCTTTCCCTTCGGTTATTATTTGTCTAATTGCACAGCCAAATTTAGCCGGTGCATTTGAAAGCATAATTAATTGCAATGCACTTAGTAACGTTCTACTCTGCACTGCGTGTAAGTCAAACTGCTGTAAGACAGATTTGATTTTTGGAAGGGTTTCCATCACACTGTGTGCACTGAAAATAATTAGTGATTCAGGAGGGCAGTCACTTTTATCCTGCTAATTGGATATGCTGGCAGTTCCTATGCCCTTGTGGTCAGATGTTAGCCTCATTTGCACAGTTCCAACCAGTGGGATTACCTTACTTGGGTGGTCGTGTGTGTATTTAAGAATATAATTCACACTTTTCAGTTTTTTAGGAGTTGAACTAGTTTGTGTAAGCCATGACTTTCCTCTGAAAGTATAAGATTCCATGTTGTCTTAGTAAAGTGCTGAAAGACTACCTACAGCTTAGGCTCATGGGTGGTTCTCACAAGACTTTTCAGCTACCGTCAGGCCTTCAAAAGCAATCAGCCCGGTTTGGAGGGGCCTTCTCCACTGATTTCCACTGCTTGCTAATGTCTTATAAGGTTTGGAAGAAATTGTTTACAGAATGTGACCATGCAGTTTCATAATAATTTGGTTTTGGCAGAAGAATAAGTATGAAATACTTCTCTCCCTTCTCCTGCCTTTGCCGTGCAGGGCACTGACCTCTTGGTTGTGCCAACACAACCTGTTTGTAAAACAGTGTGATGCCCTGGGTAAGTGACATAATAATCCAGGTTAAACTGCCTTCTTTTCTTTTTCCCTGCTTTTGGCTTTTTGAGATGAAAATGGCAAAAGGGGAGGCAAACTCTGGTGAGAAGAGTGGCTGTGGAGGGAACTGTCTCAACAGGGATTGCCACTAAAACTTTTAACATCATGAATCTGCTGTTCCTAACCTCACCTTTGGTGTTCGGGATTTTATGATGATTTTGGTTTTTTGGGTTTTTTTCCAAAGCATACTAAGTAGAAAGAAAATGGTGGCAAAAACTAAAAGCACAAGATTCTTATGTCTTTTTATCTGCCTCAAGTGCAGATCAGTTGTTGGAAGACTACAATGCCCTCTGTCAACAGCTCTCAGACATGCTTTGGGCTTTTCTTAATTCATGGGATATGTTTGGACAGTAGCTTTCTCATCCTCTGGTTTGAGAACTGCTGCTATGGCAGTTCAAACACTGAGCACATGGATCCACAGAGCAGGCACAGCACATGGACAAAGCCCTTGAGAGAAGCAGGACTGAAAAGGACAAGGAGGACCAGGAAGAGATTGGGACAGAGGGGAAGGATGCCAAGCAAGCTTCAGCTCTGAATTCAAGGACCACTGGGCTGCTGGGACTTATTAGGGCATGGATCTCCTTGCAGCTGAAGGTCCTGGGAGAGAGTACATCATGGCTGGGTTGGCTGCAAAGTGATACTGACGTTGATGGGATCCAGGAGGTCCATGTGCTACAAGATTGCTTACCAGAAGACTGAGAAACCTGAGATTTTTTTGTGTGGTTTTGAGAATTTACTTCTTTTGAATGAACAGGAATACACTGGTCATCTGAAATAGCTAAGAGGCAAGTTAACCAGAAGAGAAAAAGAAAAGGAAGAAGAAGAGCATGGAAGAAAAGTGTGGCTGAAGAGGTTAACACAGTTTCAATTTGCTAGAAAACAGCTTTCAGTATGGACAGCTTAACAAACATGGGAAGCAAGATCAACACCTTTTATAAAATAGTAATACATAGGTTCAACCCATGCTAAGGGTTCCTTTTACATATTTTTTTTTTACTGGAATAAAACTTGACAAGTCCAAGAAAACATACCTATGAAGATTTTCCTTGAAGTTTATGAGATTTTAGCTGGAAAAGGTACATACGTCCCAAAAAGAAAACAATATTGGTTACAAAAAGGAAGGAGAAAGAAGTTTTCATAGTTCAAAGCAAGAATATGCTGATATTTGGTCTTTGGTTTTTCTACAGCAGTTAAAAACTTTTCAGAAGTTCACAGACTACATTTTTTCCTGTTTTATTCTTTTTCCTTTTTTCACAGGGGAAATGAAATATCTTTTCCAAACTGATTCTAACACTGATGATTTTAATGTCATTTACAAGCTGAGCTCTCTGTGCATGAGCTATTTCTATCAATGCAATAAGAACACAATGAAAACTGAGACATATTCATGTGAGCTAGTTCCAGTAAAGTACCTAAGCAATGGTAGTGGTAGTAGTACTGGAAACAGTCATGTTTCCTACATTATCTTGGCAGTGACATCCATTCAAAAATCATTAAAATGTTATTAATTAATGCTAAATATAGAGGGGTTTTTAAATTCCAGATTGTGTTTGGATGGTGAAGATAATAAATGTTTTAAATATAATAATACATTTTACAGAGAACAATCTCTTTGATACAGATTTAGTCTCACTAGCTTTGAAATGCAATAAAATTGAATGGAATAAAATAAAAAGTGTTAATAAAAACACTAGCTGGAGGATTAAGGACAGATGGCTTAAAAGTCAAGGAAATATTCATCTTTTTCCAGTAACTAATTCAGACAGAATCAAGGTTAGCAGGAACAAGAGTGAGGAGAGCCACTTGCTTGCTGTCTAAGATAGCCTCTTCTTCTGCTCGACTTACAGTCACAAAAAGGGCATAGATTTTTAGAAAATAGCATGTTGTCTGTAACTTCTCAGCAAATATTTTCCATAAACATATGTCACCCTGCTCTCTGTGGGTAGGCACTTGAGAATTCATGACGGCAAGTTGCAGAGGGTGACTGGCCTTCAGAGACTTAAGATGATTTTCCCCCTCCCTGACCTGAATGGTAAAAATTCCAGAGTTCTTTGTGGGGGGAGGACTGAAACTAATTTCATAGAGCCAGCACAAGGGCTTGCAGACTTCACCAACTGCCAACCTTTCAACTGCAGTTTGGCAGGTATCACACACGCATTTGCACCACAATAACTCATTTGCTTGTAAAATATTCCCATATAAAATATTACTTGAAATGCTGTTTATGGAAACCGGATAAAAGGTGTTCTGAAAGCCAAAGCAAGTTTGCAAATCTTTGTTTGCAAATATTTTCTTTGGTATACATCCAGCTCTACTGGGAGAGATCAGTTTCACTTTAATGCTAGCACTCTAAAAATTAAGTAGCTAGTTTAAGCATGCGGTTTATAAGAACTTTCTGCATATGATGGAGAGAAATAGGCACTGTCAGAGGGCAATTCATTCTACCTCTATTGGACACCCCTTAGGGGATGATGAACCACCCCCTGGAGATACACATATCTCTTGATTGCAAAGGGAATACAGACGATTAGTTTGGAGAAGGCATTGCTGAGTCAGATTACTGTTGTTAATGACCTACCTTTTTACCAACTGACACACCTTCGACAGGGTTTCCAGGAAGAAATCAGCTGCTGTGATCCTTTTTCTTGAGGCCAACCTTTCATTCTCTTTCATTTGCATGCACAGTCATGTGATAGGTGGGCCCAAATTAATTGCATCTCTGCTCTGATCAGGACTTAATGCTCAAAACACAAAGGAGAGATCTCGACTAGTAAGGATTCACATTCAAATCACAAAGCATCCTGTCAGACCCTGGCTTTTAACAGGGTCAAGAGAAACACTTTTAAGTTTTTAGGGGGAAAAAAAATTAAAATCTTATGGTAAGAAAGCAAAAAAGACAAAAGAATATTGTTGTTGAACAAACTAGTTGCTGAGGCTGTGTCTGGACATACATGTCTAAATAGTGCCAGGGAATTCAAGAGCATCAGAACTTACTCTCCTTTGCTGCTAAAATAGTCCATGGCATGGCTCACACCATGGGGTCTCCATCTCATCCAGACTTTGAGGCTTGACTGTAGAAAGCCACAACCAACCTAACATAGTACCAGTGACAGTCCTGCTTTAAGGAGGCAGCTGGACTGGATGAACTTGAGAGGTCCCTTCCAACCAGCACTTCTATGAGAGGCTGAAAGCATGTCACAAAATTCTCCACTTGAGAGTGCTGTGTGTGCTCTCTTCCTGCTCTTTCTTTCTTCTGTGCTCCACACAGGTCAAGCAGCAGCTCCCAGAGGTCATACAGGAAGGATTATTTCCTCGGTATGTCTTCCTCTTCCTCATGCTCCTTCTTCTGACCTCAGCAGAGCTGCGCAGGCTTTCCTAAAGAAAGAATGTGACCTTTTGGCAACAGAGTCATCCAGTAATTTGTTCTAGTTTGAAGCTATTTCCCCCGATTCCCTCTTGGTTTTTCCCTCAGCCTCTTTGCCACCAATGGAAAGATTTGCTATGCCTGGAATGCAAAGTTTTGGTCACCCCTCACTGAAATATAGTTAACCAGTTCACCAACACTTACCACAAACTTGTTTTCAGCCAGGAGCTGCACTTTTCACTTAGGCAAGGAGCTGCGTTTCAACAGAACTTCCCAGACAATTTTTGAGGAATTTTAAAACAGAAATGGTAGAGAAGGGTAAGTTTATTAAAAGTTACGCATTGCCTCATAGAAAAGCAGGTAAGCTGGGCTGAAGCAGTAGCGATGGCATAGGTAAACATATTACTGTTTATGAAGTTCATAATTCCATTCATATTACAGATACGAGTTGTGTACATTTATAAGTAGGCACAAATACATATATTTCTAAATATAGAGAAATGTGTGTTTACATGTTCATCTATGCATAATATAAAAATTCAACAGAAATATTTGTGCAGATTAATTGATTTCTAAGTATACACTTTGTGGTTATGGAGGCAAAACACAGATATTGCATAATAGTGCAACATATAGTAAGCCGCTTGATTTTGACTCTCACTTGCTTTTTCTACAATAATTCACTTACACAGCATTTGTACTAAAATTCAGTGTTGACAGCTTCACATCACTGTTATTTGATACAAATATAGAGCAAAATAACTGCCTGCCAAGATTTTCTTTTTTCCATTTCAGTATCTGGCACTGTCACAGAAGTCAGGCAATATTCAATATCCAGTAATCCACTACGCACAAACTGCAAATTGGCTCTAGGATGAATTCTGAGATCTTACTCAGAGCTGAGATCAGACGTTAGTGAAAGATGCAGATTCTTTACTTTACAGCTCATTCTCCTCCTAGAAATTCCCAAAATACAATGGACATTCTTTAAATGAATTACTTGTCTATTTTAATCAGAAGTAACATCTCACAAATCAGCAATGCCTTTAAGAATGGAAGACACTTGTCCAGGTGACAAATCTAGTGACCTTAAAGCCATAATCTTATTATATACATACAAAATTGTGATAACTATTTTGAGCTAGGATTTTTGCTGTCCATAAACTATTATTTCCTGTCAGACTGAGATAGTGATTCTGAGGGGACAAAATATTTCACTCTTAGAAAGGCACATGAAAAAAATAGTGAAAAAATGCTATTTTTAAACTGACTCTGAGCATTTTTCTAATAGGTTTTGAGTAAAATATGTTGCAGTCACTGAGCACATGGTGTGTCAGAAAGCTTGGATTGGTGTTCTTTTGGAATGTCTTGCAAAATTTGCTCTTGTGGGTTTTTTTTCCAATACAGATCACTATGGTTTCCCAGAAAAGCAAAATCTCTCTGTTAAAAAAAAAGAGAAGGGACTTTATTGTTAAGTTTTCCTTTATTGTTAGAGCAAACATTAATGGTGTAAGTGGTTATAATGGATGGTAGATTCAACTGAGTTTCATTCAGCAGAAAACCCAGAGTATCCAAAAAGAAGTTTCAGGAGTAGGACCTCAATGGAACACACCAGCTGTTGCTGCTAACAACTTTTCAGGATTTTAGCTGTAGGCCTTCCTTGCACCTGACCTGGCACTGAGGACCTGGTCACTGTCAGGAATTGCTCTGTCCAACCCCACTAGGTATGAAGTTCAGATATCAGATATCTGGCACTATACATTTTGGAAACCCTTTCCTAACCCTCCCTCACCTCCCTTAACACACAATGTGGGTATTGCTGGGTAGCTGCACCACTTTTCTTTTCAGTTTGTAGTGTCCTTCCCTGAAAGATGACAGGGAGAAGGCGACCCACCAGCTCCAGTGCAGGCTTGTGCCACTGTCCCTCTCTGGCAGCCGTAGTTCTGTGGAAACCTCTCATGTTCTTTCAACATAGGCGACATATTCTTATTGACTGAGCAGAAACACCAAGATCCACATTTTGGTCTCCAGTGTTTCATCTTCCCACCTATGCTACAACCTTCTAGGGTATTTTTATGAGCAAAAAAAAGCACACAAATTCATCAGCCTTTGATGATAGAAGAAGAAAAAGGTCGATACATACGACACATCTTCTGGGACCCAGATGTCTGTGCTAACTGCAGAGGTAAAGGGTAGGTACCTGTGACAGCCCATTCTTGGTCCTCATCATGAACAGCAGTGTGCTGTTTTCAGCATTGACATTGCTTTGTCTGGTGAAGACATACCCTGGAGTGAGCTGTGACATAAAAATGACTCAGGACAGAAACAGACACAAAAAACACCCACCTGCAAAGTCAGAGCCTGAAATTAAGAAAACAAATCCAGAATCCTGTCGTCATCAGCTGCTTCTAATTACATCCTGCATTTCCAAAATATTGCCTTTCCCACCCACAGAATGGATTGAAACACACAAGCCATCACATGAAGAGCATGAAGGAAGAGTGGGGTCAGTCGTCTCTGGAGAAGCCAGTGGTAGAGAAAATGGGAACAAACATTCCAGAAATAACAGCTAGAGCTGGATTTAGTCCGCAGGCATCTCAAAATCAAATTCTTCTATTGACTACTGTTCATTGTGGGAGGGCTTTCCCTACACAGAATAACATTGCCAAAAGGAAACCCCTCCAGTGGATAGGAACTTCCTTTATCTGAGAGCTTGTGAGGTTTTTGAAGCCAATTACTTGAATGATGATCATTTGTGAAAACAGTCAGAAGCCAACAGTAGTTAAGGAACCTCTCAGGAGACTGTTTGATCCCCTATGGTGTCTGGGTTTCCTCAACAATATTTTGAAGTTTTAGCTGAATGTTAGTGTTCTACACAGTGATGCCTCCAACCCATGGCTTAGCTTGACTAGGAACACCAACAAGAGATTGAAAGGAAGACTTACGCAGTGAGCCAGGTGGTTATGGATGTAATCTACTTATACATAATCTCCACCCACTTTGCAGCCCATCAGCATGAAACAATGCCTTATTGTGTTATTTCAAAGCAGGCAGCTCCTCAAAGACAGACATCCATCTCTTGAAGCACAGGGATCTGCAGTTCTGTCTACAAGCACAGGCAATTGGTCAAGCTTTCATTTTATCACATTCCAGTTTTCTTCAGTGCATTTGGCAACAGAACAGCAAGCGAATCCAAACAGTGGTATTTCAACCTCTCCCTAGTGTCCTAATCTTCAAGATAATTAGTCTGTGCACATATTCAGTATTAACATTGGAGCAAATATTTCCCCCTTCTAATGCATTTTTTTTAAAAACAGATGTTCCAATATCTTGAAGAAAACTGAATTATAAGCCTCAGGTGAGTGTGTATATTGCAGTGTACTCAGGCAGGTTAGAAACCAAATGTTTTCCATCTAGCAGCTTCTGTGTGTTGCAAAGGAAGTTGCATGAAATCCCTTGAATGGCATCACCATCACTTGCCACCCTAAAGCAAGGCATGTCCTTTTCTGCTTGCAGTGAAATGCTGGGTCCTCTGTCCTGCACCACATCTTGTAACTGGTGGATGTGTCCCATCAGGACAGCCAAAAGGAGGGTCACAGTCCAGTGTCATGGGCTGCTGGAGGTCTTCTGTACCACGACACGGTGTGCCAGGCATGCCATAACAACATCAAAGCTCAGGATGTAGGTTGCTGGCTTTGTTCATCCCCTTTCAGACTGTTTGCAGAAGTTCAGTCATTGTCCCAAGTGGCTTTAGACTGGGTTTGGTTCTTAATTAATGTCTGCCATCTAGGAGGTGAATTTGCTGGGTCAGAGTTTGGCAACAAGTTCTTCCCATCTGCCCCAGAGAAGACAACCTTGAGAGATCTTCCAAGCCCCTCAGACACTAGCAACTTTGCTCCCCTTCCTTTCACAAACACCATCTAAACTAGATGTTATTTGAAAATCCTGTTATGGGTATAAATTCTGGGAAAACCTTACTCTTTGGACTGAATGAGTAAAACAAGACCAGAGATGACTGCAGAGTATAAAATATTGTGTTTTGCCTTGGAAATGTGACAGGGTGTACGCATTTCTAACAAAATACTTAGAGAATAACCTTATCTTATGCAGTAAGTATTGGGGATTTGTTAGAGATAATAGCATACATCAAAGGGAAGGAAAATCACTCTTAATCTTACATCACAGCCAGAAGAATTTGTGCACAAATAGCACCAATATTCTTATAGCTTTTTGTACAGATGAGTCAGCCAGATACCTTACAAAATAGAAAGTTTTTTCACTCTTTCAACAGGTCTTTATAGAACCAGGCCATACCTGACTCTTCATAGGTGGATTACCTTGGTTGGGGATTAACTGAGCTGGGGTCTCTTTGAGGCAGCACAGGTCTAGAGCTACAGCAGCTGCCTTCACTCTAGTCTTCCCTGTGTGTGGGTCCAGAGATAGTTATGTCCCTGGCCTCTGTTTCATTTACAAACACTCAATGCATCTTCAAAGGACTTGCATCCATTTTGTCCAATTTCAGGCTATGTTCTTTTGGGGTTAATTTCCTCTTTTCTCTTCCCATTGAATCATAAAATATCCTGAGTTAGAAGGGACCCATAATGATCATCCAAGTCCAACTCCTGGTGCTGCACAGGACCATCCCCAAGAGTCACAAGAGGTGCCTGAGAGCATTGTCCACATGCTGCTTGAACTCTGTCAGGCTTGGTGCTGTGAGCACTTCCCTGGGGAGCTGCTTTCAGTGCCCAACCACCCTCTGGATGAAGAAACTTTTCCTAATATCCAACATAAACCTTCTTTGACACAACTTCAGGCCATTCCCCTGGGTCTTACTGCTCAACACCATAGAGATCAGTGCCTGCCCCTCCTCTTCCCCTCACAAGGAAGTTGTAACTGCAATGAGGTCTCCCCTCAGCCTCCTCCAGGCTGAACAGGCCAAGTGATCTCAGCCACTCCTCATATGGCTTCCCCTCCAAGCCCTTCACCATATTTGTAGCCCACAAGTGAGACATGTGGTAGGTAGAGCACTGCTCTGGGCAGGGTCTGCTCTGCAGCAGCCCACCATCTGCCCAGCAGGTGTGCAAGGATGGCAAACTGGTGATAACCAGGTGCTGTCGGGAGATTCAGGAAGCCTGGCAATCAGGCTGATCCATCAGGTCTTCATTAGGCAGGTGGTGTTCTGGTCAAACAGAGGAAGATTATATTCAAGCACAAACCTGAATTATGTTTTTCTCTCCATAAGACAAGCTGCTTACAGTTCAATGTAAAAATTTGCAAGAAAAAATTTCAGTCACAGAACAGTTTCCAAGTAAAAATTTCTTCTTTTGTTATTTTTTTAACTTTCCTCTCAAAAATATTTGACTTTCGGCCTCCTCTTCCAATAAGCACTGCTAGCTTCTTTCTGGATCATGAAGTTGTGAGGGAAAAACACTTAAATACACATGTAATTAGGAAAACAGCCAGCACTATCTCTAGTAGAAAATCTCCAGGTCTACCCAAGGTATACTGTCCAGGATTGTGATTTACCTGTACCTTTAATTTCTCAGGGAAAACTTCCAAAAAGCATGTCAGAAGTAGCTACACTGGCCTAAAATTAAACTTTTTCACATACTTTCTAGCAACTGGTAGCCCTCTCTTGTAACCCTTTTTATCACATGCTCCAACATACAGCCTGGCTTTTACTTCTTTCCAGAATACTGCAGATGAACTTCCAGCACATAAGCCAAGAAGACACTGTCATATTTTGGAGGCAAAGATGCCTCACTGGCCCTCCACTTTAGCAACACTTCCAGACAAAGGGACAAGACCAAGTTACAGCATGCCACCTCCTAGTGAGGAGATCACAGCCTGACTACACTCCTGGAAAGCCAGACCAGTGTGTACTCCCCTTCTGAGGAGAAGTCAGAGCACAGGAACATGAAAGTTCCTGTGACTGGTCATGTCTATCATACTCCACATACTGAAGCAAGATACCACCAGAGATCATTTTGGACATTTGGGGAGGTTTAGATTAGATGTTAGGAAAAAATTCTTCACTGAAAGGGTGTCAAGGCATTGGAATAGGCTACCCAGGGAAGTGGTGGAATCAGCATCTCTGGAAGTGTTCAAAAGATGTGTGGATGCAGCACTTAGTGCTGTGGTTTGTCAATGAACACAGAGGTGCTGGGTTAACGGTTGGACTCAATGATCTTAGAAGTCTTTTCCAACCTTAATAATTCTATGATTTGCAAGGCACAGCCTTGATCAGAACCTCAAACATCATCCTCTGTCATGGGTGTTGCTAGTCTGCTCCAGTCAGGTCAAGGAAATGGCAGAGGCACTGGCAGGTAGAAAGCGTGCGCTCTTACTGAGCTTCAGACTGCGCTTCAGGCAAGATCAAAACCAATATTTTTATGATTTTCTCTTTCCCTTCTGGAGAGTAAGGTAAGAGCAGTATTTTCAGGGTCTAATTTCAAAGCAGCAGTCTAATATCCTGAATGGGACCTATCCTGAACTAAACCCTTCCGCATGTTTGACCCCCAAATGCCACTCTAATTCTTGATAAAATCTAAAATTAAAAAAATCACCTACCACACTCCTACTCTCATCCCAAGTAGCTATGGAGCTTGCTGGACTGTCTTGTCCCTTTTGGCCCTGTAAACAGAGAACCAGCAGTGACATTCGTCATCAACCACTAGAAGAAAGGATTTGTATTGTACTATAAAGTAGCAGCTCTACTCTGGTCAAGCAGAAGTATCTCGTGATTCCCAAACACCTCCAGAAAAAGGGTGAAAGACTGAGCTTGTACAAGTTCACAACTTTCTTGTGTATCACAGCGTGGGAACCCTTTTTACATGGTAGTAGGTGAGTCAGCTCTCTTTTGTAAGCTTATCAGTTTAAATCAGTATTTTTCTGCATCTCAGCAAGGTTTGCTCAATATGAAAACAGACTAAACAGGGCATTAGCTCGTCTCTTCTGGAGCTGCTCCTGCAAAATGCAGAATTGCCAGCATGTAAGAAAACTTCCCATTGGGAACACCACTCTCTGAAAAATGACAATATTGAGTGCTGGTCTGTTGAGTTTTTTGTAATTAACGGGTTTGAGTTTCATACCGAGTTGTCAATAGTGCATTTTTTGCAAAGATCAGATCCTTCAAGAAAACATTTCAAGATACTTTGAATTTCAGGCCTTATTCTGTAACCTTCATGAGGGAACATTACTTGGTCACTCCTTACTAACTCAAAACTCAGAAGCAAGTTTCCCCTTGGGCAGGTTTGCATAAAAATAAAGAAGCATTGAATTTTCCACATAATATTAGAGAGAGAAAGCTGTGAGCTCAAACCCAAGTTCCAGTCTCCTCCAGTGCATTATCAGTTAAACTGGCACCCATGCAAAGTCATCTGATTGAATTCTGTTTCCCTGTGAGCTAAGGTTAGATAATAAAACTATCTTGCATTTGTCAAAGACTAAAAGTGCACTCACAGAAAGTTACCTTCAATGACTTGCAGTAACTTGTTATGGCACTGTTGAGTGGTATTGCATCTGAGCCTCAAGCTTTCTTTGTAATTTTCAAATGTTTCAGCTGTTTGCAGTGAAACAATTTACATACCACAAAAAGACAAAAAGCAATTAGAAATTTAACCAATAAAGAGGCCCATTAACTCATCAGCGCTTTCAAAGCCATGCTGTTTTACAGAGCATCAACAATTAGTTAGGGTTTGAGTACTGTGTATTTGAAGTTTCAATGCGCTATTGTTGATTGAATTAACCAATGAAAACTCTTTTGGTTAATAATTGCGTATCCTGGCTGTAGATTCACTGGGAGTCCTTCCCAGCCCCTGACCAGGAAGTGTACCAGAATTGCTCCAAACAACATGCAACATGCTATGTGGTTGCAGATGAGCAGTTGTGCTGTCACCCCAGTTACAGCAGGGCTGTCTCCAGCCTCACACATTGCTCTGCTCCCAACAAGTGAACATGAACCACAACTCCCATGTCTCACTGCAGCCTTTGCAACACAGACGACATTTAAGATGTGGACACGCTTCCCCCTTCAGCCTGCTTTTTCAGTGATCTGTGGTCACACCCACCTGCTCCTGATTAGGTGGCCACACTGTCACTCAAGTTTCCTTCTGTCAGGCCACAGCACTGGGACGGCTGAAGTAGGAATGCTGGCAGTCTGAACAGCATAGGGACCATCTGGGGACGGAAACATCTACACTGACAGCACTGGCAGCTACTATGTGGCTAGCCCTGCCCGACTCTAGCCCTCACAGCTAGAGAGGGAAAATGCACCTTGGCCCCAGGAGCTTCACTGACATCAGGTACTGGACTCACCTGTGGATCCTTCATTTCTCATGCATTCTTTCTTTTCCCCTCCACTGTCCAACAAATATGAGAACAAATATGCCTGGCAAGCAAGCTTCTGGAAGCTTGCTCCCCTACTCAGATGGTGGAAAGCATGCAGGTTTTGGCACCTTGCCCCATTTCCCCCAAGTCAACCAGATCACTAGTCTCTTATTGTCTTTTTTCTCCACCCCAAAGCATTTAAAAAAAAGTAAGGCAGGTGTCAGAGTCTTTTTCCTCTTGCTTCTTAATCTTTTTCCGTTTATCATAACACAGACCAGTGCCTTATTACATGGGTTGCCTATTTCCTCACATAGGCATCCCATATCTGAACCTCAAACTCTCTGCCTAGAAAAACAACTCCAGGGTTAAAGCAGAAAAGGTTTCCTTTGCTATTTTAAATCTGTGGAACAAACACCAGCAGCTTTCCCTGTCCCAAAGTGTTAAAATGAAGTCAGTATTTCCTAGGATAACAGGCCTTTGTTCAAAAGGTTCTCCCTCCTGCTAGCCCTGAGCCAGTAAAACCTGACCTGGGTCAAGTATTCTCTAAAGCAGTATAAAATAAAGGTCTTTGGGCAACCAGGAGCAGAGAGAGCTCAGAAAACGGCTATTGTTTCCCTTTCAAGGGGAAGATCCACGCTGAAGATTCTCCTTACAAAAAGGCAGGAGTCTCCCACAGGCCAGGGTTCACTTCCCAAAAATATACAGCTGGTCTTCAGGCTGGCCGTGCACAGCAGCATCTGTGTCTCATCCTGAGCTGTTCTAGCAAGGTTTGCTCTTGCACTGGTCAGAAGAGCATCTCCCAGATCCTGTCACTCATTGCATGACCATTCAGCAAGGGTGCCTGACCTTGCTGGTGGCACTAGTTTGCAGATGCCCTAGTGCTGTGCAATCAGTGCAGGCTCGTCTGTAGCCAATGCCACCACATCAGCAAATCAGGAGTCCCATGAATCCCACAGCGGTGCTCTCAGTCTGGAATTTCCCTGCCCTTTCTCAGGCTGCTTCCACTTCACTATATGTAAATAGTCTCTCTGGCTCCTTCCCTGCTGGAGGGGAGATTTCCCCACATTTCAATCTGCTTGATCCAAGACCACACCAAGAGGCATCTTACTAGGCCATGTGATGAAGGTATTTCCAAGAAGGGGAGGAAAGGATATATCATCAGGCAGAGATGGTAGCTTTGCTATGCTGTGACTACCAGCACCAGAATTTCATGGGTAATACAGAAAAACTCACTGTCATGTAAGGGACCAATCCTGATTCTTCAATGGCCTTCTGTTTTCTTCTTTCACAGAATCATAGGATGCTTTTAGGTTAGAAGGGATCTTAAAGATCATCTAATTTCAACCCCCTGCCATGGGCAGGGACATATTCCACCTGACCAAGTTGCTCAAAAGCTTCTGTGCACTGAAAGCCTTCAGTATAAAGCACTTGTGGACCATCACTTCACTGAACCCTTTGCCTGATAAGCTGCAGCCTCTCTACTAGCACAACCTGCTCTTTCAAGCCTGAGAACTTGATTCATTTGCATAAGCACAGGTGAATGGAGCTATTTCCAGCTACCAACAGCATCTGAGGCACTGGCACAGGGACAACCATACCCTACTGAAGAGGCAGCCAGAGGCCATACCAAGCACCCAAGGATGCCTCAGATGGCACCACATGTTTGGGTTTAGACAACTGAATCAGGTCCACAGAATGTACACAGCATACTTCTTGCCTCAGGCAAAAGTGCCAGCCTTGTACTCAAGTCATTACAACCTCAGTTCAGTAAACCAAACCAGACATGTCCACATGTTTTGGAAGAAGCATTTTGGGGTGTCCTCGCCATGGTCATGCCAGTGTGGCAGAAAGACCTACCTGCCTAAGAGCCTCCATTTGAGGGAACATAGCCTGAAATCTTGGCACACATGGAGCACCAAAAAATACAGGGCCAATATGCTGGATTTGGAGCTGTAGGCTAGTGCAGCAGCCTCCACTTTGGTTTCTCTCACTAGTGGGTTTACTTCAAGGATGTTGATGCCATTTTAGAGTGCTGCCTTATAATCATTTCTCTTTTTTATCTGTGCAATGAGTTAAAAAAAACGCCATATGCCTGTTTTTATATTCCTTGGGCTTCACCCCCACATACCCCATACACACACAGAGTTTCCAGTTGACTAAGGAATGCTAACCACTTATATGTGGCTCAGCACAGACACTGGTATACCAATGCATACACCCAGTGTGGGTGTACTGAGGGATATGGATGCCATATGGAAATCACATCTGACACATACAGCTTGGGACAAATGGGATAGAAATCTGTGCTATTCATGCACACCATAGAAAGAACTTTTTCTGAAAATTGTTGTTTGTTTGGCTTTATATCTCTCTGATACACCAAAGCACAGATGCCAGCTTGTTGTCAGAAAGGAGTTGTAGGGAGATATGGGACTTGACTGTGTCACAGAGGGAGAACTGGTCATCCTCACCTTCTTCCCCTCACCAGATTTGCAAACAGGCTGGACCCAGCCTAAGGAGACAGCTGTGCTACGCCCACCCACCGACTGGCAGCTCCACATCGGCATTCCCATGACTGCCAGGAAAGAGCTGGCTGCCATCCTGCCTCCCAGAGCTCCCTCCCTTAGGGGGACAAGATACACTTCACCTTCCAAAAACTGGATTGCCAGATACTTTATACAGCCAAATGATAACTGATAGGCAAAGAAGGGAAATCAAGCATGGCAAGGAGTCTAAGGTGGGTTGAGAAAAAGATAAGTAAGAAATGGGATTTAATTATACAGATGTTATGATGATTAGGGTCATCCAAGTAGGTAGATGGATTTGCAAATCCAGGAAGTTTTGCTTCAGCGACAATAATTTTTTCCCCCTCCATCTTGCCTCCTAGCCAGCACAGCCCTCAGAGCGCCTAGAGGTAGGCAAACTGGGTAGCCCCCCTGCTCCTAATGACAAGAGGGTTTGTACCAGCCCTGACGCAACGTGTTTGGATGCTCGGGGAGGGCTCAGCCCCCATCAGCACTCAGGCAGTCTGAAGGGAGGCTGCTTTTCCAGGGTGGGGGAGGAGGAGAGCTGTGACTTATGGAGCAGGCTGGCACTGATCCACCAATCCAGAGGTTTGCAAGTGGGAGGTTCTATCACCCACTCTCTATGCAAAGAGACACAAACTACCATCAGTGGAAGTCTGGCTGAACAAAGACCCAAGGGCTGGGCTGGTGGAGGGAACATGTTGTTCTGTAGTGTGAAATGAATGTGTAGTCGAAAAAGTTGGTTTTGGGTGGAGCTGGGGTGGTCATGCTTCCCAGCGGCTGTGGGAGATGCAGGCAGAGCCCTTCCCTCAAGCCCCACAAAACCAAAACTGCAAAACCAGGAACTGAACTGGGCAAATTTGTTTGCTTAACCCTTAAAATGCAGCTTCTAGCTGGCTGCAATTGCTCCTAAATTATCTCAGTTGAGGTGAATAATAAAAAGATTTCCCAGTTTTTTACCTCCCCAGCATCAAAGCTGTTTCCAGTACTTACAAACTGATTTGGGTGGTGGTGGTGTCAGTTGTTGGCATTTCCCATACGAACATTTCCTGCAGCAAACATTATTCTCTGTCAATCCAATCCAACCTGAAACCCTAACACCAACACAGACCTAGAGAGGGGACTAGTTCATATCTATCCAATGGCAATGAAGGAGGAGGAGGAAGAGGTCAGAAGACAGAGGCAGGCCAGGTTACTAAAACAGAAGGGAACTAAAAGGTCTTGCAAAATAAGAACCAAGGGACGTGCCTGCACTCCTTCTCCTTCAAGCAACTGCACAGCAATGTACTGACTGTAAAAACAAATACAATATTGCAATGCAGAGGCAGGAAAAAACCAAATCCCAATCACACCGAGGCAGGGAAGAAAAAAGTTAATCAAGTAATGCCAAACCTAATAATAACATAGTCCTCACCAGTAGCCTTCCCAAAAGTGAGGAAAGGAAAACAAAGGCGCTGAAACATTAAACACAGGAATTAATGGAAAATATCAAACAAATGTAAGAATAATAAGGAGTGCAAGACTGCACACTGGCCTCCATTTCCCTTTTCCCCCTTATGCATACAGAGATAGAGAAGGAAATCAAGAACCATTGCCAGCCACGGTAATTCTGGAGTCGGTAGCTTGGAAAATAGTTTGTAAGCCAATTGCTTGAACTGAAATAACTAAATTTTATTCTTCTGAATGCTCATGACTTGGTAGAGTAATTCTACTAAATTAGTGAAGTGATTGTGTTTGGATCCTGCTCTGAACCCTTGCAGAGAAGGGACCTGCATGCCTGAAGCTCAGGAGCTCTCAGGGGAAAGCCTGAAGTGGAGCCTATTCCTTCCTGCTCTTGAGTGGCATCCTCCAGCCAGGCATGGGGACAGGCATCCACCAGCTTTTGCAAAGCTGGGCAGTCCAGTCTGCTGTATTTTTTCCCGCGTGGTGCATGATGCCCAGGCTCAGGGATACATTTTGCCATGTCTATGGCATGAGTCCTGACTGAGGGATGGGATTCATTTCACCCAGCTGTAAACCTCTACAGAGGAGACATTCCAAATGAAATAGCCACCTGAGGGCTGACCTTGGCACACACAAGCCTTTCTAACATGAGATTCATCTCACCTTAAGCAAGGAATCTAAAATAGGTAGAGTGAGTCAGTCTCAATAAGTGTTAATTGCTCTCCATTGCCTGTTCAGGGGCCATAGGTGTCTAGTTCAGGTGAAGGTATATGACTGTACAAGATTAACTCCATCCTTGGTTTATTTCCTGTGCACATATTCAGGGAATGTATATATATTTTTTTTTCGTGGATAAAAGAAAGAGAGAGGGAGAAAGCACCTTCTCCTCAAGCAATTAGAGCCACAGCTAATATATGCTTTCCCTTCTGGCTCCCAAGCCTCTTTCTGCAATGATGCTCTTTCCAACCTCAGTCACACCACAACCCCACAATTCTTTTAGTCACTCAGTGATCCCTCCTAAATGGCCCCTTTCCTCTTCAATCCCTTTCCACTGGCTACTCAGGCTACCCAGCCAAAGTTTTCTCAACCAGACCTCTCACTCAGCTCTTCCAAAGCTTGCCTTTTTTCCCCCATTGCAAGAGGATTGAGACTGAAAGAGAAGGCCAATCACTACTCCCAGTGTTTGTGTTTGGACATGGATATGTTTGCATGGGA
The DNA here is from genome assembly GCA_035047865.1 of Dendrocincla tyrannina. Lineage (NCBI taxonomy): Eukaryota > Metazoa > Chordata > Aves > Passeriformes > Dendrocolaptidae > Dendrocincla > Dendrocincla tyrannina. The sequence goes on from JAWWMP010000001.1 coordinate 52,638,076, forward strand.
TGCAGCAGTTATGCTGGGGGAAAATCTCTATTCATTCACTTGCTCCCCTCAGCACGACTAAGACAAAAAGGAGCACGGCCCTTATGGATGTAAGTCACAAAGCCAGTTATTTACAAAGGGATGAGAGTTTTGCAAGCACCAGCAGATTTCTCCACAGATACAAGGGTACATCCTTAATGTGAGACCACCATCCTGCCAAGTTTTGAATCCGGGTCACAGTGTGAGGGAGGCAAAAATTCTCAGAGGAAAGGCCAACAGAGCTTTTTAATACTGATCAAATATTTATTTCCCCAGTATTCCTCTAGGAAATGGATAAGTCTGGCTGGGCTTTTTCCTCTCACTTCCCTCCACATCAATGTAAAACAGTTGAGGCAGGTGAGGAAATTCTGACATGGTTATGAAGACTGTCTCCAGCAACTTTTGTAATAGTGGGGCTGTTCCCGCTCGCTGTTCCCAACTTATAAAACAGAGCATAGCATCATTTACTCACAAACTTCATTCAGCTTCAAGGCTCGTATGGCTACTTCTAAAACTTTCCATGCCTGCTTTCCAATAGAAAAATTCTGCTCCCACAATAAAATGGACTTTACAGCCAACCATGCCAAATCTTACATAAACAAGGTCAAAAATTTACTTGTACTAGGTCTTGATCTTATTTACTCCTAGCCCTGATTTAGTAGATGTGAGCAAGCTGAAATACTGCATCCATACAACCCACATTTTGGGCAAGTTCAGCTCAGTACCCACACACAGTGGTTTGTAACATGCCCTTCTTTTTCATAGAAGCCACAGTAATGTTCCTAAAAGTTGTTCAGAGTGCAAGGATGGCATGAAAAAAAAAAAGACACTGAAAATCTAGGGGAATATCCTCATAAATTTTAGAAGCATGTCTTGCATGTGAGCATGTGAATGGGTTCTCCCTGTTCTGGTCCTCCACCCTGGTCCAGATTCTGTTCACTTCCTACAGCTGTATGACACCTCCCTACACTCATATCATGTCATATCAGCCATTTTTCTCACACATCCTCACTAAGCCAGTCATTAAGTCTCTTCAGTCAAGGTCACCCCTGTCTGCATACTTCTGAGTGTCCACCTTATACTGAAAGTTGGGAATTCACAGTTTCCCCACAAAATCTCCTCTCCCCGATGCTGATCTAACCTCAGCATTCCTTGGTGCTCTTCTTTAAAGCCAAACCTATCTTCCTCACCATGGACATGGAAGACAGAGGGATTCCTTCCAATATACAGCACTTCTACAGATATCTGTGGGCAGTTACCATTCCCCAGTACTCTTTTCTTTCCATTAAATCAGGCCTGTTATTCAGATTTTCTTCACAGCACATGATTTCTAGATCATTGCCCACTGGCATGGCTCTCTTTTGAATTACCTTCCACAGACCTACTTTTGTCATGAAGCCCAATCTGCAAAACCACATATATGTCATAGATGAGGATCCACTCACAGTGGGCAGGATAGACAACTGCTGGAGCATATCAGGAAACTCTTCTCCATGCACATGGAATCAATCATAGAATGATAGAACGGTTTGGGTTGAAAGAGATCTTAAAGATCATCTAGTTCTGACACATCTGCCGCAGGCAAGGACACCTTCCACTAGACCAGGTAGTTCAGAGCTCCATCTAACCTGGCCTTGAACAATTGCAGGGATGTGGCATCCATAGCTCCTCTGGGAAATTTGTTCCAATACCTCATGATCCTTATCATAAAGAATTTCTTCCTAATATCTGAGCTAAACCTACTCTCTCTCAGTTTGAAACGGTTCCCCTTTGTCCAGTCACTACATGCTCTTGCAAAAAGTCTCTCTCCATCTTTCTTGTAGGCTCCCTCCAAGTACTGAAAGGCCACAATGAGGTCACAGAGCCTAATTCATAGCATGCACCTTGTCATGAAGTCTGTGTTCTTACCATGATCCTTACAGCTCCATCAAGGCTGTATGGTAGAAATTGAGTTATAATACTGACTGGGGCACTTAGCCTACCCAGGAGAAAAAAAGGAAACAAGACATGCCATTCAGGAGGGGATGAATAAGGATAGACAGATTGCACCCTTGAACACTGTCAGAAAGAGGTGACAAAAGGGCCCAAAGGTGGGACTTGTCATTAAATGGTTGGTGGACATAAGTTTTTGGTTCATGGCATGTAGAGTGAGAGCCTAGCAGACAGGATACCCGCCATACCTCTCCTGGGAGCTGGTAATCTCCACCCAATGGCACCAGTCAGGCTCCTGCATCCATACCACAAACTGTAGAAGGGCAGCTTGCCAAGTGATTTTTTCAGGGTGTCCATATACTTGGCATGGCTGTACTTACCAGTTTTCAGCAGGCTTCAAGCCTTTCCTCACATCACTCTCTCAAACCACAGAGCCTGGAATATCTCTACGGCTTATATAATACTCTCAAATTGGCTTTCACAGTCTTTTCGAACCACACACGAAATCTTTGCCTTAAAGCAACTCTTCCCAAGCAACAAGGAACCAGAACAGGCACTGGGGTTACAGGACCAAATTCCCACTACTCAGTAAAGGGCAGCCCTATGCTGCAGCATCCTCTGTGTGCAGGGGTTACCAAGGTGTGTGAGCAGAAGCAGCTTTTCCCAAAACACCTACAGCTCCCATAAACTCCCTTGCCTCAACCTCAGCATGCATATAAATTGTTGCAACTATGTCAGAAGACTAGGAATGCATCATGGAAACCCTTTCCCTGTAACCGTAGGTGGGTGTAACATTTGCAAGTGTAAAGTGCTTATGTTTGTGCAACAGCATTTCCGTACACTGTGTTCCACCTGGACCGCAGGAAGAGGAGTTCACTGTGACCCTGTCACAGCATCATATTTAGGCACAGTCACACTCTGCTGCCATGAAGGAGGTGAGGGAGGGAGCGGGGAGCTGAAAACTCTCATTTAGTGCCAGCTGAAGCAGTAAGTGTAAGTGACAAAATTTAGGTTTCCACCCACTTTCTTCTAAATTTGACATTTTTCAGCTATCATTTCCCACAATTTATCTCAGGAAAGCATACTTTCAGGAATAACAGCATGACTTTAGCCCTTAAAACTCATGGAAATCAAGTAACTTTATTGATAAATGTGCCAAACTAATGCAGGCAGTTAATAGAGGACATCAGTGAGAGAATCATAGGGTTTAGTGTAATGGGACTGCAGGAGGGATCACACAGTGACTGTCAGGTTGCCAAAAAGAACCTCAGGAGCACCTCAAAATCCTCTGTTCAGCAGGGAATCTGGTATTATTACAATAAATACAAGATAAACTCTACTTAAGTAAGGGATAGATATACCTCTATTTAATCTCCCCTTAAGCAGAGATAAAGAATGCTCTTATTAGCTCAGCAGCCTCTTAAGTGCAGCTACTATCTGGCACAAAACACATGGAGAAGAGATTGAGCAGCAAACAAGGCTGAAAATTTGCCTACCATTTGTCAGTTTTATGAGATTCAGTGGATTACTTTTGAAGGGCTAAAATCCACAGGCAGAGAGGCAGAGAATTAATGAAACTAATGAAAACACTGCATGGGTGGAGTGACCTGTAGCCTGGTGTTGTGTGGGTTTTGAGGCCAAGACATGCATTGCAGCCCAAGGGTCCTGGGAGAGCTTTGAGGAGGTCTTGCTCAGTCCCAGCCTTCCTCAGAGAAGCTCCTCACTGTGAAACAGCTCAGTGCCCCGTGGAAGGAGACAGGGCCCAGAGGCTGACCTTACATCAGATCATTTATGAGGGATCCAGGCAACATTCAAGTTCAAGTTCAAGTTAATCGCTCCGTGCAAAGTGAAACAATCTGATCATGAGAATAGGAAAGAAACCATTCCAAAATGCTCAGTGACCTGGTGACTGGAGGAACATTCGGGTCCCATAGGAAAGCAAAGGTTGCAATATCCAAAGCTACCAAATGAAGAGTGTCACGTTGCTCCCTCATCATGTTGAGTATCTCTCAAAGGAAAGTTTTCCATCACATCTGTTCCATTAATTTAAGTTAAATTTACAGAATATTGGAGTCAGCTCAGAACTGAATTTCTGAGTTATTAAATTATTGTTCGCAAAAAATCCCAAACAGGTGGGGGAAGGGAGAGGGAATGTGTAATTCCAACCTGCACCTCCTAGAAACAGATGGAGCTGAAGATGACTTCAAGGAGCAGAATCAGACTCTTCTGCTCCTGGGAAGCTCAGCAAAGTGCAGCATCCTGCAGTTGTCACTGTTTCATGTGACAGCAATACAAGAGCTTGTGATCCCCCTGCTCTGCTGCAGCTCCAGCTGCAAAGGGGGATGACACTGGATGTAACTGCCGGGGCTCCATCAATGCTACCACACCTGATGGTTGTGTGACACACTTCCCATCCTTGCCAAAGCATTTTCGCCATGTAGTTTGGAGTTTTGCCCTCCACCTGGCATTTGTGCTGCCTACAATGCAGCAATATAGTTTTTCAAGGCAAATATGTTTCCTCAGTTGAAAAAAAATCGTAATCAGAGTTTGTTACAAGCTTATAGATGTTATCAAACAAATCCTAAACAAGATCACAAGATTTTTGTAGCAGAAATCAGAATTTTCTGCTTGGCTATCTAATGGCCTATGTTGTGGTGTCCCAATGTATCTGGGGCTTCCAGGTGCCCTGAAAAGAAAATAGGATACTTAAAATAGCAGTACATTTCAATAAAGCTACTAGTGTTACTAATTATACTGCTCTTATATCAATACTCCAACTGATAATTAGTAGCAATAATTACAAGTGTAAAGTAATAATAAGTACAACCAAACTAAAAATGAGTTTTTAAAATTGAGATGCCTGGAAACCTCTTGCATTTTGGGTTGAAATTCAGGAACGAGTCGTGTCATGTTTACTAAACAAATTGATGTTAGTCTGTGAAGAAGCAGCTCATTTGCTAACAGCTCATCAGAAAGGCTGACAAAAGTCAGTACACTGAGCATTAATGTATTTGTAATAGTGCCAAAGGACAGTATCTGGATAAGCAGCTTTAAACCTATCCTTATAGTACCTTTTTTCCTAAAAATAAATCAAAACTGTCTCCTTCAGTAACTAGAAATATGTGCTTTCTAGGGTTTAAAAATCTAGTATTGACCTAGACAGTCCAAATGCAAGAAAACATCAATATTGAGAGGAGCCCAAAGCAAAACCTCAAACCTAAATAACTCCAGTTTTAAGGAAGTTCTAAGTCTGATTCATATAGATGTTTCATTAAGAGGGAGGTGTTTTCTGAGCTTCCTTTGTCCTAAGGACTTTCATAGTCCTGCCAACAGTGAGGTGCAGGTTGCACCTGTATAACAGGGAACTTTCCCAGGCAGGGAATTTCAGTCACCTACACCACAAGGATGCTTCCTGGCTTGCTTTTGGCTCAAGAGTTTCTGTGTTGTGGAGGTCCCTGAACAGGAGAGAACTGCTCCTAGGGGTGACCTTGAATGGCAGGAACCTGCATGTGTCCCCCACCTGTCTGTCACTGCAGAAACAATCTCCATGATGTGAAGACCTGCTTAGACCTCCCAGTCACTTGCAGCCCCCATGCTCCCTTCAGCCTCCATCAGTTTCCTGTTGTTATTGCTGCTGCTTCTTCGGAGGAGTGTGGGAGATGTCAACACTCATGTATGAAAACAAAACTCACTTTATGTTACACAGTAGCCTATTGACATGGAACAGCACAGTAAGCTTTCTTGCTGATAAATAAAAATGATTGGTTTGACTTGCATATTCATCATTCTTGATACCTGGCAAACAACATTCTGGTTGTCAAGCAGGCAATATCTGACACATCTGCCCTGTTGTTTATCTCTCAGGCTACACTAACTCAAGCTAACTAACTTGTCTTCCTTCTTTGCCCACTCTCTCAAAACTCCTGATTGAAAGTATGGCTATATTTGCATAGTTTCTAATGTACTTTTTAAAATTCCAACAGTACTAAGCTAATAGGGGACTTTTGAAAGCTTATAAAAACTGCAGTTCACACTTAGTAGCGTTGTTAATTCCAGCCATTTGCTACCTGTTAATATAATAAACAGTTGCTCAGGGCTATTTATGGACTTCCCAAAATAGCCCCTAACACTCTAGCTTTGGAGCCAAAGCCCAGGGGAACAGGAGAAGTTTGGCTTGGCTCCCCACAGAGCCTTTGCAAACAAACAGTCACAGTGTCCACGTTAGGCACTTTATAAGTACTGGGTAACAAAACACAGCCCCTACATCTCTGTTGGCTGGACAAAAAGCCAGCCCTGTAGCCCTGGGTAGCAAGCAGCTTGTTCAGCTCTCTGCTATCTTGAACTTAGAATTTGTGCCTGACGTGTAAGCACAACCTGTGTGAGCCTCTCTAAAAGGGAGACAGGATACTGCTTGAAGGTCCACATTCACATGGAGTAGAATTTTAGCAAAGTTTGTATCTAGAATCAGTAAATTCAGTCACTCACTTTCAAAACATTTTTAGAGAACGTATTCAAGGTGCTGAGTGCCATCTTGCTATGTTATTGCCATAGATTCAGAACGTAAACAGTTCTTATGCCATCATGTTCATTTCTGATCAATTAAACTATGTTCTTTATTTCTAAAAGTAAATGAAACCTGCCTCCGATCCCAGATTTCAGTTTTCACAATCCACAAGGGCAAAACTGTGGTTCTTCACCCTTTGACTAAGATTTAATGAATTTTCTTTTGGAACTATTAAGAACTACTAAACAGCAACGGAAATATCAACCTCATAAGAAGATTAGTTTAAGCCCTAATTATTTTAGCAACAACTGGAAAGAATGCATGCAAAAATAGAGAAGATCTTCAGTGTTGGGTCTTACTTGCAACTGGATCTCAGACTCCCAAAATTGATGTAATGCCATACAGTTTTTACTGGGTTCACTAGTTTTCCCAGTTCTTCCCTCAAAATTCCACAATGTATAATGTTACCCCAACCTAAACATGGAAAGAAAGAGGCAGAGGAGAATGCTGTCGCTTTTGGGTGGTGAGTAGACAACCAATTGCGTTAAGTCCACAAGCAGCATGGCTGCAGGATAGGCAGGAATAGAGTAATCAGGGTTGTAGGACCAAGTGGAGGTAGATGGCCCACACTGCTCCCTGTAGAGGGGAGGCTTTGGGTAGCAGTGCAGGAGGAGCAACACTCCAAATGGCTGAGCTTTTTCATTTCATAGCAACTCTTATGCTATGCGATGCTTCACTGACCGTGTAGCCCCTGCCTCTGACATGGATGATTTCTCCTAGTAGGAAACATGTACATGTTTGGCTGAGTTCATGTCAGGCAGCTGTTCTGCACAAACCCCACATTATGCCAGGATCCCCAGCCTTTGCTTACAGCTTGCCCGGGTACGTACAGATCACAAACAACCCAGTGAATCTGAATAGCATTGGAACCTCTGTGTGGTGGGAAAACCTACCCCCTCAAGTAAAGGGAAGAAGCAATTGTTTTCTCCACTGTAAAAAGTCCTGCTCTTTCCCTTGCAAGGCTCTATCAAAAGTTTCCATGTCTTGATGACTGAATGAGCAAGATCAAGAGACAGTAATTGAAAATGTGTAGAAAAATAGGAAGGATTATTGGGAACAAATGAATGGCAAAAAAAAGCCTGATACTGGAGAAAGGGGTAAGGAAACCCCCGCCTTCTCACAATTGGCTATTAAATGGATGACTGAAGGAAAGGCAATGGACAACCTGACAAAGACCCAAGTTGCACATGAGAACTGGGCCTAACTGGGCAGATTCACAGTGTGCAAAGGACTGACATCAGACAAGCAGACCCAAAAGGAGATCGGTTCATGGAGCTAATCTGGAGAGATGGCCAGGAGCAAAAATGAAATGTGGAATGGTGAAAGGGAAGAACTCATCAGCAAAGAGAAACTCATGACAAAATGAAAGTGCTATAGTACCAAGTGGGAATCACAGAACCATAGGATTGTTTGGGTTGGACAAGACCTTAAAAATCATCTTGTTCCAACCACCCTGCTGTGAACAGGAACGCCTTCCAATAGACCAGGTTGGTTTCACTCGAAAAATTTGCAGGGAGATTCACTGGAGGACCTGCTGAACAAGAAAACTGGAATTTGTGATAGGAGAGCTTAAGGTGCCGGAATGAAGCTGGTTATGGAGCAAAAGATTGGAACAAGCAGCCAGATTCATCACAGGATGAGGCAGAAGGATGTGTTGATCCTGCACACTGACGTAAGCAGTGCTTCTGAGCCCTCCATCAGGAAATTAAAGACTGTGCCAGGAAATAGACATAGAAAATTATTATTAAGTCAAAAATCCAAAAGGAGCCTTCTCTCTTGGTCTAATTTGGAAAAGCTGAATTCTGCAGCCTTGGAGTTCTTGTAACATGCTTTCTATGTGTATGTGTTTGTACTTTAGGGCACAGGAGAAGTTCAGTCTATTCCATGCCAGAAGACAAGTGTGCGAAAGCAAGGCTTTCCTTCTTTGTAATTTACCACTTCTTACTCTTCAGCTGGAAAAGCTCATTGGCTTGTCTTGTTTGTGGTCCACATTACAGTACCTAATCTCACATCTGATCAGTTGTCAGACAAGGTTCATCAGAGCTGTCTCATCTCCATTACCTGTCCCCCATCCCAGTTTTTCAAGTTTACTAGTCTGCCAGTTTCTCCTCTCTGTGGGAGGAGACCTTACATCACCTCTAGAGGACAGGCTTATTTTTACCTACATTGAATTTCACTGTGCTATGTTTTCCACATATTTTAAACACTGATATACCTCTTATGTTTGGGTTTGGTTTTTTTTTACTCAGTGGGACTCAGATCATCAGTTTAATTTCCTCAGTTTAATTTATCAGTTATGAGTCACCATTCAGCAGAATCCTTAGCAGGCCACTCCTTGGGTGTGCAGCTCTCAGAGGCCACTGGATAGCCAGGTATTATTGAAGTGGCAGAATAACAGACCTGACAGCAGTACTAAGAGGAGGGTAACAGTACATACAGTCCCAACTTTCCAGTCCTGCTTAACAAGCAAGACCAAGCTTCTCATATAGCACACAGTGGTGTGTAGTCACTTCCCAGACTGAGCAGAGGACTTCCCCTGGGGCTCCAAGCAATTCTACACAGATCTAACTATGAATTAGGGGTAGCCAAGTAGACTCAACGTTGCCAACAAAATGCTCGTGGGATAACAGGCTTTTCCTCTCTCCTACCTATTCCAGTGAAAACCCTCTCCTTACACTTCTTCAAATGCCAGCTCCCAAAGCCAAGATCCTCAGCCCATATATAACAGGATTTCTGATTCCCGCGTTTCTCAAACTCCATACTGTTCCACACACAGCCTCAGTGGCTCAATTTCTGCTTCCCAGCTCTTCCTACAATTACTTCACAGGTGGAGCACTCGCTGCTGACCTCTTCCATATTCCATGCCCACAGTCACTTTTCCTTGCTTTCTGAGCCCATTCCTCTCTCACATCTTCTTCTGAAAGCATGAACTCCAACATTTGCTAAACTCCTCACCAAAATGCTCCAGGGATAGCTATAAAACAAATATCAGAGCCAAAGCTGCCATATTACACAAGATCAAATTGATTCTTGCTCAGTGGTAACAGCTCCTTTGCTCACCCACATCATTGCGGCACAACAATTTCTTCATCATTGCCTTAGTGTTGCTAAAGTCCAAAAGACTAGGCAGGAGCAGCTGATACCTCCCAGCCACCTCAAACATAAGACATATGGAGAGAATTGTTGATGAATTTTGAGATTTATCATGTGACAGGTGCTTTTGGCTCTGATTGTCTGAAACGAGGGGGAAGAGGTGGAAAGGGTCACAGATGGATAGTTTTCTAGTGGAGGTTTAAATATGCCTAGCCATGAATCATTCTTGTCTATGCTGACCACAGAGCATCACATCTGTTGTTTTTATGGTCAAAAAAAATAAAAAAGGAAAATGACTAATATATCCTTATATAGACAAGCCACTTGAGTCAAGCCTAAAGCAGAATCTGCTAATTGGACAAAACCATGGCTCATAATAGCATTTTAACAATTCTCCTGCTTACTGTTTGTCTTTCGGTTAGTTTCTGAGGGGTGTTAACCTAGAAGTGGTTACCATGAGGGTTTGAAGTTACAGTAACACCCCATTAAGCAGTACATGGCAAATTCACTTCACACCTGGCTTGCCAGTGGTGGCATTTCGCACTCTGAAGGCTTCCAGCCAAGCCAAACAGTAGCACAGGCATCCATGCACTGACTGACAGTTTTGCAGCCAGGAAAGTAGGCAACATTGTTCAGTCTTTCGAAAAAAGCATGGGGGGTTTAAGGCACAGACTGTATATTGACCGTGTACATATCTGCAGCTCAGATATGTCTCTGTCAGCACTCATTGTACAGAAATATGCACACATATGCTCCATGATGGGCAAAGCTACCTACTCAGTGCATGTGACAAGAAGAGCATCTTCATAGAGTGTCTGGAGCTCAGTGCATAGAATTGTATCCCAGTGGTGATAAAAACACATGATAGAAGCACACAGAACTCTGAAGCTGCAGCAACAGATCAAGTGAAAGTGTTGGCTTGTAAGACTCAACCTTACCTTCCTTTGCTCTCACTGAGTTAGAGCCTATGACGTTTCAATCATGCACTCCAGAACAATCTTCATGGATGGGTCTTTAGTTTTCAGTCCTCTTTGTCCTTATTCCCTACTAATACATTTAATGGATTAGTCCACTGTGGCCTCAAATTTCCTCTGCTAACATTCAACCAGTAAACATACAGCAAGGAAGAAAAAATGTTTCTGTATTCCCATAGTTCCCCAGGCTCAGCTCCCAAACTTCTGAAATTATGCCAGCTGCTTTACATAGGTGCTATTCATGTTTTTATTTATGTACGAAAATTTATTTAACCTACAGGGTGGGGTTTGCTTCTTGTCCTCTGAATAGTGCTGTCTTCAAACATGCAAATTTGATCTGTTTGCAGCATCCAAAATAGAAACATTGTACTAGCAGTAATTAGATCAGAGTTTAAAAGGATCAGGTCCTCATTAAGGCTTTTTCTCAAAGACTTTATAAGCTTAGAGCTTGAAGCTAAACTTCAATGTCAGCTGAAAGGGAAACATAACTCGTGTTAGTTGTTGTTGCTGAAAAGAAACAAGTACTGCAAATAGTTAAATCTGTAAGATCCTTGAGAGAAAGCCACAGCTTGGAGACTGTCCTAAGAATCCCTGGTTTCAACAAGACTTTGGTGTATTGTAAAGAAGAAAGCTGAACTGCTGAGGGCCCTGACTCTCCCACCCTCCCTTTCCTTCCAAGGCAGCTGACACTTCAGGCAGCCACATTGAGCATGTGGAATATCTTTGGAGGAAAAATTAATAATGAGAGTGCAAAACCAGCCAGATTTCCTCTGGGCTGCCTTAATTCAGTCTTCCAGGATCTTCATTCTCTGATTTTTTTCTCTTTGTTTAATCTTTGTTGTTTCTTCCGTTCTTCCTGCCACACTTGTGCCTCTTCTTACACACCTTGTTTCTAAATAGCATAAATGAGTCACAAAATATCCTGGTGAGTTAGCAATGGTTTTATCATCCATGTTTTATAGATAGAAAAGTGAGGGACAGAAATGTTAGGTACCTGACTGAGTAATTTCTAAGAACTGTGTGTGTCAGGACCCAGACCCAACCTACAAAACCACCTTTCCTGTCTCTATCCATTCATTCACGCACAATCTTTGCACAATGTATTTCCTGTTTACTGTCCTTGCAACCAACTTTCTTTTCTTGTCTCCTGACAAAATCTTAAGTTTCCTTACACCTCTGCTTCTTAATGTTCTTGTGTCCTTCTTGATCTATTGCTACAGTCGTCACTCCCATAGGTCTTTATTGGTACACCAATGTCTCCTTAGCAGGGTCCAGTAGATTGTGTCAAAGCTTTGCACACCCCAGAAAAGCCTTGCATTTAAAAGGCATGAAAGGAGCAAGACACGTAATAGGCAATGGCAAATTTATTTCAAACTATAGGGATGGATTTCAACTACAACTGATTCTTAGGGCCTGGAATTTAATACGGAAAATGAGATGGAGAAGTAATCCAATTCATTTAAGCCTTACATATGGCCCAGGCCTCCTTGCAAATTAAAAGCAATAATTATGCATAACCCATAAAAGCATTTGATTTCATTTTAATGGCCTTTGCAAATTGCATTACTGGATCATTTGTTTACAAGAGTAACAGGCTTAAGAAGTCTATCACCTCTTACTCCCACTATCACATTGATTATGACAAGTTGTGCAGGATATAAAACTGAATGGAAATGCATCTGTGTGTTTGACATTGATGAACGTCACATTTCCATCACGTAAAAAGAATATCTGTTTCCTCTTTAATGCCCAAGATCCTTCTAGTCTAAATCTTACAGTATTAAGAATTCTATTTGTACCAGATGAATGATGTCAAAATGCTGGTACACAAATGAACTGATTATAAAGATTCAGGAATAATCTGCAGTCTGTAACTAGAGGATGGTGGTCTACTATGAAGACAGGATCAGAGGACTGTGCTAATGAGCCACTTAGTATGTGTGATCTTACCTCTTGACACTCCTTAAAGAATGGGGAAGAATCTAAAATATTTTTTCAGTGTTGCAACAGTGCTTCTTCTGCATTGCACTTCACTTCCATTTATTAAGATGGGTTACCCACTTGATGATAAAGCCTGACATCTTTTTAGTCACTAATTAGCTAAATTCCCATCAGACCTGCTGCTACACAGTTCCAAGATTTGTGTAATCAGTTAGGCCTGGCCTAATCAGAGTGGTTTCATCGTACAATCAGACCTCAAAGGTATAAAAGCACATGAAAGGATAAGAAAGGAAAAACAGAGTGTTATTTCATATTGGTTTCTGTGAGTCAGTGGGAGGTCTCAATAAAGACTGGGTAAAAGCGAAGAAAAGAACCTGATATATCAGCAAAATACAGATGACATTGTCGGTTCATAGAAATGCTATTCCAATAAATAAAAGGAGGGCCACTAACACTGGAGAAATATTTTAAGAGCCTTCAACAGAAGCAACAAATAAAAAGATTATGCTTTCTGTACAGAAGGCCAAGGATCTTAGATGTCAAAGCAAAAATCAGCAAAGAATTCTCTATTCTCTAGCTCAGTGGTCCTCATAATGGAGAAGGAGGGGAAAGAAGAGCAGACTATCCAGATTTCACTCCCCGCCCCTTTTTCCCTCTCTCTGATAGCCCCCTGAGGATCATAGACTAATAAAATATTATGAGTTGGAAGAGACTCGTAAGGATCATTGAAGTCCAGCTCCTGGCCCTGAACAGGACAATGCCAAAAATCACACCATGTGCCTGACAGCATTGTTCAAATGCTTCTTGAACTCTGGCAGGCTTGGTGCTGTGACCACTTCCCTGGGGAGCCTGTTCCAGTGCCCAACCACTCTCTTTGTGAAGAACCTTTTCCTAATATTCAACCTAAACATCCCCTGATGCAGTTTCTTGCTGTTCCCTCAAGCCATACTGCTGGCCACCAGAGAGAAGAGATCAGTACTTGGCTTTCCTCTTCCCCTCATGAGGAAACTGTAGACCGCAAAGAGGTCTCTCCTCAGTCTCCTCTTCTTCAGGTTCAACAGACCAAGTGACCTCAGCTGCTCCTCACATGTCTTCCCCTCAAGGCTCTTCGCCATCTTCATTGCCCTCCTTTGGACACTCTCTAATAGCTTAATACCCTTTTTATTTGTGGCATCCAAAACTGCCCACAATATTCCAGGTGAGGCTGCCCCAGTGCAGAGCAGAGCAGGACAATCCCCTCCCTCGCCCGGCTGGTGATGCTTTGCCTGATGCCCCCCAGGACACGGTTGGCCCTCCTGGCTGCAAGGGCACTGCTGACTCATTTTCCATTTTCCATCAACCAGGTACTTTTCCATGATGTTCCTCTCCAATGTCCTCTTCCCCAGTCTGTATATAAATCCAGGTTTGTGCCATCCCAGGTGCAGAATCCATCCACTTGCGCTTGTTAAACTTGGGACAGTTGCTGATTGCCCAGCCCCCTAGTGTGTCAGGGTCTCTCTGCAGGGTGTCTCTGCCTTTGACTGAGTCAACAGCTCCTCCCAGTTTATTGTCATCAGGATTAGCTGAGCCTAGGGGAGTCAGAGGCAAGCTCAGTGTGGATGCTGCGCTCAGACCATGTACCAGTCCAATCTCCCACCTTCCTGTGGGATCAGGGACCAGGTCCACATAGAGTTTTGGGGCCAGGCCCACACAGGGATTTATCAGTATCTTCTGCAGTGGGAGGAGGCAGTGTGTGTAGATAGTACTGACTGCTGCACTCAGAGAAATGTAAAAAGTTTGGAGGAGGGTTTGGTGAGGCAGAGTAGAGGTCATGTATCTGGGAAGATGAAGACTGGAGGGGGGTAAGAGGAAGGAGGAAAAATCATTGAAATGGAAATAATTGTCCAATTAAACTATTACTGAATTGAAATAAATTCAGGTGGTTTGTTGTTTGTACGGGGGAGGGGGTGTCAGTTATTGAAATCTATGTTGAGGATAAGAAAAAGGAAAATCTGACTGAGAATTGGTGTTCTGGTTTATGTATGTGCCATTATACCTGCTGAGTGAAACCGAAGGGAATAGGACCGTCACTTCATTCAAGATAAAAAGATGCACCTGCTAAGCGAAACAGATGTTCTGCTCACATATCCTAGCTAGGGCTCTGGGCCCAGATTCAACCAGCAAACAGAAATAATAACTTCTTTTTGCTTCTGACTTCTTATTTCACTTTTAAATTATGAACCTTTGTTTATACCTTTAGTTTGGTCATTAATCTGGCCCCCTCCAAAATGGGCCTCTTAGATTTAAAACCATGAAATTTATACCAAAAAAAAAAAAAAGGAAAAAAAGAAAGCAGTGATGTGAAAAAGAATAAAGAATCTGTGCAGTGAGACATGATCATCTCTGAATTGTTAACAGAGAGCTTTTTACCCATGCTAATGAGTAGAAAACCAAATCATGCTCCTATCTGCACTAGAATCAGGGTACTTTATTCAAATCTTTTCTTTTCTGCTTATTAAAAAGTAATTTAAAAAAAAAGTAAACAGCAGTAGGGATGAAAGAGATGAAGAGTTCTCATACGCAAATATCTGCTTTCTAATGCAAATAATGGCTCATATGGACTTCCATCAGACTCCTAAGAAACATCTTAGCTCAGGCTCTGGCTGCAAGTGAGCAGACACTGTACTCAACATAAATATCCAGTCAGAATGAGAGAGAAAAGTTTTTGCATGGAAAAAAATATTTAGCAACTGAGCAGAAATACAGAGGTATTGTGACCATCTTTCTTTAACCATGCAGATCCCCTCAATATTCAAAGATGTTTGAAAGAAGTCAGATTTTGCCTTTGTCTTCATGAAGTTTTGCCATCTTACTTCCCCAGCCATAAACATAGAAATTCATCCTTTTTCTGATTCACTTGGTTGCAACCATCCTGACACCCAAACACCTCTTCAGCATCCTGCTGCTGTGATCTTCACACAAAACAAGAAACTGCAGCAGCTACCTAAAATAAAAAATGAACAAAATCCCCTCCTGAATAATGAAGACACATATTACACACATACACCACAAACTGTGGTGTTTAGCAAATGACTGTCCCTCACTTTGTCTTCTCTTTACATCATTTGCACCCACATGCCCCACCCCTATCAGCCTGGGAAAACATACACAAGTGAGGAGCCCCAGGGACACAGTAAGGAGACCTGGCTCAGGAATGGGAAAGCTTTCCTGAGAGAGTGCGACCTAGTTCTAGCATCCTGGTAAGGTTGATGTGTGAGAAGAAGCAGGACAAAACCATTCTGGTCAGAGCTAACAGTTTTTGTCAGATAACTGATGCAACCATTTTTAATATGAGTTTTAAATTGGAAACCCTCTAATTAGAAGTTAAAAAAACATACATGTACAGATAGTGGAATGAAGTAAAAGAAAAAAAAATCCCTAAACCAAGGGGTACTTTCTGCTTGCTGGTGATGGAATAGATCTGCACCTCCAAATTGCCTCAGTTCATTGTGGAGGTGCAACATGTTCTGCAGGAGAGAAAGTGATGGAGATGGGCATACACCTGTGCCTTCCCCACCTTGGTACTTCCATACACTCACCCTGAACACCCATACCACCCTGCCCCACTGGCAGGAGTCCACAAGTCACTTCTTGGCTCACTAGGGACCCCCTTCAACTCGGGTGCTGTGATGTCCATTGGGCACTGTTTAAAAGGCAGATAGCCATGCCCAGGACCAAATGCCCTAAGTGCTCCATGGCCTCCTGCTTGGATGTCCCACAGGAGTGTGACAAGTTGATGACAATCAGCTATCAAATGTCCTCAGCCACTCTGTCACTCCGCTCCCCCAGCCAAATCAGGGAGAAAATAAGATGAAAAATCTCACGGGTTAAGATCAAGACAGGGAAATTACTCATCAATTACCATCATGCACAAAACAGATTTGATTTGTGTGAGGGGAAACAAAGACAAAAGACAGGAAAAAGATAAAAAGAAAGAGAGAAAGAGACAGAGGACAGGAAGGAAAGATCAAAGGAAGGGGGAAGAGAGAGATAAAAGAAAAAGGAAGACAAAAGGAAAAGAGAAAAAATAAAAGGAGAAAGGGAAGG
>JAWWMP010000001.1:52654783-52670875 GCA_035047865.1 Dendrocincla tyrannina
AAGGAAAGGAAAGGAAAGGAAAGGAAAGGAAAGGAAAGGAAAGGAAAGGAAAGGAAAGGAAAGGAAAGGAAAGGATGATAAGAGAAGAAATCTAATTCACTCTCAAGATTGTCATGTGTTGTTTCTGGCATAAATGTGAAGTGAAGATCTTCAACAATTGAACAACTAACATCAGTTCTGGCTGTAGGATTAGTGCAGTGGTTGATGTTTATTACAGAATACACTTTATGAGTATGGCATCCTAGAAACATGTTCATCATATTCCTGAACAAGACTTTACGCACATTGTCAAATACCTTAGGTATGCACGTGGGACACACACAACCTGCACTCATAGCTTTGTTGCCACAGGATAAAGGTAAGAACCATCCTATACCCTGGGACCTGGAGAGGAACATAGTCTATCACAATACCTGTGGTTTTCTGCACAAAGTGAATTTTACCTCAACTGCCACATAAACAGTCTCAGTTCTATATTTTAATATCACACTTTATTGCCCTTAGGTTGTCAGAGACTCTTGGGCTACAATATGCTGTTCGATTTCTTTCACATATGTTGAATAAGGTGCTCATATACAGGAAGCTGTGAAATAAATTTTTGCCTTCATCATGCTCTGTCTTAAACCATGGCTCTAAGGCTCTGGAACATGTAGCCCTCTATATCTGGAAGGTCTGACTAAGAGGTGAAGGGCAGGTATCCTTGTGTAACCTAAACATACTTCAACAGACTATCTCAAAACACATTCTCTGACTGCATATGTCTCCCTTAAGCCCTATAAATGAAATCTCTTGACAGTATTTAGGCTTTCTCCAGTTGGTTTTGGTTGGTTGTTTTTTAATGGAATGAGGATTCTCCACATTTGCACCTAACTGTCTAGGTCTGTATCTTTGTAGACATCTCTCTAATGATTCAGATTTTTATTTTTTTTTAAAATGAAGTGTGCTTTTTTTTCTATTTATAATTTTAATTGTTACACAAACAAAATATTTGTTCCAATTCCCTTGTTGTGATTTCTTGTTGATTGGTTCATTGTTCAGCTATAAGCTCACAGATCAAAATATTCAGAGGGCTTTCAGAAGGTCATCTAGTGGTGCCCAAAGGCAGAGTTGGCTATACATCAGCTGTTCTTGGCAGCTGCTTGTCTAACTGGTTCTTAAAAACCTCCAGTGATGGAGATTTCATCATTTCCCTAGGCAACCTGTGCCAGAGCATAACTATCCTTATCATTAGAAAGTTTTTCTTCCCAGAAAGTAGGATCATCTACTGGAAGACATATCAGTCACTGAGAAATGCTTTGAGATAACACTGTGCTGTCATCCAAATCCACCAGGTGCTTACTTAAACTTAACATTTGGTAAGGAATATGCCATCCTTGAAAGATACAGAAATGTTTTTGAGCCACTCCCAAGACAACAACTGATAGCAACTGATTCAGATACAATTAGCTATTAGCTCCTTAGTGGCAATAAATATCTCAGTGGCTGCTCCTGGATGTCTTCCACACAATGAATAAGAATGAACTGGGAACAACTTTTCTCCAAAATACTTAATTCTGAAAGAATAGCCATTAAGGGGGAAAAAATTGCTTGGATCAAATACTGAGAGCATCCAGCCCGTGATGAGATCCAGATGGCATTGTGAAACAGATCAGATTAGGCTGGATTAAGCCAACTATATATTCCAAGTTGTTTTGCCAATGAGCAGAAAAAGAGAAGCTTCCAAGAAGGCCTACTGAGTTTGCAATTTAAACTGGCACTCCCTGCAACATAATCAAACCTCTTTAGTGACAGGCAGCCTTGTGAATGTGTGCTTATTTCATACATGGCTCTTCTAAAGCAAAAAAATAGAGCAGTTGTTTAAGGGCATTTTCAATGGTGTTCTGACTAGCAGCTCTTATTTGCTCTGCACATTTCAAGAAGGCAAATGAGGGCCAGGAGAAACCAATCCATTTTAGCTAATTCAATTTTCCATGCTTGAGATCCTTGACTTTAAAAAGAAAGAGACAAAGATGCATCTTATTTCTTCATTAACTTTTGTAAGAAAAATATTGAAGCTGTTCTCCTGCCCTATTGAAAAAGTTTTCCATGGAAACCAGATAATGAGAGTTAAAATAGAAAAAGAAATAGATAAAAAAACCAAGCAGAAACTCCAAATCTCAATCACAAACCCTCCATTAAAATTTTATTCTATTCAGATCCTAGCATTCACTTGGTCCCCATCCAAATGATGCCTGAGAGATCCTGCTGAGCCACCTACTTTTTTCTTCCATTATCTGGCAAGAAAATCAGCAAGTTCTGTGCTAGTGTGGAGGCTCAAACACATGCAGAGACGCTATGTACAAGAAAACCCTATAACGCCAATAATGAAGCAGATGGCACATGAAACATTACAGATGTGATAGCAGATGAACAGTGCAGTGGTTTTCAGTGGTCCCACTCTGGACTTTCAGGGGGCTTATGCTTGACTTCACCCTCTCTAACTCAGGCACATAATTGATGTGCCTCTTCACCCTTAATGACCTGATTAGTCTGTGGAGGGAGACAGATATTTCCAGCCCACCCAAGCCTTGTGTTGCTTTCAGAAATCTCACTCTTCCACCATTGCTGATAGAACTTCAGAGCACCCAGGTTCCTAAATTAGATGTTTCCTTTAAGAAGGAAAAATTAGATAAGGATGCTATCAGAGTTTACAGCACAGTGGAATGCAACAGGGCATCTTAGCTAGGCAATTTCGTGCCTTGTGCAGTGTATGATGGCATCTGGGGGACACATGAACCTGTGAGAGTGGGGAGGCCTGTAAGCTGTTCTAAGAAATAACCTCTAAGAAAGTTTAGAGCTTGACTCCAGAACGCAGAAAGGGCTTTTCACCCCTTTGAGATTCTCCAGGACATTGACAACATGACAATCCTATACCCTCAAGACTCATCTGGAGAAAGGCAGTGCAAAAAAACCCTGACCAGAGCACTCCTTGTGGACACCAGAACCCCATGGCAACCCCTCCACTAGCCTGAGGGCATTTCAGATCGCTTCTCCTACAACACAGCTGTAATCACAAAGGCATGGAGCATCCAGGGGAGATCCATCTGATTTTGGTCTTATAGTCCCCATCTTGGCAGGCCAGGTGATCATATCTGTAGCTGTGATTAGACTTTGTCACCAGGATAGGTCCTAGAGCAAAACATGTCTGCATGTAACTTTCCCTGTGGGTTCCTCACCAAAGATGTGAAAAGCTGAAGTCAAGACTGTCCCAAAATAAAGCACCCTAGGTTTCAAATCAAACCTCTCATTTTCTGGCAGCAGGAACTTCGTCAGCATTTTGCTAGTGTTTGCACATTGCAGACATGATCATTAAAAAAGGCTTAGGGTTGTCTGCAAGCAAGACTCCCTGTTAGACCCCTTCATCTTGCAGCACTGAGGCTGTGTCCAGGAGACACTGTGGGCAGCATCCCCTAACCCTTTAAACTCAACCCTTCCAGACTACCAAGGACAGTCAGGGCTGGTTATGGTTCAGCCTGTGGTTTTTCAGTTGCCTGTTAGACTACCTAGTTTTCACTGTCCCCGGCCCGAGGCTGATATTTTAGGCTGCAGCAGCTCTGGTGTTATCTTGCAGAGGGGGCTTCCAGGAGGGCAGCTGCCATCTTGCCCTGGAGCAGTGTGGCCTGAGAGAAAGCAGGAGAGCCATTCTCTCCTGCAACCCTGAAGGAGCAGCCCCTGTCTGGCTGAGCAGCAAGCACCTGACTGAGCCAAAGGCCTTTCACCCCTCAGGCATTGTAGGTCTGGGAGCACTTTACCTGTCATCTCCATCCTTCATCTCAAACCAGTCTCCTCTTTGAAGCACAAAAAGGAATAGAAACTAGATGTGAATGCAGGGAAAGCAGGATGTCCTCATTTCTCCAGAGAATTTTTTGTCCCAAACTATTCAGTCTGCAAGAATTAAAAAAATTGTAATTCTTTAATCTCAGTTTGGAAATGACTGGTAATTAAGATAAGCATTGTATTACCAATCTGTACATTCAATTTCTCAGTGATGAACAGAACTATAAATTATGCTTTGACAGGGATAGTGAATTTTATTGATTGAAAATCTAACTAAATATAACATAACTAACACATAAGCCTAGAGCTGTCAATTGGCCTCTTTTCCATATATTGAACAAGAAAAACTGCCCTGGCACTAATGTCAATGTCTCTCTTTTTCCTTTCCACCATAAAGTCATCCAGAACCAGTTCCTGATGCGAAAATGAGCTAGTTAAAAATTCATTTTAGAAAGAATAAGTATACACACTTTAATCTTGTGCCATGATTGCTTGCTAATTATAAAAATAAATCCGATCAGGCAGGAACTCAGAAGGGTTTAGAGTAGCCAAAAAAGTCATAATTTCCTCAAAAAGGTATGCTGAACTACAGACATTGTTATTTTTCTAAATTCTTGGTGAAAACCAGCCCAGCTGCAGATCTGACAGTCTGAGGTTGGTCAGAGCTCTATGGTCCACTACAAGTTTAGATACAAGCAAATTATAAAAGGTACATCCAAAGGGAAACCAGTCAAATGGGAACTCAGAGATTAATTAATGGGTCTGGTAACTCTTAGCCTCCAGATTCCTTTCCTACAGATATGAAGCCCATACAAAGAAAAATCCACTTCAGTATTCCATTTTCCCTTTGCTCCTCAATGAAGACAGGTCAGATAAGCTTGTACCATGTGAGACTGCTTTCTTTTTTGATGTCAGGGGCTTATTTCAGTGCCACTGAATCAGGGATTCATATTAATCATTCATTGCCATGACAATCTTGACTCAACCAAAACTGCAGGGATAGTTTTTCTTTACAGCTCAAATTAAAATTAAAGGTGGCTCTGTCCTTACAGAAAGGATCTCTCAGCAATGAAATACAAATGTCATAAACTTTGAGGAGCTGGGATCTTCCACCATTCTGCTCTGTGAAGTTTGAAAGGCCAGTAGGTTCCTGGGAAAAATACATTCAAGCAGATACAATAGTTAAGATTGGCTTCCTTGTACTATAAAAAGTTTTATTTGTCAGGAATCAAACTATTGTTGTGATTGACTGGAATTTGTGTGTTTCCAAAATAAATGACTAGCTACAAGGGATGTTCTAATGGGCAGAGGCTGGTATCCAGTCATAATGGAGTATCCATTTTTAAATAAAATTATATACTTGTAATTGCATTTTGGCTCTTATTCCCAAGGGACCAAACCACAATAATTCTCAATAACTGTCAACTACTGAGCCCCCAAAAACTTTGGACCTCCAACTAAATTGCCCTGAAGGAGCTCAGGAGATCACTTCTGCTAAAATGCAGTGCTATGAAACTGTTTCAAAATACAAGCACTGGGACATAAGGTCAGCTTTGGGGCAATCTGCCAAGCAGGCTTTGTTTTCAAAGCCTTGCTTCCCACTTGCCAAGCCAGGGAGCATCTGATTTGGTGTAGATGTCACAGTTTATGCAATATCACCCAGCAGAAAACCAAAACGCATGTGTTCCACACTGACTCAGCAGAACAGGATTTCAGCGACGTGGTCCAGCGAGGAGGGATCATGCACAAGTTCAGGTCGTTGTTTACCCCTTCACAGCCTTCGTTCTCCCAGGCAAACAGTCCATGAGCTGGCAGCTACTGCAGCAAGGGCAACACAGCAGATGTACGAGCACTCAGTCACTACTGACCCCAAAATGCACCTATGGGTATGGGACCAACAGCTTAGACACTAGAGTTCCTCTTTGTGAGTTCAGGAATGCTGTTGCATGTGAATCATATCATCCTCCTTTCCTCTTTCTGGGTTATTCCTTCCCTCTCCCAAAACCACTGTGCCTCTGCCTTCTCTCTGCACCCTGCATCCACCAGACCCACATCACAAATGGAATTTCTCACTTCTTCCTCATAGCCCCATTTCCTTCACCTCTGAGTTATGAGCTGTAATGTGTAAGTGCCAACTTTAACGTTTCTTGTGTTTTGAATTAACACTCCTCTTTTTTTGAACTTGAGCACAAAACTCTGGTGGGGAAAAACGTCCTCTTTATTTTTTCTTGTCTGTTGCTTGATGAGGGACCACGCTTCACATCTGACTCACAACCTCACAGGCAGACCCAGAAGGAGTTAATTTCCTTATCACCCTCCTTTGAGGTTTCCTGCTTTGATGCAGCAAAGACTCTTCATGGGGAATGAGAAAGAGAAGGCAGAGTGGGGGGAAGCCCTTCTAGTTGTAACACCTGGTCACAATCTGCTTGCGTGAATAAAAATTACACTCCTCTTTCTGTTGAATTGGAGATAATCAGGACTATTTCCCTGCAAACCAGAATTAAAAAAAGAATCAGCCAGGCTGAGTGGGGAATGAGGAACTGCACATCAGTCAGTGTCTGAGATACAAGCTGCTCTGGCTTCAGCAGCTCTGCTTGTGGGGGCATGTACAGACCAGCCCACATTCATGACTCTTTGGGACTAAGACCTCAATGGCAGAGAGGCTCTGTCTATATCATACAGCCCATGGCCCTGGATCTGTCACTGTGGTTCCCTATAGCAGTATCAGACTCACAGAATCATAGAATATCTCAAGTTGGAAAGGACACATAAGGATCATTGAGTCCAAGACCTTGTTCCTCACAGGACTACTTAAAGTTAAACCATATGACTAGAAGTGTCTCCCAGATGGTCCTTGAACTCTTGGCAGACTTGGTGCCATGATGATTTGCCTGGGGACTATGCTGCAGTGTTCAAGTATTACTATTTTTCATGCATTTCTTAAATGAAATTTTCTGAAGTGATGAGGACTTGGCTCTGGCCCAAGTGTATGCTGCCATGACCCTGAGAGTCCGTGTTGCATTCTCCTGGGATAACAAGAAGGTGTGTGGGCATGTCTGAGGACACAAAGGCCTCTGAGTTAGCACCAGATGACAGCACAAGGTGAAGGTATGCACACCTTGTGCTCTCCTGGTGGACCATATGAGCTGTTCCCAGGACTCTGCTGGAACTGTATCTTCGACTCAGCTCCATGGAAGATTTCAAAAGAGAGCCAGGGAACGAGTCAAGCTGAAGAGTCAACCATGGATTTGATGCCCACCATTCTTTCCCGGCCTTTTCTGTTTAACACTGGACATACTCAGTGTGGCGGAGGGTGTGGAGTACCATGCAGACACACATCCCTCCCTTTCTGGGAATGTCCACAGTGGCATGCCTGCAAGGCTTTTATCACTGGGAAAGTGGACCTAGCAACAATGTAGAATCCACTTAACCCAAACGAGCCAATCCATAACAGTTAGGTATGTCTGCTTTCTGCCTGTATTAAATGCAAAGAAAGCCTGTCTAAACCACAGTAAGAGGGTTAAGCTGGGTCAGATTTCCTCCCATGTGTCAAAGGGTAGGAGCATGCACTCATTTACTGTGCCCTAGCTGATACTCAATGTATTTATTGTGTTACAATATGCTGATCATATGTCTAAGCCTCAGGAAATTATTAACATTTCTGGTTTGATTAAGTGAAGGTCCCTTTTGAGGCTGCAAATGATGCTGCTACAATCTATCAAGCAAATATATATTTATGAATATTTAAAAATGCTAGTTATGCAAATGTGCACTTAGGGAATTTAAAAATACATGTAATTAATCTCTTTGGGGTTGCTGTGATCTGTTGAGTGAATACATATCCAAGGAGAATAATCAAGTCAATAAGCCAATAATGACTATTGCAGAAGGATACTCAGTTGTGTATCTCTTCTCCACAGATGATGCTAACACAGAGTGGTTCTGGAGTAGACAGTTATGTCTTCAATCATTTCTCTGCTAGGCTGCAATAGCTAAGGCTGGCTGATGAAACGTTCCCTGCCACAGCCACACTTAATCAGGACATTAAGACTCATAACAAAATCATTGCTGCAAAAAAAGAAAAAGGATGTGCAGAATCTTTTCTAGATTAAATGTTTGTGTTCACATCTGTCATTCCACCATTCATTTCAGATGAAGTCCTCAAAGGTATTCAATGCTTATTTTTGTGATACCTGACCCCACAACACCCCAGTCTCTGGTGGAATCCTCATTCCCAAACACATGTAATGCTCAAGGAATGCAGATTGTCTAAAGGAAGACATTCTGGAATTCAGACAGTTTGGGATTCACTTAATGACAAAGGAAAGACATGGTGCTTAAAGTATAAAAGGGTTGTTTCTATTATCTAATAGTTTAGCTTCCATCCTACTATCAGCTTCCACGCTACTGCATCTTGGTCCTCTTGCACCCATCCTGCCTTTGTATTACTTCATACCTGGGATATCTTTTGTAGAAGTCAACAAGATGAAACATGAACACAGTAATATCAGGGCAGGCACAGCCTAAGAGGCTGAATGGATCAGCAGCGCAAGCCTGCTGACCACTTAGTATTCCCCCTCACTAGATGCCCAGCTGCTCTCTCGTGACTTCCACCTGAGCCTATCAATCTGTTCTTGTGGAGCAAACAAATGCCTCCAGGAGCCACACATGGTCTCCAGGCTATACAGGGTAAAGGACCATTGAAGAAATCTGGTATCTGTGAGACTTCTTTCCATTTGCTTAATTTGACTGAAAATAGATAAAGCATTAAAATTTACTGGGGACTGGGGCAGGGGTAAGAGCTAGCAAGAACATACATGCCAAATATATTCTCAGAAGACATTATTTTAAAAACTGTATTTTCACATTAATTTCCTTGATTACTTACCTGGTAAGTAAGAATCTGAGATTTTTCTACCTGAGCTGGAGCAGACCAAACACATCTCCTCTTAAGCTTTCAGACATTCTGGGCTGCGCTTTTAGGTAGAGCTATTTCACTTCTTCTTCCCTTACCCATATCAGTTGGTAATTGGCTTCATAATCTGCTCAACGGGGCTTTCATCTGAGGTACAAGAGATCGAGGATCAGATCCTCCTCATAAGCCGTTTGTACAGTGTTCAGACAAGATTAAGAAAGCCTCGCACCATAATTCTCCACAGACAACAGTTCACCTTGTTATATAGATCAAAGAAAAGAATTTGAACCTAATGGAAGAAGCTTTTGACTGTCAAGCTTCCATTCTTTCTGCCTTCTGGACAAATAGCCTTCACCTTCAAAGACACAGTTTGAGCACACACTTTAGGTTTGACTGGAAACAATGTGCCCAAATGAGATGAGCCAGTGCAGCACCCATCCTGTGTGCATGCTCAGCATTTGATTTTCTGGATTTGCTAGCCATAATTTTCAAGACAACAAGAGAACTTTTTTGAACTACCTTTAGATTCAGGTCCTTGTGCATAACTGTGGCAATCTGGGAAAGGCACCACATCAAGTACTGTTCTCCTACGTCCATGGCTTTCATGCCATGCCTTGCCTGTTTATCCAGTGACATAGCTTAAGTCCTTATAGGTCCTGTCCTTGGAATAGTCTCACATGGAAACATGTCCTTGTCACATAACTTGCAGAGGATTCAGCATGCAGCAGGCCAGTATCCCTGGGGGTCACTGACATCTGCTGCTGGCCTGTCCATGAAGCCCATCAGCCTGTACTGCCCACACGCTTCAACTGTTAGGCTCCAGCAGAGGAACCCAAGAAACTGAGCAACTATTTAGTCCTCATAGGACTCAGAGTGTAACACTAAGCTGCAAATATTACACACTGACAGATCTGTATAAGCAGCATATATATTTTTTTATTTATTTCACACATCAACTAAGAAGCAGTCAATTTCCATCTCCAGTCTCATCAGAGTAAAACAAAAAGCACAGAAGAACCAGCTACATTTTCAGTGACAAAACTGAGAATGTGGTACAGATATTTAAAAATAGTTGCTTTAAAAGCATGGGAACTGGGTCCTTTCTTTCTGGAAGTGTATCAAGACCCTCCAAAAGGCATTGAACAGGCTGCAGACCTGGGATACAGAGAGTAAGGGCAAAATTGACCTTCGTGAAGATGTCTACAGTAAATTTGGGCTGTACTGAAGCCCACAGTCCATGTAGTCGTGAGTACTCTCCATCACACGTGTTGTAACACAAACACTCTTCACTTCTGGTAGCCACCCCACACAGGAGCAGTGCTGGTCCCAGAGCAGGATTAAGAAATATAAGGGCAAAGGGGTATCAATGCAATGCAGCAAATGATACTGTGGATGGTTACACTGACCTAGCAATTCCTTTCCAAAAGCATATAAAGGCAGAAAGTCTTTCAGAAAACTGGTGGTGAAATCTAGACCTAGGGCCAGGCTTGTGCAGAGAGGTGAAGTTCAGCCTTTAGGGAACAGCATTAGCTTCACAGATACCTTTATTAGTTACATCAGAATCCATGACTACCACACTTGTGATCACAGGGGCAGCAAATGTACCTCTAGACCCTGCCCCGAAATCTGATCACTGTGAAAGGGACCAATGAACTTCAGCATAATTCAGCAGAACTGACTAAAGTTTAGGAACTGACAACTTCAGACATCTGTGAGAAAAGTCAAAATCAGGACCATCACATTCAGCAGTGTACTGACTGGTATTTTCATGTTTCATTAACAAAACTACTTATCGCTAGTGAAAATATTGACACAAATACAAACAGTGACACTAAATACTTTTAGAAAGGTATTTTATTTCTGAGCTTATGACTTACTGTTTCAAGCAGCCATGACTAGTAGTTCTCTTAAGCAAATTAAGCCCAATTATCTGATGTCTAAATTAGAATCTTGTCCCTCCTCATCTCCATTTGCAGAAATTTTTAGCACAAGAGCAATAACAGTTACACACACTTACCTAATTATAGATAATGATCTTTATAAAGAGCTTCTAGAATATGCTAAGCATCTTAGCATAAACATACTCATTCACTCCCACAGCAAGATTATGGTAAAGCCTAGCGATCATGGCAAATAATATTCCTGTGGAAGCTCAGTACAAAATACTCTGTTAGCCAAATGACCTACCTATCTCCTCCCTTTCTTCCATGCCATCAGCTGAAGGTGTTCATTCCCAAGTCAGAAAGAAGATCTCAGTCTATGCCTCATGTCAACAGTTTGTGGAAAGCATCCTTTTTTGCCTCTGATTTGTGACATGGTCCCTTATTGCTCCCATGAGGCAGGCCAATTTAAAGACCATATTTTGTCCCAGACCCCACACTGCTCACGCTGTTAATAAAAAATAATGACCAAATTCTTCTGCTAGGGCAGATTAAAGTTACCACTTGTCACAAAAGGGCCAAATTTCCTCAGTATGATTGGGACAGTCAACATAATAGACCTCCATTTCTGTCCACTACTCCTTCCCTTCCTTAATCTTTGTAGTTTGATTCTGACATCACATAAAAATAATATATGAAGAAATTTTGCGGTACTAAATGATTGTGGGCAAAACTATAGTTGAACTGTATCCCATACATTGAAATTTATCCTGTATATTACAAATTTTCCCTCACTGGTGGGCTCTTTCTGCTAGGTACAGGTCAAAGAAAGAGATCTCCTATCCACTTGTAATACAGGTGCCTGAGCCCAAACGTGGGACTTGTGGACTTGTGGGAGGTTATGATCACATGAAGAACCATCCTAGCTCCAAGCAGCTCTGTGCCCCAACCATGCCTAAGGCACAGCCCTATATCCCTATGATGTCCAGGACCCCTAAGTTACTGCTGCTCCCCAACCTACAGCAGAACCACAGATAAAGCAAAAGGCTCCCCAGCAACAGTAAACTTTCCAGATTACTTCAGGGAGCTGGAATTGGAGTGGATAAATACATTGTAAATACAGATTGCCCAGCACCCTGGCAGTGGAGCAGTGTAAAGATCATGCCTTTGCTTCTCCTTATGTTGCATCCTAGGAGCTCAGGAGCAAATGCTGCTGGTTGCCAAGATGGTTTATGACATACTTTCCAGCTGTCCCTGCATGACAAGACCAGTTTCGTCTCACCTTGGGCAGCTACTGGAAAGACACTCCTCCTGCCACCATGAACTCCCATTGGCATGTCTCTGAAAAGCAGATATGCTGCTAACAGAGAGCTAAAAGGAGCTGAAACACAGACCCTGTTTGAGCAGGAGCAGCTGCCAAGGTCCTGGGGTGGTCCTTTGGCCAGTTTTGGAGGACCCAGATTCTAATGTGCTGCCTGAAGCACGCACACTTTTTTATGTCTGAGGACCAGGTCTGCAGGCTCCAGGGAAGCAGGTAGAGCAGCAAGTGCATTTCCTCCCCTTGCTGCCAGTAGACCTGAAAAACCTCAAACTGTGGTGCTGGGAGGGACTGTGGGAGGGACTGTGGGAGGAACCTCTTCACCAGAAAGTGGTCTAGCATCTGCACCTGACACAAGAGAGAGATTGTACTACCCAAAAAGTTTCTGCCAGAGTGGTCTGCACTCTTGCAGCTTTGATAACACTGGGATCACCCCCTTAAGAAGTTATTCCTGCTTTGTATCCCTATGAAATAACAAAAGAGAAGAAGCCTAGTGAAGATCTTGGTTCACAGTTCTGTGCTACTGCTCATCAATTGGCCCAGCAGCTACCTCAGAATTTTAGACAATGAGGGCATGAAAGCAGCTGCAGCATAAAATTTTGCTACCCTGATCATCTAGTAGAAACAGAAATTCCTGCACAGGGCATTGTGAAAAGCATCATATGGGACACTTAAAAGATATGTCTCCATGGGTTGTTGATGGTCTGTATCTCCTGAGAATATAAATATCCCAAGCCTGTCAGGGGAAATATATGCAAGGGAAACACCTATGCTGCTGTCAGGAACAAAAAGAGATGCAGCAATAAGAGAAAATTAGTAAATGGCCCCATTATGGTCTCAGCTGTTTGATGCTGCTAAATTACAAACTCTAGTCAGAGAACAGCATGATGCTGAAACAAAACTGCTTTGAGGTGCCAAACCCATGCTTGGGAGAAGCAGTAGAGATGAGATTGTTACAAAAGAAGTACATCTGGTGAAGGACCTGCTTCTACGTGTGGTATCTATCTGTGTGAATATCAGCTCCAATGCCAACTCATACAACGAGTTACTGTGCAAAAGCTTTCATAACCTAGAGGTGAGGTTGCAAGACTGCTAACCTCACCATCACAAACCTCAGCACTGTTGGCAAACCCATCTCGTGGCTGCTGCTTGCAGCCTACAGCCAGACCCTCCCCACTGTCTCCATACAAAGCAACTGTACAATGTGTTTTTCAGAAACACACTAATAGTGTGCAGAACGGATGAGTGGGTAGCTGTTGTGCTGGGTTATGAAGACTTCTTGACTCTTACCCAGGAAGGGCATGGTCTGCAGGTGTCATCTGGGGTGAAAAATAAAGTGCAGCTCCCAGTGACTTATTCCAAGTTACTGCTTTGACTTTTAAGATTTGTGTTAGTCAGTTAGTTAGTTAGTTAGTTAGTGAGAAACTTTGTTCTATTTATATGGAAATATAAATGCCCAGGGTAGATGTGATAGTAGGAAAAAGAAGTACTACATTATTTTGGGCAGAGTGTAATTGCAGCTACACATGCACAAAACTCCACTCCTTGCAGTGATAGTAGAATGGACAGGCCTGTTTCCAGCACGTGGAGGTGTGCCTACAGTGCCTTGCACAACTAATGAAAAAGCAGGGATCCCATGACTGAGGGAGATTTTCCACCTCACCCATCTGCATGCCATAGCAGCTCTGTGAGAATCACCCAAGAACAGCCTCAGCTGGGTGGATTTAACTGTCAAGAAAACAGGCATTTCCTGCTGGTATGAGCAACAGCACTCTTTCCTGCACAGAAGTGTATTTGTCACATTTTACATGCTACGAAACAAAGAAATAGAAAAGGGCTGTGATTCTCCTGACCTAGTCAGGCCTAGCACCCCTCTGCATTGGTGAAGAGCTTATACTATCTGTTCCTGTGATTCAAGACTTTCTCTTCAAAGGAACACACCAGCAGAATCAGTATTAATAGCATCAGCCAGGAGCTATTCTCTGGTGAGTGTGTACAGATGCACTTTTTTTCAGCACCTGAAACTGCAGATTTTCTACCAAATTAGCCCTGATAAGTGATCTGAAATAATCAAATACAATCTTGATTAAACGAAGCTTTCCATAAAATACTTCCTTTGCATAACTAGGAAATGTGAAGGGCATGTTCTCTTCTGCATACACAGGCCTTTTGCTGCATAGATCCAACAGGCATTAACAATCCTAGTGTTGACTTGTCATAGACCTAATCCGGAACAATAATTCTTACAACTGCCTTGAATAGTTTCATCTCATTCATTACAAAGCTCATTCTTTACTTTCAATTGCTAATATTTTTTCCCAGTTAACCCTGTACTCTGCAGAAAAGATGGTGTGCCTAATTTGTGTTATTACTGCACGTATTTATTAAAATGGTGCTTTAATGATATCAAGGCACAGTGGGTCAGGTTCCCACCTTCAAGGCCAGGGCTGCAGAGCACAGTAACTTCTGTTTTACTAAGCAAAATCTAAGCTAGCAAGATTGTCTGGCAGCACTGTGAATGGGCATGAGGCTTTTTCTTTCTCTTATCCTGTCTTTTTCAAAAGAAAAGTAAACCCAGCATGCCCTTCCAATTAGCTGAAAGAATAAGGTAGTTGTTCTATAGTGGGACACATCAAGGGACACTGTATTTCACCCAGGGACAGCAGAGAATTTGGTTTGGTTTCAACAC
The DNA here is from genome assembly GCA_035047865.1 of Dendrocincla tyrannina. NCBI lineage: Eukaryota > Metazoa > Chordata > Aves > Passeriformes > Dendrocolaptidae > Dendrocincla > Dendrocincla tyrannina. Next base: position 52,669,402 of record JAWWMP010000001.1, read on the forward strand.
CATCAGTGGAGAGGATGAAATCCATTTATCTACTTCTAAGCACAGTTTTCACCTCTCTTAAGCAATGGGTTAAATGGAAGCAAAGGAGCAGAACCCACAGTTATTTACAGGCTGATGATGATATCAAATGCCACTGTTCAGAGCAAGAAGGTCTCCCTGTCTGTGCTGTACCTCCCTGTTATGATGCCCCCAGCATCCTCCAGTCCTCATTCCCTTGTGACCACCTACTTACCCAGTCTCTGGAGGTTCCTCAGAGAGGGTGTGAAGAGCAAAGTGAGCATTTCTGTTGCTACACCAAGTGGGAACCTTTGCAAGCACTGTTCTCTTATTTTGTGCTCTCAGGTCACAAAGACATGTCCAACAGGGAGGTAGAGCCAAAAAAGACCACGCAAAGATGTACAACATACTGCACACTGATATATGAATACCTTGAATCCCTGGAACCCCATGCCTTCAGGCCTATGCAAAGTATCTTTAGCACAAGGAAAACAGGATCATGGTGGAGCTACGTCTTGAATACTGAGGCATATTTTGTTGGCAACATGGACAGTGGGATTGAGTACACACTCAGAGAGTTTGCAGATTAAGCTGAGATGTGTGGTGTGGTACAGCTGACATGTTGGAGGGAAGAAATGTTACCCAGAGGGAAGTGGGCAGGCTTGAGAGCTGGGCCTCTGTGAACCTCATGAAGTTCAATAAGGCCAAACACAAGGTTTTGCACCTGGAGGGGGGCAATCCCAAGCACAAAAACAGGCTGGGTAGGGAATGGATTGAGAGCAGCCCTGAGGGGAATGACTTGGGGGTGTTGGTTGGTAAGAAACTCATTGTGAGTGTACACTTGCAGCCCAGAAAACCAAGAGTGTCCTGGGCTGCATCAAAAGCAGTGAGGCCAGCAGGTTGAGGGAGGTGATTCTGCACCTCTACTTTGCTCTCATGAGGCTCCACCAGGAGTATTGCATCCTGCTTTGGGACCCTCAGCACAAGAACAAGGACCTGTTGGAAGAAGTCTGGAAGAAGACCATGAAGATGATCAGAGGGATGGAACACCTCTCCTTTGAAGACAGGCTGAGTGAGTTTGGGCTGTTCAGCCTGGAAAGAGAAAGTTCCAGGGAGATTTGGAGCAGCAGGCCTGCAAGAAATCCCATACCCTCTTCTTCACTTGAAATATACATACATAAGGATCACAGTTTTGGGGAGGCCCTTTACAGCCACCATGGTGTTGCATAAAGAATTGCCCTTGTATCTCAGTGGAGTACAGAGGGAAGAGAAGACTGTGCTAGATAAAGGGAAATGCTGAGGCGCACTTATTACGTAGTAGACCACTAAGAACCAGGACCCCAGCCCTTCAGCTTCATCAGGCAATAAATAGCAGGAATTACCCTTCACAAGTAGTATGATCCCAGATTCACCCAGACCTTCTGGGGGAGGGGAGGGGAGGGGAGGGGAGGGGCGGGGAGCGGGAGAGGGAGAGAGA
>JAWWMP010000001.1:52670975-52739938 GCA_035047865.1 Dendrocincla tyrannina
GGGAGAGGGAGAGGGAGAGGGAGAGGGAGAGGGAGAGGGAGAGGGAGAGGGAGAGGGAGAGGGAGAGGGAGAGGAGATGCCCTTGAAAACACCTTAACCAGGGCAGTGTGCGTACTTGTTTCTCTGATTATAGCTCAAGCATGTTGACCAATTGCACCTGTTCCTAAAATTCTCCACTTAATTCCTAATTGTCTTGATGTGTAAACCTTATGTATTACCTTACATGTAGGATTTAGTTTTGTTCCTGCTAGCAAAGCTGGTTTTCATTAGATATAGCTTCCCTCTGAGGTGCTGAGCTTCATCCACTTTAATCCACTTAGGAGTTGAGCTGTGATTCACAATGAGCTGGAGGTGATGGCAACTGCATAAACATCAGGAAGAGCATTTCTCTCCAGCAAAAATCACTTCACTTGGCTAGGTCTCTGTCAGCCTCATTTCTAGAGGTGAAAATATTTACCCTCTTTGAAAACCTACAGACACAAAAGCATGAGATAAGTGCTAAGTATTAGCTGCAGGATTGTAACACTACAAAAAGACATTGCCACCATGCCGGAACTTCCTTTAGCAATGAGGAAAAGTCATTGCTGTGAGTAGAGAAGGAAAATAAAATTCTTTCTTATCCACTCACTGAAAGCATAATTGTAAATCATCCTTGACCAGATGACATGGGAGGAAAAAATGCTGTTTCTAAACTTGCTTAGAAATCAGTGTCACTAGCACCAAGTGTTCCAAACAGTCATTTTTAAACTGTAGACAGTAAAATTACAGTTCTTGCCATGCACACCAGCAAAGACAGATAATGTAACTAAACAGTTTCTATTCTACAAATTAAATGCAAATGATCTCAAAGGGATGTGTGTGTATTCATTCGACGAACAGCCACAGGGCAATTGATTACTGAGTGTACAGAGTAGAAAATTCCCTTTCTCTGCAGGGAGGTGGTTTAAACTATAGACCCTGCACTGCTACTAGAAGGTGCTTATCCTAAGACCTGTGACATTCTGGCTATTTATGCCAATGGAAAGTCTATCCAATTATGATCAATGTGCATATCATTGTTCAAGACTCTGCAAAACACACACACACACATATCACAGATTAGAGGAAATTACAAGTGAGCCATTATAATGATTAAGTAACCAAGCAACCTCTTGATAAGTTCCAAGTAATTTAGTTTTCCCTGGGGCCATGCTGTTGAGTCCCTAGAGAGAGCAGTGCCAACAAGACAGTGAGGGGCTGGCTGGGAGGGCAGCTGTCCTGCGGCTCTGCTCATGCATGCAGACAGGTTTCTGGAACATTCACCTCTTTAACCACCCATCCACTGAGTACACTTCTTAAAGCTACAATTATGTTACATGCTCCTGCCAAAAATGCAGCTGACACATGATGAAATTTTAAAGAATTCTATTTGCTGTCTGACTCCAGCACTTGATCTGCCCCACAGTACTTCTCTTAGCAACTCCATAGAAAGACAATTTTACTTTGTCCAGTTTCTGTAAGTAAGGACTGGGGGAGTGAGCACCTGGATGGCAGATCCTAGGTCTGCCAACTTTCTTCCTGTAGAACACTGACTTTCAGGAAACAGGGAACATTCTGCTGAGACAAAGAAAGACACTGGCTACTATATATTAAACATACTTATTAGTCCAGTCTTGGTGATTGAGAAATGAAGCCTTATAGATGGGTTGCAATTTAGCTAGGAGCAACCCCACAGGAGAGGTACCTGGAAATGAGAATCTGGAAAAACCTGGCTTAGCATCTGGAAGTGCCTACACTGCTACGTTTCTCTGACACAAATCCATAAAGTGCTGGTACCCAAGTAGCACTACTCCATGTACACAGGAATAACTGCACATGACCTACAAACAGACCTATTAGACAATTTCAAATGTCTCTCACAACATAGAGAAGTATCCAAAAGGCTAGAAGGAAGGAAATGGATATTCAAATACAGGAGGTGTTCCCTACTCATTGAAATCAGGACTCTGGAACAATCATCTTCAACACCCAAGTGCATCTTCAGCTGTCCTCATCTTCATCTGCAAAATAATCAGGTCCTAGTCATCCTTCTTTTGAGGGTCATGCGTTCTCAAAAATATCTTTTAACTTGCAGAAATATAGCAGCATCCCTGTAATTTACCTCACATTACATGGAAAAATAGCAAAACCTTCTGACATGAACTACAGCCCACTAATTACTGTTACATAAGCAAGCACAGTTCAGAGACATGAAGTTTTGACCAAAGTTGATAAATGTCACTGTGTCCTTCTTTCTAAATGGGAGAGAAGTGAACACCAAAATTTGACACTAATGCAGTTGTCCATGTTTTTCATTAAAGAAAACAAACATTTGGCTGCAAAAGTAGAATGGCTCTTTCAAAAAAAGGCCTGAGTGGCTTTTTTGTTTGGTTGGGCTTTTTTGTTATATTAATGCTGGCCCATCATCACTGAAGTGAAAGGCATGGTGAAACAGCTGATTTTGGTAGAGCAAGGTTAAACCATTGCTGCCTGTATTTAAAGACTCAGACCCTGCCCAGAAGGTGCTTCACATGCACGAGTTGTGCAAAATCAAGGACCAAATAACAGGACTTCAAGAAGGAAGGAAGTAGGTGAAGAAGAGGCTGCAGCTAGTTTTGATGAAAGGGGAACTATCAGTCTGTAGAGAAATTACTAATAGAAATTTCTCTGAGCAGTCTTGGTTCCATTTTCTTTAATGTTTTTGCAAGTGACCCTGATATGCAAAGTAAGTGTGCTGTTGGTATTTGCTCATAGTATAAAGGAGACTGGTCCCATTTTCTAGGAGATGCTTACAAAGCCAAGAACTGAAGGAGCAAGGTGACTGGAGACAGAAAAATGGGATGCCATTCAAAGCTACTCAACACAAGACCATAAACTCATGGAATAATAGTGACAAATGCTACCATAAGCTGAGAGCTCATTAATTGGAGATGACTGAGGAGGAGAAGAAGCAGGGAGCACTAGATAATTATAGCATGACTTAAGTTACCAGGTGATGCAACTATGAGAAAAAGCAAATGTGATCCTAGGATATGTCAGCCAACACATTTCCAGAGTAGACACATAGTGGTTGTCACGACATAAAGCAGTGGTGCAACATGGTATGGTAATAACACACAAATGGCTGTACTAATTCAGATCAAGGGTCCTCCTAGCCTACTACCATTTCTTCTGCTGTGGCCAGAGTGAGAACAGGAAGAATAAGAATAGGACAAGCACATCTGAGACTTCCTTCTGACACTCACAGCCTCAAAACATTTTCAGCTCAGGGGATTTCCTTCATTAGACTATTAAGCAACTCACAATGGTTTTTCTTCCAAATGATTTTCAATGTACTTGCAATCCAGTGTAAATTACTTGAATCCACTGTGTCCTTCTGCAAGGACTTCCTCACATTTATGGCTTATTACTCCCCTTTTCTTCATTTTGAGTGTAGTTCCAAACAGTTTTATAATGTGCCCGCTAATTCCTGTTCAGGATGAAACAAGAAACAGTCAATCCCCATCAACCTTTTCTCAAATTTTGTAATTTTCTGTCATATGTTTCCAAGTGGCCTCTCTTCCAGGCCAAACAGGTGCCATGTCTTCAGTCAGTCTATATCCCTGATTATTACTGCTGCCCTACTCTCAGTTTAAGTAGAACCTCTCTAAACTAAGGAGAACAGGATAGATTTCAAGGCATGGTCAAGTCACAGTTTTAAACAGTGTCATAAAGATACTGTGTTCTCTTCGTGCTCCTAATAGTTCCTATATTTGATGCGGATGGGGATTTTTATTTTGCTTTTTGATGAGTATAAATCTCATGTATTCATGTCTAATCCATTCATCCATGCCCAAAAATGTTAGCTTCATATTGAAGAGGAACAGAAGTACAAAATCAAACTAAGATAATGAGTGGCATGAAGAGTCTATCATATGAGTTCGGTTTAAAAGAAAAATTATGATTCTTCTTTGTACATATCACTGAAAGTACCAGGCAATGAGCAAAGTTATTGAGAGTGAAAGGCAGTGTTAGGACAAAGATGTAAATTGAGTTCAGATGTAAATGAGGCTTGGATATAATCATACTGGTGTTTAGAACAAAGCCTGGAGACTGGGAGACTCTAGAACAGACTCTCAGCAGAAAAGGGTGTTAAAAATGAAATTAGTTCCAGGATGGGGCAGAGTCAGTTTGTGAAAGGATGGTTACCTACAGTACCAGGAGATTTGTAACACAGGAAGGCCCCACCTAGGTATGCATTTAATAACATGAGGTACTTCACACCAGCTCCCTCTGCGACTGTATTTAGGCCTTCCCAAGGGCGATGCAGCTTCCTTTCCTTTTAGGATAGAGTACAGTTCTTTGCACACAGGCATTCAGAGATCTACCAAAAGCATTCACAAGAATTAAAGGCAGAGAAAGCAAGAAAGGCTGTAGAGCTTGCTGCTGGTTAGGGTTACAAGCCATTACCAGATGAAGAATTAGCTTGAGCAGATACACTGGAGTAAGAAACCTACATTAATCCTACTGCAGAGCAATGTGGTGGGAGGAGCAGGCTACATAATCCCTAACCATTTAAATAATTCAATACTTATTAAATAGTTAAATCATTTAAGCAATTATTTATGGATTGACTAATCCCCCCATTTATTGTTCTTTGTGTAGACAATCTTGGAGTAACCATTACAGCAAATACTGGAGCTTATAATAGGTCAGATAACAGTAGTGTGTAACTAGGCACTGGATGGACAAAGAAACTGGTTTGGTTTGGGATAAGGGGATTTTTGGTAGGATTTGGGGTTTTTGGTTTGGTTTTTCTTTCACTAGCATCAGCATTTATAAAACCCAAGACTACTACCACATTAAAGAAAAAAAAAAAAAAAAAAAAAAAAAGAAGTCTTCAGGATCACTTTTTTCCTTATCACTTGATATATGATTAAAACACTAGAGGATACATGCTAGAAAACTAACTAGTCAAAGGTATTATTGTATACACTGGGATAACCCAGGCACATTGCAGAAAAGTGTAAAGCAACTTTAAGACATTTCTTTTCTCTTGGGAAGTCAGAAAACTGGGAGGAAAACTGTATGCTCAAAGAAATCCTGTCTCACAGGCAGGAAGATTAAAAGTCTTCCTTACTAAATTGCCAGTAGAGATGACAACCCTGATTCAAAAGAGTGAAATTAGTCCTGTAAAACTCTTTTTACCTCAGCTGTCAAACAACTGCCAGGCTCTTTAAAGTCAAAAGATTCAGCTTCATGACATTGGTTGTAATGTACGCTTTAGTGCCAAAGTCACACAAGGAAATCCTAGTGTCCAGAAGGACAAAGATTTAGACCTGGTAGATCTGGTTAAATAATCTTACAACATAAAAATATGAAATATGAAAAAACAATGCCAATTTTCTATAAGGTGCTTTGAAAAAATGTATATAAATGTTGTTAAAAATTATTTTTTTATTGTTTGATATATATAGGCAGTGCACAAATCATTCTTTTCTCAACAAAAATATATATTGCCCATCACAGTAACACACAAATGTGAGTCTAATAATCTCTCTCTGTATTGTTCTTTCAAGAGTGGAGGAGGGGTGTATCACAAAGGCAGCTGCAGAGTTTCAAGGTAAAGATTCACACCACCCAGATACAGACATCTCTCAAAAAAGCCCCAGCTTGCACACGTATGGAGATCAGCAGAGATGATGCAACTTCTCTAAAACACAGTTCCAATAAATCAAAATTATTGAAATCTTGATTGGGGTGGAAAGGAAAAGGCAAAACCCCAAACAAACAACAACAAAGCCAAAAAAAAATCCAAAAGAAACCCTCACGATTTCTGTTCTATTCCCACTGGGGCTGTGTCATCTCATCATCAAGAATAACAATAAAATCAATTCATTATGTTCCATTGAAGGCAGCCTCAGGAGAGAGATCAAAGAATGAGAGGAAATGAAAGCTGACCGACTTTATCACCTTTGGAGTCAGTCCCAAAGATCTCAAATTAATTTAGATTGCTGGGGCAGCGCATAAAAGCTGGCAAGCCCTCTACCAGTGCTGAGCCTCTATACAAACTAGTCAAGTGCTGTTGTCTCTGGGGTTTTCCAGTAAGCCAAACCTTTTTGTGAGTGCTAAGTACTTTTTCCTTTGGCCGTTTCAAATTTATTATTGGATACTGGGGGGAACACTTTCATGTTTTCCTCTCGAATTCTTCAGGGAGCCATCTTTCTCTCCTGAAAGACCCAGTTGTGACATTTCTGCATGAAAACTCTTTCCCTGTGGGAGGCTGCCAGCCACCAGCCCCTTCTGCTCCCGGCAGCAGCCCTGACTGACCAGCTGCCCTGGGGCAGCATCCCCAGCAGACAAGGGCACCCACAGTAATTGGGGGCTGCCTGCAGCAAGGCTTTCGCTCTGCTCAGGAGAGCAAAGCAACTCCACGAAGCTACAAGTCACAGGAAACTTGCCAGGGTTGCTGCAGGGTGTTGTGCAGCCCGGGGCTGTGAGCCAAGGGTGCTGCTCACATGGGGGGAAGGGATCCCCCCTCCAGCAATTACAGTGGTCAGCAAAAAACCTGACCCCAGCCTTCTTTCCCTCATTCACAACAGGTCCTGGAGATTCCTCACCCTGCTGTTTATTTTTGTCCCTTTCCTACAAATTTGATTTCAGATGCTTGAGAACAGCCCTCTGAGTACTAGTTTTTCCCTCTGGACTTTCCTTGCAACGCCTTATCTGTGTTTCATTTTCAAACCAGATCACTATTTCCTTTTCAGCCTTCGTTTTATTACCCAGGCCTTAGACAGCCAGAGACTGGCTCTATGCAACTGCCCAGCCTTACCCCAGGCCAGATTTCACAGCATCTGTGGCACTGCCTGCCAGAGTGAGAGAGAGAGAGAGAAAATCCTGACAGACACCTTCCCTTCCCTTCCCTCACTTCCTTGGCAAATAGCTGCCTCTTGGAAACACCCAGTTAGTCAGTGGATCCCATTAACCCCAGTGATTCAAAGTTGTGTCATCTGCAGCTGCAGACAAGCACTGCCTTTTTCTCCTCTGCTGCCTGCAACCCTCTGAATGGCATGAAAGTATTAAACATCACTGACCTGATTTCTTAGCAGCCAACTATATGAAGTCTGAGCCTATAAGGCTGAAGCATCTCCCTCAAAATGAGATGTGTTTGATGTCTTAACATCTTCTGCATGAGCTATAAGATGCTTTGAACTGCGTGTTTCAGAGAGGCTTCCAGGTAGCTAGGCATTCCTCACTGTGTGATAGAGCCCCACCACTAAAACCAGGACCCTGTGAACGGATTCTTTTTCCATCTACTCACTGAACATCCAACAGAAGCTGAATTCCCTCATTCAGCCCCAGTTTCCACATTCAGTAGGAGGCAAAATCTCATGAAAAAAATTGTATTTTATGAAATAGTTCCTGATCTTCCAACTTACCACCTGTAGACTCCCACAAGGATTCCCACAGAGACTACGAATTTTGCATATCCTACTGCATCAGCCAATTGTGAAGACTCAGCTATGTAAGTAAGCTGCTCTGAAGAGCTAAAAGATACATTTATTGTCATCAAAAATCTCTGCTCTTCGCAACCAGTTTGAAAACCAACACTTTCTTTAGCTAGTCCCCTTATCATGTTGCCTCACTGGAGAGCAGCTAATATTCATGGAGGATCTCCTTGCCTGTGACCTCCAAAACATGGTGGAAATACATCATGAATAAACCTCACCATGAGCTGCGTGCTCCCAAAAGAGACACTCTACCCTGAGTCCATCTCTTGATCTACAGGCATTCAAATTTGTCTGCAAATAAAAAAAAACGAAAAAAAATTTTAAAAAGAGATATTTTTCTTTTAAACTCTCTGACAGCTATTCCTGGAATTGAATGCGAGGAGTCATTTTTCTCAGCATAGCTCCTGATGGATAGATCCACATGATCAAAACCACTTTCAAAAGCAACGTGTAGTCAGGCTGCTGGCAATCTTAGAGGACAGAAGGGAAGAGAGACAGAAGGACTTTTCAGCTGCTTTTCCTGGTGGTCAGCTGAGAGTCAAAGTACAGTGATAGTTTAAAGCGGAGGTGCTGTCACCGGCGCTTGCCTGCCTCGCCTGTAAATAAATAAAAAGCATCATTTTCCTCTGCTATGAATCTGGCACTTTTCACCAACACTGAATTGATTTAAAACCTTCCAGAGGAAAAGCCTCAATGTTTAATTTCTCTAGCTAACCTTAGATTCTTGGCCCTAATTTTATTTTCCATAACATCCAGTTTATTTCTTTTGACGTTTGTTATCCTTCAAAAATGCTATTGTAATTAGATTATGACACTCTACAACTATCTCCAAACTTAAATATTCCCTTTCATTTAGGACACTTTATGTGTAAATTTCATGAGATTTTGAACAATGTTATCTTGAAAGTACACTGTGTTCAGAGCCAGGGTGAAAGGAAAATAAACTCACAGAAAATAAAAAGCATTTCAAACTTCTGTCCCAAAACTCAAATTAAACTCTTTTGATCCTCCAGAATAATTTACTTGATTTTATTTATTTTCTTATTCTTCTTTGCTTCCTCTGCTCAGACAGAGAGGGAAACACTGAAATATGGCATGAAAAAACCTATTTTTACTATATTTTCAGCTCAGCAAGGACTGGAAAATTAAAAAGAAAGCAATGTGACCTGAAAGCAATCTCCATTCATTCATCTCAGAAAGTTGTCTGACTAAGAGCTGTTATGTAATAAATTTTCCGAAATATGGATCTGTCCATTTCAAACTGGTGCGATTCCACAGATTCAGTGGCTGGTACTGCCAAATTCGTTGCTTCCCAAATTACTTTGAGCTCAGTCTCACATAGTTCAACATCAAATAGTTCTCTCTTTTTTTTCCAGAGTGTCTGTGGCCTAAAACCAGAAGACTGCTTTCTTTTCCCAGTTAAATTAATCTGCTGAGAAAACCTCTCCAAAAGCAAGCAAACTAAATAGCAGTTGGATTTTAAAGATGAAAAGTTTATGCTCAGCCTCACTTTGTCCCCAAGTGTACGTGACTGCTTGGGAGTTTGGTTGGAATCCCTCTCCAAATGCTAGCCTTGAGGGCTCCTTCCCACACCAGCATCCAGGGGTGCATCTGTAAATTTCCCCCTGAGTTTACATATGGGCCAGAAGTGGGTGCCAGCCTTGACGTGGCAGAGCTGCATGACCGGTCACATAAATACACCTTCAAAACACTGGATACAGGAGAAAATGAATGAATGCAGGGAGAGGAATCTCTGAGCTGCTCTCAAGCCAGGTGAAAGAAAGAAGAGGTAGAAAAAAAGAAAAGAAAAAAAAACAATGAAGGAAAAAGTATTGGGATCAGCTCCAATAATGTTCCCACTGCTTTTGTATACTACTGGCACCAAATTTCTGGAAACCAGTGACGCCACCAAAACAAAGAATGTTGTTATGGGGTAGAATTATACAAAGATCCCAAAGCAGCAAGACAACCAAGTCTCAGAGGTGATTTCTTTTATCACAGGCCCATTGTGGGGTCCAACCACAATCACCCACAGACTACCTGACCTACCTGATCCTGCTGCTACACAGCAGCCCAGTGTGCTGGACAGGACTCAGATTTTATGTTTGTGCTCTGGGTATATAATCTCTACCTAACATGCTCAAATTTTCATCAAAATCACAGGCTTGCTACGTAGGCTTGATTTCCATGAAGTTTCAGACATACTCAGGCTCCCAAGTCTCCCATCCCCACATCTCAACAACCTCACCCCCTAAGAAGGCATCTAGAAATCTGCATTTCTAGAGGCTAAAAGGGTACGAACTACATTTCTTAACATCCTAAGGAGAGAAGAGACCTCTCTTTATCATTGGTGTCCTCAACTTCCAAGAGCCCAAACTAAGCTCCTGAGATTAATTCACCTTTTTGGCACATTTTGTATATGAAAGACATCTTTCCTGGTCCTGCCTGTGAATTCATCCTTCCCCTTTCAAAGCAGACTGCTTTTAACAGCCAGTCTCTGGGCCTCGTTGCCCAGACCATGAGCTGTTCCTCTGAAAGTGCTTCTTCTTCCTAGTCTCTGCATTCCCCTAATCCAACAGGCATGTTCTGGAGAGTAGTCCTGCAATAAAGAATTAATTTTCAGGAAGACTCACATGATCCACATGAACGCACCTAATCTCCCCAAAGTGAAACACCTACAGTCTCCCAGTGGTCCATACAGTGATCTCCAGTGGTTCTCACACAACAACATAAAGAGCAACCAAGCTGATGCATTGTTTTCAGACACACTACCTAGTGCTCGTGTGCCTCATTTTTTAAACCCATGTGAAAGATTGATTCAACCTGTTCTTAATGTAAAACTTAGCGTATCAAAAATTAAATCCTCAAACATGTTAAGTAATCATTAAGAAAATTCCTTAAGGCAATTTTAGAGTCCTTTTCTTTGAGATTTGGGTTTTCCAGGGCCAGCTGGTTTCAGAAATGAAAGATTAGTTCAGGAATGATAAGATAAAGCTGTCACTGAAACTCACAGGCATTCCATCTCAAGGGTCAAAAGGACTGGCCATTACTAGGCTCTTCTGAAGATTTCCCCTTTGAAACCTTTATGTCATAGTCCAGTCTAGTCTCTAGGAGCAAACACATGGTATTAGCATTAATCTGCTTCTCTGCCAAACAGGTTTGTTTCCTTCCTCCACTGCAAGGCAGTAAAAAAACAATTCACTACTAGAAGAAAAGATTGTGAATGAGCAGTAGCGCCAGAGGTTTCAGCTCCCCTCACCTTTCAGGGCACTGGGTGCTCCTCAAAATGTGCTTCCACACCTCCCAGTTTGAGCACCACCAAAGGGAATCTTACCTCTTCTCTTACTTTGCCTCTTCTGAAAAAGACACAGTGCATACTGGGGGGAAATTCACTGAGGCTTAATTCCCCCAGTATAAAACTTGATAACATTTTGTGTGGTTGTTCTACGAACAGGTCAGAGGGACTGAAGTTGCACCCATTGTACAATTTGTTGAATTGTACAATTCAACTAAGTGCAACTCAAATTTTAAAAATATGTGAAAACAATAGAAGTGGAAAGTTGCTGGGAATAAAACTGGCTTCTTTCTTCTACACTTACAGAACTTAAAGGGGATGCTCTTTCCAATTAACAGCGGTAACACACACAGTGTGTTCTAGGGTCAAAATGCCCCTTCAGTTCCCGCAAGTACAAGATGGAAAGAATTTTATTAGACATTATCAGAAAGAATTCACAGTGAGATAAACACTTACTTCTTCCATTTGTTTTCATTCAGGCTTGACTTGCCACTGGTAATTATGACAGAGGATGTGATAAATGTCCGCTCAACATTTGTAAGAACAATATACTTTACCCAAACATGAGAACACGCAGGAAAAAAAGGCTAATCATAAGCCAATTATTTCTTTCACTAATTGTTACTGCTCTGAGTCACTGTTTCTATGAATTGCCTCACTTTTTTTTCCTTCAGGAATGAAGCTAAAGAATATTTCAATCTTGTGTTTCTTACCTTGCTTCTTTTTCTTTTAATGCTATGTATTTTATTTCTCCTTGTCAAGAGTTTGTTGATGTTCCAAAACCTACATTTGAGTTTTCCAGCCTTCAAAAATCTATTTAATGGATAAGAAAATTGAAAATACCGGATAAAAAATGTCACTCCTGGGGAGTTACACTCTCCATGGAGTCGGATGGAGCTTGAATGACAATTTAGAGCTTTAATTTAGATGCTTCACTCCTCTTTCACCTGCCACTTTTCCAGAGGGTGAAAAAGCTCTTCTGACATAGAGACAAGACCTGTTCTTATTTTGGGCCTCTATTTTGCTTTCATACCTTAGCAATGGGTGAAACATCTTCAGCAGGCCACTTTCTTACCATTTCTAAATGGAAATTAAATATTATAGTTTCAAAGTCTTGACACTTCCTGCTGCCAGGAGAATGGAAGTCATACCAACAGCCTTGGAAAGCAGGTGCTATAGGTAGGTGGTGAGGAAAATGACACAGGCTCTGTTGGAAGATTACAATTGTTGAACCAAATGCCTTCAGAACACTTGACATTTCACTGAGTTGAATATTTCCTTCATGAACTGTTGTGCTTCTTTCATCAAAGCGACTATGTATAAGAGCAAAACTGAACAAACATTTTGGGGTCTTGTAATTACCAAGAGAGTTTAACAGACACAGATACCTGAGCTTCTTCTGGGTACATTCTGTAGAGCTTTGTGGACTCTCAAACCCACCACCGTGCTGTCCAGAAATGGAATCACAGATGATGCTGGACATCTTCAGGGTTTTGTGCTGCTAAGTAGGTTTCCTACATATATTATTATTTCTTCTTAAATCATGAAGTCTGTATTCTACAACTAACTGCATAGCTCCTGCGGCACTGAGTGTTCTCACCTTCTCTTTGCTTCCTAAGAAGTGCAGGACTCTCAGTGCTTTATGGTAGATTCTCAGCAATCTGGTGGATTTACTCATTGCTAAAAATACACTCTTTCTTAGGTAAGAAATTTGGGTCTGTCCTTTACTTAACATTTGAGAGATATGAGAAGTTCTAGATAGTCCACAATCTCTGGGAAAAAGAAAAAACCACCAACCACCAACAAATAACAGGGGCAAAATGAACAAATTGCTCTTTCACAGCTGCACAGTCTGACAGTTACATAGCAATTCAGAGTTATTATCAACAACCCTATCACCTTGGAGACTGGCTGACGCTGCAGAGAAATATTAGATAGGAAATTAAGGTTAACAAAGGGTTTCCTACTGTTGTTCCTAGTAATATAAGCACTTTACACATCAGTTCTAATTCTGTTGAACTGAGAAAAAGGAAATGGGAGAAGAAAATTTAAACAGGGACCACCCATTAAAATTAGAGGTACCTCATCCTAAATAGACTCACTTTCCCACCAGAAAATCACAGCTGCAGCCTTATTTTACCTTGGTTGACTTCTTTAGAGGCCATCTTTTGACTGCAATTGCTTTAAAGTTCCATGATTTTGCCATTAACCCAAGTTCAATAGCTGTTTTTCAGCAAGGTCTTGATTCTGTTCACGTAGAAACATGACATGGCAATGCTCTCAAAGACAGGACAAATTGTTTATCCAAAAGCTTTGTCAGGCCTGATGCTGAGAGGCAATGCCAAGCTCAGCAAGTGGTGCCATTGATGCAATGCTGTCTCAGCACTGCTCGACACAGGGTACATCAAAAGTTCCAGCTGAATATGAACTCAAGTCTCTTGATAACAGCTGTGTTGTGTTTTGCTTTCCAGCAAGGCTCTGATATGAATCAAGTGAAAGACAAAAATTCCCATTTCTCTTACATATATGCATCAGTAGCAATAAAAATATTTCAAGAGGTCTAGTAATTCATTTCCAGTTAGACTGACTTTTCTGTTGTTTTCCCAAAGTACTGTACTGTTGCCATCTTGCACTGAGAAACCCTCAGGTGTTCAGAGATCATACTGCCAAATCCACATTAGTATGAATGGTTATGGTTCTCCATGTTCTCACATGCTTGGGAAAAAAGCTGGTTATTTTTAAGCAGAACAGAACCCTGGGAAAGAACAAACATTTCTCGGGTCAGGATCCTGTCCGAAGAGAAAAGCCTCTTACCCTTCTCCTCACTCACATGGAGAAGAACACATCTGACCTTGGACACTGAATGTTCCCATGGCACCTGGGCCAAATAGACCTCAAACATCAAGTTTTAACTTCTGCTCTCACTCAAAGACTCATGGCCATCCTGAGAGTGCTCCTAGCTGCACTCTCAGGGATAAACAGGTTTGCAGAAAATCAGGAAGGTGAAAAAAACGAAACTGTATTTCACCCACGCAAACTCTGTCATCCCCATCTGCAGTCACTGCTGCCATGCACTTTCCTAGTCCTTTTTCTTGCATTAGCCTCTCACTTCATCTTGCCTTTGGACTGAAAGAAGTTTGGAGATGGACCCATCTATTTGTACAGTATAGTATATGCTGGCTTGAGAATTACACACAATGAACTTTCAGATAACATCATTATCGTTTAGAATTCATGATACTGGAAGTCTGAAATTTTTTAGGACTTTTATTCCTTTTGAACAGTATAAGCCTGCTTTAAAAGAAGTGTGACAGAGTTGAAATTATACAGACTGGATAGCACAGAAATGACCTGCAGTAGCAAGAGAGTGATAAACTTCAGGAATTCTGGATTTGAAGGCGAGTGTGAATATAATGGCCAATATTCCCTCCATGCTTCCAATATGCGTCTGCAGGTCTGCATTCCTTACCCCTGGGTCAAGCTACATCATGTTCGGCTGCCTAGTTCATGCTTCTGCAACCCAATGATCCTAGTCTATATTCTAGACCATCTCCCTCCCTTCACTGATTCCAGTTTCCTTGCCCAGTCTGTTCCAGCCTCCTCTTCAGCCTAGCCATATCTGATTCAAGTTGCCTTCCAGTCCACCTCCCTCTTTGCCAAATCCTTCATTGATTTAAACCAAATTTCTCCCCATTCAACCTCCCAACATGGTTTCTCTTCCCTCTTGCCACCTTTACCTGCTGTGGCCCTTATAAACCTCTCCATATTTGGATAAGACACCTTTCTCCTCCATGCCACTGGGGCATCAGGAAAGCACCATGCACAGGAGAGCTGTTCTCCGTTCTGTTCTCACTTCCAGCAGCTGCCCACAGCAGTTCAAGACACAGGCACAGGAGGTGCTTTCCAGCCCATCATAGATTCAGATGTTTTGCAGGGGAATGGAGTGTGCACATGAGGACATTGCCAGGGCTGAAAGACATACCGAGAGAAAGGTGTCTTCAGGTGATTTGCATTCTAAAAAGACCTGCAAGTTTCTACCTCGAATTTGTGCAAAAGGCAAATTTCACGACATGTAACTTGAATAAACCTGGAGAGATTTTCAGAGGGTGGAAAAGAGCCATTTTTGACAGAAAAGCAACAATTTCCTACAGTATTTTGAATCTCTCCTACAAAACAGATGGAAGAATGGAAATGAGAACATTTTAAAAAAAAAATCACTATAATGAAAATTGGAGGGGGGGTGGGGGGCTGGTTTCATTTGATTTTTTTTTTTCCTTGAACTCTTCTTTTGGGAAAAGTGTCCATTCTGGCCTCATTTGCCTGTTATACTTACCTTATGACAGCACACTACATTGAAAATTTCAGCCTACATCGTTGAGCCTTGAGAACGTGAGCAATAATTAAAAACAGAATATTGAGCTGCCAGGTATCACATGACTTTAATGATAACCAAAGCTACCAGTCCCACCTATAATCACATCTTTAAAAAAAGAGAAATGAACCAGCCATTTCTAACCTCTTTATGTCCATTATCACTACACATTTTTTTTTTCTCTCCCTCTGCCATTCAACTCCAGCTCCTCCCACCCCAGCCTGATTACATTGTGAAAAGACCAGTCACAGCCTGCAGGCTATGATTGTTTTCTAGGACATGTACACAGAAGATTTCACTGCATCTGGCTGTTTAACGCTACAGCACATTGTTACAATAACATCATAATATTTTCAAGCAACTGTGTAATGCTCTATTCTTTCTGAATCAGTCAAAAGTTTCATTATCTAAATCCATGTGAGAACACAGGAAGCTGTGTTTCCCCACCTCCTGAAATATCTGCCTCAGGAAGGAAGGTATATTGTCTTTTTGATGCCCCTGTTTTGCTTGTGAGGTGGTTCTGAGTGCCTGTTTTGCAACAGCACTACAAAAGCAAACCAAATCAAATCTGCTATGGAAATGCCATTGCTAGACACGGTTTGCATCCTTTTAACTCAAGGGTAACTGGATCTTGAGCATATCTTTAATGTTATCTAAACCTCTGTCATCTGGGGAGCTACAAAATGTGATCATTTGAGTTGCAGTGGGAAATGAAAAATATGAAAATTACACCCTGCATTTCAATCACCCTTTGTTTTTGTTTTAAGAAAAGGAAACATACTTCCTGAAAGTCTTTTGCTAAGTCCAGGACAAAAAAAAAATACTTTTATCTTTCCTTTTGCTGTCTGAAAAATAATATCTGTGGCAAGGGATGATTTTTATGACCTCTGAAGGCACGAAACCAGAGCTGAAATAATAATGATTATCCAGACTTCAATCTTCCTCGTTCTTTGCCTACACAAATCCTACACAAGGCAGCAGGATTTTGATCTAACTAATAAAAACTAAAGATACAGAGATTCAGCACAGTGAGGAAAGCAATACTAAGCAAGTGAAAGTCACTGACATGATAAATCTCAATTCGCAAGCGTAAATCATCAAAATATCTCTGTGAAGTTTAATTTCTTGGACTTAAAAGGAGACTAGCTTTATAAGGATTCAAAATAGTTTTTGAAAATTATGCTCTTTTTTCTAGTCTCGGCTCTTCCTTCCCTACCAACAAGAGACATGGTTCAAAGAAGCACTTACACATGCATGTACAATGAGACACCATCAAGGCCCACTACGAAGTCCCACTAGTGCCAGCTGGGAAGTGGATTCAAGTTTGCACCACTCTAAACCATCCCTTTGACTGTTTCTCTTGCAGCATTCTGCTCTGTAGGGATGTCTTTCCAATACATCCGTGTCCACTCCCTAGGCATCGACCTGCATATGCTTTTGTTTAGCTGCAGGAATAAATGAAGATAGATAGACAGATAGATAGATGTCCATTTATTTCTGCAGCTAAACTGCAGTATGGATGGATATATAATACACATAAAACAGAAGACTCACAGGATTGCTACTGGCTGTAGAATCTTTGGATTTATACCTGTGAAGAGTGCTACTACTAATTACCATAAAAGCAGGCAGAGACAAGCAAGCTTTGAGACACTTGTCATAAAAGGCTGGCAACTCCCTTTCTGGGCACTGCTTTGGTCACTAGGGAGTAGCAAGAAGAACAGACAAGTGTCCAAGAAGCAGGGCAGAGCAGGTAACTGAGTCTGCCGAGGAGACATCTCCCATGACAAAGTGTAAGCAACAGCTTAGCCTTGTGCTCACTGGTAATTCAGAAAATTTCATACTCACCACATGTAATGGTCTCATATTTATTGGTCTGGGGAAGCTGGCGTGTTCTAGCGGGGCTAGTGGGAAAGGATAATGCTTGAAAAAGGTGAAAAAGGGAGCCTTCTTCTTGGGTTCATAAAAGAATGCTTTTAGAAAGGCAAGATGTTACTTAGGTTTACAGGATAACCTCTCCCCCTACTACTCATTTGATTGAATAAACATTTCACAGCAAGAAAATAACGCCTAGAAATTGACCCAGTCAGCTCTGGTAGTCCATACCACTTGTTATTCTCTCTCTCTCTCTCAACTGTTTGGCTTTTTTTGCTTGTTTGTTTTGGGTTTTGTTACATTTCACATATTCATCTTTATACACAGTCAACATTGGTCTACTGATATAGGGAAAAAAAAATCTGAAAGTTTAAATATAGTGTATATTATCAGCTCAGAAATCTTCCCCACAACAATCTATGGTAAGAAAGAAAAAAAAAAAAAACAAAAACAAAAAAAACCACAAATGGCTGCTGAATAAGATAGAACACTCGTTCAGGACTCCTTAATATATTCTCCCATGGGTATATTTGTACTTCATAATTCAGTTCCTCCACTATCTAATTATCTGCAGACAATTTAGTGTTGGATGGATTATAATAGGTTCTGCTTCAGTTCAGTTGAGACAGAATCCTAGATGGTTGGTACAAGGCCAGCATCCAAGGAGTAGAAGATTGCTCAAGTATTTTCAGAGTCATTTCTTATTCTGAGCTCCCTACAGTGTGTCCAAGAATATTGTAATCTTATTTTATATTCAGCACATATCAAGGTCTATCAAGGTCCAAGGTAGAAGTTTTCGCTTTCCTGCTTAATTCAAACTTCTTTGAGATGTGATTACCATCTCACCTCTTGTACAGGGTCCAGATATAGCCTGCCTTCCCATTCTCTGTCCTTCTAACATCACTATTTCTTTTTTTCCAAGACCAAATGCTAAAGACAATGTTTTCTACTGATGAATTTATTTGATGTACAACTAAGCACAAAAGCTTGGGTTTGATTATTTTGCTTCAACCTTTTTTACTTAAGACAACTGCAACTTGGGGGAAAATTCTCTTTAAATGCTTTTTAAATTACAAGTCCACAGTTCTACCAGTGTGATACTGCATGTGCCAGGGAATATACTGAAAGAAGAATAAACTGAATGCTATGAGACCTTAGTTATTACACTGTGTTAATATCATAGACTTTAACTTCTCTGTAATTCTCACATGCAGCTTCCTGTAATATTATAAAGTCCCTATTGTCTTGTAGAGAACAGAGTCTGGTACTTTCCTCCTTCTTACAGCACTGACATTTACAATACCATCAAAAGCTTTGAGGTTTTCTGACAAAAGCTCTCAAAGCCTTGCTTCCTGTTCTGTTCTACAGGCAGACATAAAATTCACAACAGAGCAGTACATGCACCAGCTAGCTCTCAGTTTTGAAAGTGTTTGCGTGTTTTAGGTTTGGGTTTTTTCATTTTGCCTCACCCAACATGCACTATTGGTTGATATTCTGTTTGAAAATTAGCATCAAGGTGGTCTTAAGCCACTCTTCCAGTGAAGGTAGGCTTTCAAAGTATTATATGCCAGAAACTAACACACATTTCAAACCAGATCCTTGGAGGCCATGTATGACCTTTCTATTGCCCTGTTTGCTTTTTGCATCATCTCTTCACCAGAGCTAAAATCTGTTTTGGGGTGTTGCTGTGGCAATCAACACTCCACAGTGTGAGCTCAAAGAGATCCATGTAGTGCAAGTTCCTAACCCAGAGCCACAGGCTCTGCCTCCTAGCCCTCAATCTTCCTGCCAAACCATGGGAACAGTCCACCTGATTCACATACACAACGCAGGTCCAACTTCAGTGGCTTCACTCTAGACTTGGAGTCCCCAGCTGACAAGAACATCCTGCTGTGTAGGTGTTCAGGGTGACATGAGCCTTAGATCCTGCCAGCAGAGACACTCCTGGATCCTCCCACAGAGAGCACCCAAGCTGTTCACAAACAACTATCCTGGAGAGCAAATGTTCCATTCCCTCCACAGGTTTCTCGGCATTTCTGAATTTCCTATTGTTCCCAGAGAAGTAACTCCTGGATTATAACCCTGATTCGTGGAGTACCTCTCCCTAGAGCTAGGAATATGTTGATTCTGTGAATAATAGAAGGACCTTGGCAATAACTTCCACCGGATAATATCTATTTCCTCCCACTAAACAACTCAATTTCCATCAAAAAATATCCTTAGAAGGATATTTTTCATTTAGATAATTGAGCTGCCTCCAAGATCAACCAGTCAGACAGGTCTATAGGTTGATTCCTTTCTCTGAAAAATATTTTTAGCCTAATATAGCCCAGAGGCACAACTAAAAAAGACAATATCCACAACATCATTAAATCTTTTGCAAAAGATTTAAATTCAAGACAATAAACTAATGTAGTCAGTGGGCTAGCATAAGCTAGGTTGGTTTTCCCTATTTAGCTTCTGGCAGCAGCTCTGCCAAATTTATTTGAACTGTTTACATTGTAGATGGCCTCTTAATTAAGTCTCCAAAAATCTAGCAGCACATCTTGGTCCACACCCTTTTTTTACAGCAAACAACAATGCTTTTCAATGCCTCTGAGTGACTGTTCTGTAATAATTAAGCCTGTTTTGCAGGAGTCTCTGGGCTGCAAACATCCAAGGAACACTTAGCTCTTTCCTCTCAAGAGATCATCCCCAGGTCCTCGGACAACCCTCAATCAGCTCTTCCACAGATCTAGGTGCCTGGATGTTTTTTTCCCATGGACTATTTCAGAGCCACAAGGAGTGTAGCAGCAGAGTCCATCATATCTGGTGGTCTGAGAGGTATGTTGGAGAAGAAACCAGTGTGCTGTGATCCTTTGCACTAGGGGAGATTGTGGTCAAAGGGGCTGAAAAAGGAGGGCTACTCCCAGTGTGCACAGAAGTGAAGGCATCACATTGCAAGGGGCAAATCGGATGTGCCAGTGAAATACAAAGGGTTCTTACCATGGTCTTAGAGATCATTAAGATCCACAAACTGCAATTTAAGAACCACTAACTTTAATAATACAGTATTAATAATAATACTTTTAATAAATATAAAAGTATATTTATTAATATACTTTAATAAGTCCAAATATGGCTTAAATTTTTGTCAAAACTGTTCATCTTCACGGATCTGCAGACAAGCAACAATTTTTCTTACCATCACTGCTCACATCCTAAAGTCTGGCTTCCAATGTTCCCACCCAATATTTTCAGATTACCAAAGGAAGAAAATGCTTAACACTAAAACACTTAAGCAACAACAATGTTTGTTGACTAAGGTAATCAAGACAGTCCAAATGCTTATATTCCTTTGTACCACAACTTCTTTGTGACTACACTCACAATATTAGTGCTTTGCTAGGCAAGGTACTAGGCAAGCGGAAGACCGACATGCATCATGACTTCAAAAACCCTCAGCATTCAAGGGTGGAAGAAAACCAGAAAAGAGGACAAACTGTAATGTCATATCAGTAGCCCAGGATAATGGATAAACAAATAGGTCAACTCCATTCTATCACTCTGATACTGACCCTAGTAAAATATCAAAATGATTGGCAAAAGGATTGAGAACTGTTTAGAATTATATATAGATAATGATAATCACCATATATTTATGGAAAATAAATCCTATCAAATCAAATGGATGTCCTAGCACGACAGTTTTTCATAGCAGTAATAGACATGGTAAATACGAAGGATTTTGATGGGCGCAGACATTTACACCAGAAACACAGCAGATGAATAAATCAGTAAAATGTGCAATAAGTTTAATCAAAACCATATTGTCAAAATGTCTATAGCAATAGTTGTCAAGCAACAGTCTTAAGGCTGCTCCATAGGGAGAGAATCCCCTCAGGCATCCTTCACTTTGACTAATCATGGGTTATAATTTGATAGCAAACTTGCAGTGCTGAACTTTGGCCAAAACACAAATGCAGTGCTTGGAGGTTTGAATAGATCTGTACTAAATCCATTGTGGAAATCATAGTACTAATGCTGCTTCGGTGTACCCACCTCTGATGTCAAGGGGAACACTGGAAATCAGAGAGGAATTCAACAAATGGCTAATGGGCTTTAAAGATGTACCTTATGAAGATTCCAGCCAATCACTCGCTTTTCCCTCAAAAAGATCAAGAGATAAAACTTTATGAGTGAGTAGAAATTTGCCCATTCTATCAGCAAATATGAGGAAAAGATTCACAGGCTGAAAGCAGAGGTTAAGCAACTGATGCAGCATGTTCATCAAGGTTGGTTACTTTGGACTCCCTTTACAGTCAACAGGCAAAAATAAGGTCTTACAGTTCATCTACATCCATTTTAGATATCTAACTTTGCATGAGAAACATCATACCCCAAAAGTGCCTATATCTCTTTGCTTACCAGCAAGAGAATCTGGAGTGGAGGGAAACAAGCTCGAATATTCCTTCTGCAAAGATCTGCAGCTGGGAGGGAGATAACCCACCCACCCTAACTAGTAGTCAGATTCGCTTCTGACAGCACTGGGACAATGTATCAAGAGTCAATTTCCTTTGACTATGGCATCTAAGTCAGGGTCGGAAGGTGCGTTGCTGCTGTGACAAGTCCCATGGCCTGCATTATGCAGGCAGTCGGGCAGTGCTGTTGCAGGGCTTCCTTATGGTCTTCCATTGATCTACACTTGGCTAAATTTCTTGAGAGGTGGCTTGAATTCCTCACATGAGCAGTTCCGTTTCTTTTAAACCACCAGCCTTTTTTCACTGCCTATTGTCATGTAACAATGGCTATACTATGCAGGCTTAAATAAACATTGTGTGAGTGCTTGTGTACACATACGTAAATATTTAACCCGTGTGTATACATACACAGAACTTTTACATTTATGTCTGGATCTTGATCCAGCAACAAGCAAGCTAGAGGTACCTGCGCACTACAGTATACTTAGATCTAGGTGGTTGCTGTCGTCTTTCTGACACTTTCTTCGGTGATCAACAGGTCGAGGGAGGTGATTCTCCCCCACTACTCCTCTCCAGTGAGACCCCACCTGGAGCACTGCATCCAGCTCTGGGGCCCCCAACAAAAGAAGCACATGGACCTGCTGGAGCAAGTCCAGAGGAAGGCCATGAAGACGATCAGAGGGACAGAGCACCTCTCCTATGAAGACAGGATGAGATAGTTGTGATAACAAGCCCATCAAAATTTGAATAGGGGTTCAAGTCGAACTTTGCAGGTTTTTTCAGTTGTTAATCAGTAGCTATAACTAGACAGTTATGATTAAGCAATTGCATTGTGAATGCTGCATACTTGGCTAATCTTTTGTTTTAAGGAAAAGGGAAGACAATCCCAAGATTAATGGGCTGTCTGGACAAGAGCCACCAGGAATGAAGTCAACAGAACTGAGCAGTAGCTGGTGCAATGGTCCTTCTGGCAGAGGGAGATTGAGACCCCCAACTCACTGACCATCTACTCAAAACAGATGCCAAACTCAAATGGAGGGAAGAACTGCACATAAGGATTAATTAGCATGAGAAGCAATAGATATAACTACAAATAAAGGGTTGAGGAGTAGTTAATAAAAACATTATACAGTATGCAAGCAATGACTACTGATGCCTTTGTTAAAATGTATAAATAGTGTAAAGTTTCGATGATCAGAGAGCCAGTCTTTTGTGGCTTACCATCCAGCTCTCTACTTTGTAAAAACTAGGATTAAAAAGAGAAATACCTTGCCTCAGTGTGTGAGTTGGCACTACACACCAGGTAATGATCCCATGTTCAGGGCAACAGTTTGGGCTGTTCAGCCTGGAGAAACTCAGGGGAGACCTTATAGTAGACATTATAGTACCTAGAGGGAGGCTAGAACAAGGCTGGAGAGAGACTTTTGGTAAGGGCATGTAGTGATAGAACAAAGGGCAACGGCTTTAAGCTGAAGAGGTTAGGTTTGGATTAGATATTAGGGAGAAATTATTTCCTTGTGAAAGTGGTGAGACATTGGGACAGGTTTCTCAGAGAAGTTATGAATGCCCTGTCACTGGAAGAGTTCAAGGCCAGGCTGGATGAGGCTCTGAGAAACCTGGTCTAGCAGAAGGTGTCCCTGCCCGTGGCAAGGAGTTTGGAACTTCATATCTTTAAAGTCTTTTCTAAAAGAAAGTCTTTTCAAACCATTTTAAAGTCTTTTCAAACCATTCTATAATTCAGTGATTCTCTGATTCACCAAGCAGAGTCACCAAGCACAGCCCTGCTTTAGAGCAGTAGAAGTTTCCATGTAAACACAGTGGTGAAGAGTCACCAGTTTGTCAACACAGACTATGAAAAAATAGGCAAGGTTAGTTGATACTGTTTGTTGTTCCCCTGTGAAGCAAGGATCATTTTCGTCAACACAGAGGGAAATGAGCAACAGCAGAAACACATCAAAAAAGACCATTTATATTGTTTTGATCAGTAACTAGACATAATGTCTTGCCAGCAGTTCATCTTGGTTTGTCCATGCTACTGGTAAAAAAATGGAGATTTTTTAAGAAGATATCTACAAATGCCAGCCTAGCATCTCTAGTAACAGCAGTCACACCTGTCTCCTGCTTTTTGCTCTTCAGGTTCTGCCTTGGTGAGAAGCAGAGGCCAAATGAAACACGGGAGTTAGCTAGGCCAGGTCACACCTTGTGTTGCAACTTTGGGAGGGAACGCTTGCTCTCACTATTGTAAATTAGGGGGAATAATTCCCTCATCTCTGTCTGGGGTGGAGCTGCCACAGAGTTGCACAGCTTTGCCTTCTGAAATCAAGCCAAGGGCTATTGCAGTTCCATGTGTGACCAAGACGCAAACAATCAGCTTAACCTGTCCATGCTAGTTTGGGTCTGGGACTCTCACTGTCCTGGCAGACCTAGCAATAAAGATAATAAAGCAATGGGGAAAGAAATAGAAAGTGGCATGGCTATTTTCAAATTATCAAGTGAAATCTGGTCTTTAGTTCAGCACATAGCTCAGATTTGTTGGGTCACTGTTAAACCAAATAAGAACAGCTGCCTAACAAGAATCCAATTCACTGACAAATGGTCAAGCTGACACATGGTGAGAGGATAGTGTTACTAAGCAAAGTTGCTTAGAGGAGAGGATGTCTGGTCACTTTTTGTAGGACCAAGGGACAAAAAAAAAAAAAAAAAAAAAAGATTCCAAGATGAGAATTTTTTCAGGCACTTTTTAAACCATGTTTGCTCTGAGTCCAAAACTCCAGGTTAGCTCAAACACCTGCTGTGTTTATCAGCTCAGTTCCTCAGAAATAACAGGGGATTGCCAAAGGGCTCCTCACATTTTCCTGTGCTCTTGTACACACAGACCTCCTCTTTACCATGTGCACAAAGGTGAGAGGGAAGCTCTAGCCTAAGTAAATGGGCTCTGTAGGAACAACATTTAGGTGTTCATATGTATTTGCATGCGAATAATTCAAAATATTTATAAACTGTCATTAAGCAGCCTCCTAAAATCTCCTGTGAAATAGGCACATAGCCCCGCGGGTTTGAGGACATGGTATAGAAGCTCTGGAGTAATTTTTTGTGTGTGTGTGTGTTAAATTTTACCAGTCCATTTCAGCTAAGAGTGAGAAGGCTATAAGCTAAACAAATACTGAAGCTGAAACTTTAAAACTGGAACACTGTGGATTTAACAGCTTAAATTTTCCAACAAAGCAGTTTTATAGCACAAATTCTCCAACGCTGAACATCTCAGACTTAAAGGCATCAGGCTTAACCTATGCTTAAAGGTCCCTCAGCACCTGATAGACTTCACAGCTGCTGAGTTTTATTGCTAGAACCAGACAGTTCAATCTGAGGACATCAGCCAGTTTAATAAAAGCACAGCAAAATATCTCAACAGTGACCTATTCCGAGTATCATGTGTTATGGGTGTGCTCATGCCTTATCACAAAGTCATGTTTGAACAAGATGTTGGACTGGAAACAGCAGCTTGCTACACCTGGTTGTGGAGCACTTGTCTATTACAAGGAGAACCTGAACTCTCTGGAAGTGAAATCTACTGTATACCAGGCTCCAAAAACCCTAACAAAAAATAAAGGAAAGGAATAGGAGAAGCAAAAAGCCTGTCTTCTCCACCAAGAAGACTTTTTTCTTCAAAATAATTATGAAAGCCAACTTGAGCATCAGAGTATATACAGATAGTATTATTTTGCACAGATCCATCCGTGTCTAAAAGTAAAGGGCCTCCTAGCAATCTTTCTAGACTGCAAATTGTGCACATGTTGGTTTCTGCTAGTTTCTCTAAGGGCTTAAACTGTGGACTGGAGCCACCAGAGGGTGGGAGAGTGGGGGGATAGGACATGTCACTTGTTGTGAATTCTCTCAAGTAGACGGGAATGGGGTGGCTAGCATCATAAATGAGGTTAAACTTCTCAACCAGAATTGAAAAAAGAATCAATGGGGAGTTTCCATCCCAGGAGCAAGTTTAGACCCCAAGTCAGACAAGCCTTTACTGCATTCGTTGGAAAATTTAAGATGCTAAACCCGCACTGTATTGCAGTTTTAAGGTGTCCACTTTAGCATTTGTTTACCTTCCAGCCAGTTCATTCTCAACTGAAATAGGTTGGTAACAGGGAAAAAGAAGAAATTATTCCAAAGTTTCAAGATCAGAAGCACTGTTTGGAGTTCTGTTGATCTGATGGGCCTGACTTTGCAGAGAAAAAACAGATGTAGCTGGCACAGACAAAATAATGTTTAAAGCATGGTCCTTCAGGGCTTTCCAAAAAGTGAAAGGTTTCTTGCTTGGCCAGTGATCTCTGTCACTTGTGTTCACAAGCACAGTCAGTGATGTAGGTCTCAGCACCTGCCTTTTAGGCTGGATAGTAATGCCTGGGTTTCCCTGTGCTTTGCTTTGGAAGAAATGCTGACCTAGCATAGCTCCATCTCTTAGCCACAGCTGCTAACTCTGTAATTTCCAAGCCCTCTTTTCTGGCAAGTTATTTTTTGGCTGAATCAGCACCCTGAGCTGGTTCCCTGAGCAGCTACCCTGCATGGCAGCAAAAAGGTCAGGACAAGTAGCCAGTCTCTGAGGCTCTACAGTCACTAACGTGTGGAGCCACAGACAGTGTTGGGTTTGGCTGGAGCTGAAAGGTGTGTCTCAGCTGTTTGTTTTTGCAGGTGACTGCCAGTTTGCACAGACAACTAATGGCCCCATCCCAAAACTCAGCACTTGGCTAGATGGATCTCATCTCCAGTTTCCCTAAAGACAGGCAGAAAACCAGCCCCACACATAGCCTTGAGAGCAGCTGTCTATGCACCCACCATTTTCTTGAAACTACTTGCCTACACACCACAAATGCATCTGCTTCACCCCAATACTGTGAGCAAGTAGGTGATAGATTCAGAAGCTGATATAGCAAGCAAAGATGTATTTAGAAAAAGCCAAGAACAGATTTGGTGTCTTGGAAACAAAGCCCAAGTTATAACCCTGCTTGTAGCCCTAGGGATTCAGGCAACATTTTGTCTTTTGAAGACTGCTTTTGGTTCTGAAAAAATCTCCATTTCCATTGCCATCAGCCTCGTTGCAATTCCAGTGACACCAAGCTTGCATTGGCAATGGCTTTACCTCATGTCAGACTGTTTCAGTGACTGACAATGTTTTCACTTTTATGGTTCATACCTGATCAGCCACACAAATTCCATTAAGAACTCCTCCAGGAGCTGGCAGTTCATGGTTCCCAGTAGCCTAGGACCATATGTAGTCTAGACTTTTACACCGAACTTTAAATACACTCCATAATATTATAGTTATTTCTTCAGCTATGAATACCTCCATTAAGCTCATTGCTTTGACTTTATCAGCTTTGACAGATAGAGTATTCCCTGTCACATGGCACGAGCTGGCTGAGAAGCCTCCTGGATGTGTGACAGAGAACACGCTAACCAGCAGTTCTTGCTGGCTCTCTGCACCACAGGGACTCTCAGACCACGTACCTCTTGCCCTGTCACTTTCAAATGACTGGTAGCTCCCCACATCTCTCTGTTCTACACTGACCAGCAATTTCTTTCTCCACCCGGCCCTCACCTCTCCTCCCCAACCACCTTTCATTTACCTCCTTTCCTTTCTGCAGCTCACATCATTTGGTATTCCTTCCCCTTACTTCTTTCTGACTAAACCCATCAAAATCAAATATGAAAGACTTGGATCGTAACATTGGTTGCCAGCATGCTATTCAATCAATTTGTTTTCCCTTTGCACAACAAA
This sequence comes from Dendrocincla tyrannina, assembly GCA_035047865.1. Lineage (NCBI taxonomy): Eukaryota > Metazoa > Chordata > Aves > Passeriformes > Dendrocolaptidae > Dendrocincla > Dendrocincla tyrannina. The sequence goes on from JAWWMP010000001.1 coordinate 52,698,262, forward strand.
GATCATCGAGGTTGCAAATCAGAGATGACTTCCTGGAAAAGGTTTTTCCAACACCCAGCCCAATGGGACTCCATTCTGCCATATACAATGCTGATAAATAAGAGTATAAATCTCTTCAAAGAGCTGAGGACCATATAAATATAATAAAAAACAGGTACCCAGAAGCCTGACCCTCTTGATTTTGTTCATCTGTCAAGGAGTGTGTTTATATCTAAGTTCCACATTTCTTTAGGACTGTGTCATACTGAAAGCAAGTCAGTTATTTCTCCACACAAACCTAGTAATTAAGATGTGTCTTGTTCAAATGTATAGATAAATTGTGTTTCAGTATTGTCTATAACCTAAAAGATCATGGAAAAAATAGAGACTATTCCTTTTTATTTAAATTCACTGATCAGAGACTTTTTTTTTATTGCTTTAAAAAAAATAGTCAAGATAAATCATTAAACATGTTCTTACTGGTATGTCAGAATCTTTCTCAACTGAGCACTAAGCAAATAATTTTCAAATATGGTTAATGTATCTTGACTTTAAAAACATAACACTTAGGAATTTTTAAAAAAGTACTGCCCCCCAAAAAAAAATTACAGTCCCCTAGAGAAGTGGGTCATTTTTTCAACAGATAGAGAGCACCCCAAGAAAACACAGATGCTGCTTTCATATGGTTTCCAGTGTCACTGAAGTTAGAGGCTGCTCTTGCAGCTGCTGAGCACAATTTATTATGTCTGCACCACTAAAGCCTCTAAGAACCTGAACATGCAGAATCAGAGATCACCCTCCCTACATCCTGCCTTTGATGAGTGTTTTCCAACTGGGTAAACCAAATCCTTAAAAAATCAGTGCCACTGTGAGCCCCACAAGGACCCCTCCCTTCATGCAGCCATCAGCAGGGAGGGCTCAGGACTCTGGGTGGGCAGCTCACAAGCACTTGCGATGCAGCAGTGACTTACCTAAACAGAGTTGGGGGCAGCCATGGGCCTGGCAATGGGCTAGGCAAGCCTTTGCTGGCCAGGGTTCATGCTCTCTGCTTGCGCCGTGGGCAGGAATCACATTCCAGCAATTAGCACAGCAGCCCCAGGAACGCAGAGCGTGCAGGGCTGACTTACTGAGACCCTGCGCCAGCAGATCTGCCAGCTGGATTTCATCCCCTTGGCTGCCAGGAACAGCTTTGTATCATCACTCAGTTAACCAATGCACAAAAGGCAACTGTGGTGTTGGTATGCAATTGCCTCTTAAATTACAGAATTATGAGGCCTTCCTCAGTCAAATGTGAGGATGCACAGTAACACAGGGAATAAGGGAGCTGTCATAGTCACCTGTGTTGTGGCTTCCCTTTACCGGGCCAAAGGTGCAAGAAGTCATAATTTTTCTGCAAAGCTGCAGTACTTGACTGTGTAAATACCACCAGACCATTGCACATGATGGGGTGGGGGGAATAAATAAAAAGAAATAGAAAAAAAAGAGAAATTAAAAAAATTTAAAAGAAAAAAAATGGAAAGAAAAAGGTTGGTACAAATCACCTCCAGATTAAGTTTATTCAGAGGGAGTAGGCCTACGTGTTTCACTTTGCATTTCTAATAGCCTCAGAGTATCTGCACAGCTTCTGGAGTGGGTGGCAGAGAGCTTCCTGAGTAGTCATAATGACCTTAACACATCTTAATGCTGCTAATGGCTAATGCAGTCAAAACAGGGTTCAGGACAAACTAGGAAACTTTGTGGAGAGAGATGGAAGCCTTCAGAACTGGTCGTAAAAAACTATTGCTTTTCTACAAATTGTCTGTTGCAAGTTTTTTCAGAAAGAGCAATATTTTCATCATGTTTGTAAAGTGCTGCACACCTTGGGAACACTGCTAATCAAAGCAGGCTAAAGAGAAGCTACTAAATAGTGGTAGGTGCCAATATAAACAGGAAAGAACTCTGGATGTCCACTTTCTGACATTGCAACCATGACTTGGGTGTCACTAAACCATTGCAAACCTATCACCAAGGAAAAGATGGGTGAGAGAAGACAGGGAAGGGGAAATGGATCTGCCTGATAATAAAGCCTAACCAGTGTTTTATAAAATGCATGGTTCACTATTATTCAATTTGAAATACAATAAAAAGGCCAGGTTTCAGTCACTTGAGGTACCAAACATTAAGTTAAACACCTTACAGTTTGCATTTATGGAGATTTAGATATCCCCACTTTCTTTTAACAGTGGAAATCTAGAGAAAAAAACACTCAGTCTTGAAGAGGAACATACAGAGGTGACAGCTTTCTTAAAAATTCTGTTTGAATGTTTTGAGAAGAGTCAGCATTGATCAGACTTCACAGTTCAAAGCTTCACAGAGGAAGCAGCTTTGGACACAGATCTAAGGAAAGAAAGCTACGTTTGCAATGCATATGGTAGTCCATTAGCATTATAGTTTCTACACTTGAATGAAGTCTGTGATTTCCTGCATGTTGACTGGTGAGTTACAGCATAAATTCACTCTCACACAGTATTTATAGCTGCTGGCATTCAAGACTCAGTTGAAATGTCTACTCAGTGCCTCTTCACATGAAGTCCTATAATGGATTGGTTTAAGCTCCCGGCAGGGTAAGACTTACCTTTCCTTCATCTTTAGGTCAGCATTTCTTAATCAGTTACTGTAAGTTAACAAGCCCGGTGCCATTCTGTTAACATCCAAAGCAAAGAGCTCAAACTATGGATCTGGCAAGAAAAGACTGGTTTTCCCTCCACTGAAATTCCATTCTACATCATTAAAATATTTAAAAAGCAATAAAACTGCATATTTCACACACATTTCTCTTCTGACTGACACTGGCTATCAGCACTGGAGAAGCTCCTACCACTCACATACCATTACTTCTGGACCAGTACTGCTAGGCTCACTGTCCAGTATCACTGCTGAATATCTTTGAAAGGCCCACATGAATTACTTTAACCCCTTACTGGCCAACAAAAGAAGAAAAAAAAAAAAAGGAAGAAAAAAAGAGCATTGCTTTAGTCATAGGTATGGGAGGGAGGATGGGATTTGTAACACATTATCTTATCCCTGCCCTGAGTGCAATTTCCACAGAGCTGCTACAGACAAGTTGCTCGAGATTAAGAGGTTTTGTTTGTTCCTGCTCTGTCTTCCTCTGACATATTTCTGTGCATTTTTTTCTGCCCTAAAAGCTTAAAAATCTAACCAGTTATTTTGGATTTATTATGTCACAGCCTATTATGGTGAGAACATAATCTCAGTTGATGCCTCCCAGTGAACGGTTTCAAGTAAGACTCCCAATAGTGTCCATGATCACTGACAGAGAATTGGAAAGGGACACGTGGATGTTTGAAAAGGTGTCAGGCAGCTGTTTCTGGCTGTACATATTCCCAGCATAATGAAGACTCTGAACACAGATCAAAAGGTCCGCCTACAGAAATGTCCAATCACTTACGGTGGCCAGCAGTGGATGCATAGGAAAAAAGAGCATAAGAGACAGGCCACAGACCAAGTAAGTCCTTTCCTGGTACATGCTCCAAGCTTCCAGCAACTGGACATTGAGAGACTTCCTGAGCTAGGGGCCACATCCAGACCATTGTATTTAATAGCCGCTGATGGGTGTATCTTCCATTAATTTGTATAAATATTTTAATCAATTTATACTTTTGGCCTTCACCACATCCCATGGCAATGAGTTCCAAATTTTAATTATGTACTGTGTGAAGAAGTACTTCCTCTTGTTTGTTTTAAACCTGCTGCCTGATTATTTCATTGGGTGCCTCCAATTTTGTGTCAAGATATACTGATTAATCACTTCCTAATCACCTTCTCCACAGCACCCACAACGTTACAAACCCCTATCACCTCATTCATCTGTACCCACCCTCCCTCATCTTTTCTCCTATTTAGTCTCTGCTATGAACTCTCCTAGGCTCACTGTTATTTCTACTGGGGCTTTTTGTCCACAGGTAATTGTGAGCTGAGACTTACAAGAAATACTTTCAATGACTCCAAGATCTTTTTCAAGGTGGTGACATCTCATCCAGAGTTCACTTTTCCCTTCTCCCCTGTGCATTAGTCCACATTTAACTTAATCACATCTGCTGATTTATCATATCTGCTGAAACCCTCCCGCAGCTCTTGGCACAGCCTGACATTTCATATTCTGTATAACCGTGTCCTCAGCGACTTAGGTTCTCAACTACAACTGCTGATTGTTCAAACTCATTGAACAACACAGATCCTTGAGGAAAGGCAAGGTTCTCTAGTTTCGAAAACTTAAGTACTACTCATACTTGGATGACCACCCTTTATATCACTGTAGGCATTGCGGACCTCCGTTACATCCCAGTTGTTTGAGGAACTTCAATGAGGAAAATTTCTGAGGCCACTGAAAATCCAAACAGGTCACATTGATCACTCATGTACCCATGCTGGCTGACAGCCACACTTTTGAAGCACAGCTTCCTCCAGCAGGAGCATGGCCACTGTTTCTCCCTATCACTCCACACAGCTAGTGAGTCTGTGGCACATGTTCTGTGAAGTTATCCCACATGGAAGTCAAACACAGGTCCTATGATTGTGCTAGAACCCCTTCCAAAGATCAACATCATAATTTTTTAAACTTATCTGGTATGAAGTCCTATTTAAGCAGCAGATAACCCAGCAGTTATTTTGGAGTCCAGCATATCCAATATATTGAATATTATTATTCAATGCTATTTTTGGAGTAAATACTAGCCCCATATAATTGGCATTCTTCTCAGTCACCAGCAGGCTCTTGAATTTCTCTACCTACCACGACCACTGAGATGAAGACAATCAGCTTCTCAAGGAGTATTTAGGCAAGAGGGTTGTACTTACTATTTTTTGCTGAAAAGAAATTTCCAGAGAGATGTGCTTGTACCAGCAGAATTTGCTCATGGCAGAATGGGATGTGGAAACCCTACTCAGAAAGCCCTCTTCGGAAAGCCTTGCCTTGAAGATCAACAAGGATGTGAGGGTTACAGGACACTGAGGTTGTGTGAGACAGGGCCAGCGGTGGAACAGCCGAATGGCTCCAAGCCGAGCCCTGTTCCCAGGGCCTTCTCTGTCATCCCCAGGCTATTTTTAGTTTAGAAGGCCCCCAGCAGAAGAGTCACAGGCAGACAAAACCTCCCACCTCAAAGGGCGCCCGGAGTCATCCACTAAGTGAATCCACTTTGGCTTTGGGACTCTTTTGGGTGTTAAACTGAGAAATCTGTGGTATGGTCTGAGGAAGGAAGAGGCAAAGAATTTCCCTAGCATAGCTCAGCCATTGCTGTTGGGAATGAAAGGACATACAGCCATGCCTAGTACAACTCCTCTGAGCAGGGTGGAAAGGTACTTTAAAAAACCCCAAAAAACAAACAGGAACGCTTCTTTCAAGTGCTGTAAATTGGTGGGGTGAAGGAGGAAGAGAGGGAGGAGCAGGAAGTGGTAACTTATTTGGACTCTTCAAACGAAACTCCAGTTTTCACAGGGTTTCACAGCTCATCACTTGTTTTCACCTGGTCAAAAAAACTCAAGCAAACAATTCATACTAGGATTTTGTGCCATCTGTGGCTGCTACTGGACACAACTTCAAAAGCCAACAGAAAGGAAGCTCTTTTATTTGCTGCATTAGCACTTACCCCCAAAAAATCCAGAGCTCTTCAGCCTTCAAAGCAACCACTTAACATGCTCCATCATCCCAGAATTTCTCTTCCCCTCTCCCTTTGCAATGCATTTATGTTTCTATAATGGCTTTTCCATGAACTCCTCTGACTTGACTGAAGTTGATCGAATATTTTAGAAACAATTTAGACATTCCTGCCAAACACAGTTCCCTGAAAACCCAGCAAAACTCTTGTGGAAGGTCTGGGCAGTTGCCTGCTCAGGTAGTGTCACTCTAGGGTACTGAGAAGGAAACACAACCATAGAATCATAGAATCACTTGTGTTGGAAAAGACCTTTAAGACCACTGAGCCCAACCATTAACCCAGCACTGCCAAATCCACCACTAAACCATGTCCTTGAGTGACTCATCTACATGGTTTTTAAATACTTCCCAGGGTGGTGACTCAACCACTTCCCTGGACAGACTGTTCCAATGCTTGTCAACCCGTTTGGTGAAGAAATTTTTCCTAATAACCAAGCTAAACCTTCCCTGGGGCAACTTGAGGCCATTTCCTCTTTCTTGTTACTTAGAAGAGGCCAACACTCACTCATCTCACTTGGAAAGACCTCTTCACTTAAGAATGGCATGAGCAACTGTAGATGAGCAGACAGAAGGATGTAAAATGTTGAGGTTCCAAGCTATGAATGAGTTCTTTGTCTGATTCTTCACTCTACAGCCCTACTATACCCATCAGAAGCTTCCTGCAAAGCTCCTCCAGTTGTACCGCATGAAGCCCTCACCCTTTTTCCCATCACCTCAGTGATAAACACCCACAACAAGAAGTTTACTTGCAAACAATACATGCAAAATTTCTGAATGCCCCAGGGTCCGTCAGCAAGTAGAAAAATCTAAAATAAATGGGGCGCTGTCCCGGCCTCCTCATTTTAGCTATCATTTTGGCACATGCCAGAACATTACCCCACGCAAAACGCTGCCAGGCAACAAACAGAGATTTGCATGCAATTCCAGCAGTGGGCATGACCACAGCTTCTGATCACTGCAAGTTATTCCTTCCAAGGATCTTCACAAACCACATCTTTGCACACCAGCTGCACAAAAAATGGCTGCAAGATCTAATGTCATTTGTAGTTTCAATTGGATTATCAATTGGTGTCACATTGTAGTTAACGTTTTCGGCACAAAAACACGTTCATTACAATGATGTAGAACTGACTCAGAGCCCAGGGATGCTTTGAGGTTTCTGTGCTTGATCAGCAGATTCAAATCCCTTGTTGCCAGGTTGGCATAAATTGCTAGCCAGTCCCTTCCCAAGAGACAAGCTTTGACTATCTCTCTTGACAGCAGTAACTAGTCATGTACCAATTAAAAGTGCATGCTTTCCAACAACAGCTTCACAAACACCCAAACAGAGTATCTTTGGATGTTACAATCCTCTCATTCCAGAAGTCAGGCTTTTCAAAATGTCAGGGAAGACATCCCCAGCTTCCCCTAACATGAAAAAACCCTTCCAAAATGTGCACTGAAGAAAGAAGGGCAAAGATAAAATAAAGATGGAACTGCAAAGTATAAGCAGAAATTATTATTTTAGCTGTCTTTAAAAATTTCTATTTTTATGTGCAATGCGTTCTTTCATGCTCTTTGGGTCTACCTCTGCTCACTTTAAGATCAAACTGGCTTTTTTTGCCAGCAATTCATTTAAAGCCTGCTCTCTGCCACCACTCTCCCTCCCCACCTGCAGGCAAGCAGGGATCTGGGCCTCACAAGACAACTGTGGCGTGGGTGTTATTGGCTGTCTGTTTTGGCAGCCTCTCATTCTTTCTTCCAGCTCTGTTTTGAAACACAATCTAAATTAAAAAAAAAAAAAAAATTAAAATATTAGACATTCCTGCTCTCTCTACTCACATCAACAGTGCTCCCACCGCCACGGCGTAAAGCAGGGCTGCCAAAGGAGTGGCACAGGGCAGGTTGGCCTGTACATTGCAAATGTTCCACAGAGAAAACATGCACGCCGAGAAAAGGTACGTAGTCCAGGAGGGGCAGAGGAAGGCAAGAGGTGAAAATCAAGGAAAAGAGGGCCATGAGGGCTTTGTGGACTGCCTTGCTTTAACAGAGGGAGTAGAGGGAAGAGAAAAATCTCTCTCCAGAGCTGACTCTCTCCCACATTTAATAGCATTAGATTCTAACATGTAATTTGGACTCAAAGACTAATTCTTTCCTGTGGTTTGATGGATGTTAGCATTCCCTTTTTTTTCGTTTTTAGTAATGTATTACATAACATTCTGATACACTAATTACCATCTCATGTCATAGCAATTTTATTAAGAGCTTATACTTACAAATACCCATTCTGAAAGGATTTCAGGACTTTTTTGTAATTTTCTCCGAACTACGCTTGTTGAAGCATTGGCAACACGATCTGATGCCGCCTAATGCAGCTTCCAGTAACAACACATCTCTACATAAAGATGTCTTATGAGCCCTAGGAGTCGGGCATGGATTCTTCTTGCGTTTAGTCTCAAAGACTTGTAAACAAGTTACTTTTAGCACACTAGGTTGTGATAAAACACTGGTAACACAGCCCTGTTAGGTTCCTGTACCTGCTACAGTTCCACTTCCAGAAGCAATGCCAAGAGAGAAAAATTCCTTTATACCAAGTAATGGAAAATTTGTTAACTATTCTGCTGTTAGTGTTTGCTCATTAATATGTTATCATCTCGCCAGGCAAGACTTGGTACCATGAGGTATTTTTCTGTATAAAATTGCTAATGCCATCAGGATTGTCCAAATGGGATCATCATCATTAAAAAGATTACACGGTAAGGAAAGTGATTACAACAACATCTCAGCAGAAGGATTACTAATCACAAGTAGAATCCTGGTACAAATCTCATTCTCTGTATACAAGAAAGGACACAAAACCTTTTAAACATAATTTATATACATTTATGGCTTTATAAAACAAATTGTCAGGGATTGTTCTCATGTGTCTGTAGAAGTACAGCAGGCACTTTTTCTGAAAATATCCACATATGAATTTTAATTTTGCAATGTGACTAAGTCAGAGCAGTGAAGCATTGAAGAGCTGTCACACCACTCGCAAATAGAACTAGCAGTATGTACATGCCAATCTCTCACAATATTGCTGGTTTGTGGAACACCTTCAAAAAAGAGGCCAGTTTTAATGTCAAATAATTTGCTTTTTGCTTGCATAAACCATGCTGCATCTTACATTATGATTACCAAAATAATAATAATAATAATGAGAATACCTTATTTAAAATCAGTCATAAATTAAGAATCCTAGCAATTTCATAATGAAAATAGGAATTTCAAATCAGTAAAAAAATAAAAAAGTACTAACATACATCCAGTGGTTTAACAAGTGCAAATTTTATACTGTTTTATAATTGGTCCAATTTTAACTTCTCAGGGATGCTCTGTTGACTTAAGCCAATAATAAGCAATACGATTTTTGCTTATAAGTGTAGGCAAATTGTCAGTTTATCAAAGCAGAGCTTTCCAATTAATGCATCTACTACCTAAACGTATATCATATAGCTATATTATGGAAACAATACATCTTTATATTTAAAATATCTGAACAGTTCTATAATACAATAAACTTTTAATAACAGTACAAACCAGAGAAAAGTCAAAAACAAGGCTGCATAGGTAAGATCATCTGCACAATTCACAAACCAATCATTTACAACAATTCTGACAAACTAAGTTACTCCAGAAACTCGGTACTTTTACTGAAAAAGGATTTATTACTAGAGGTCACATAATGTTTGTTTTCAAGACAGACAACATGCTCCTTCACCAAACTTCACAGTATTCCAGAATTACAATTGCAAAATAATAGAATGGCACCACAAAAAAAAAAAAAAAAAAATTGACCACGCAACCAAACCTCTGATTACCTATAACTGTTTTCTAACAATAACTAAAAGGGCTTCCTACAGACTGTTGGAATTAAGGAATGGCTACATTTCTGTTATTCATAGTTATAAAAGGAAATGAATAAAATATCTGTTTACAGGAAGTTATACCGTAGCAATAACTAATAAACAGGAGGTATATTGTTAAATGTAGCATGTTCAGCTGCATCCCCATAGAGTAGAGCATTCAGTACTGCTTTCTTTGCGTGCAGAGATGAATTTTATGACTACTTTGGCCTATGTGTATCAATGCCTATTTGGGAGCAAACATTTTTGCACACACTGCAGAAAGATGCATCTTCAGAAACCCATATGTGAGCCCCCCACTTGCTCCACTGCCAAGATTTGCTATCACATTTCAGAGACTATGAATTTGGTGGTGAAGATCTTACTAGAGATATTTGCCTGTAAAAGCGAGTGGCTTCATTGAGGCTTTGGCACTGAGAACACTCGATTTTGCGCAAAGCAAGTTCAAAGACTGATTTCACACTGGGGGAGATCCTGTATCACAGGACAGCTTAACATCAGCCACTGGAACTGCTGACAATCGTAATACTATATCTAAAAAAGTACAACCAGCTGTAATTAGTAGTGATTTAAGCCTAAGAAGGAGCTAAAAGCTAGCACATTAATAAATACATTGCAGAGCCTTAGGAAAGTCATAACAGGATCATTAAATATATGGCTTGTTACTAAACTTCATTTACTTGGCACATCCCATTTCTGTCTGCAACACACACCATTACTACAGGGAAGATAAATTTCAATTAGAACATTTTCCAGTTGCAATCTATGTAGACAAAGGAAAATTCAACGCAAAAATATTTGATTCTCCTCTCCATAAAAGCTGCTTATCCTGTCAGTGCATAAAAAAAAATTCCAAGGACTTCTATAACATAAATGTTGTGTAGCAACCAAAGAAAAGACAGGTGAGGCCTGCTGTCCACACATCCATAAAAAACTGCATCGTGCAATTACAAAAAATCAGAAATCATTTATTCCAAGACCCACTTGTGAAAACGCACTGGTAGCTGTCATTGTGCCTACTTCAACAAGAGCAAGTTTTTTCACAGAAACAAGATCTCTGTCATTAATGCTCTCCCCTACCCTATAGCTCATGCATTTGTATAACTTTGCCACTTACTTTATCTTTCTTACTTAAAAAAAAAAAAAAAAGAAAAAAAATTATGTTTTGTCCTGCAGTAAGGCATCATGGAAGTTTTAGCTTCCCGCTCAAATGTAGCATTTTTGCCTCTTCAAAGGTACTGTTTTACAATAGAAACACTGATGAACCCTACAACTAGTGCTAGTTAGGACAAATGACAATTTTGTCATTAATTTTACTACAATTATAAATTTTCCACGAAAAGGTCCTGCTCTTGAGTGCACAAACATTATGAGACCTCCATGAAATAAATATAAATGTGAAGCATTGTACAAGCATCTTAACAATGAATACTTAACACTTTGTGGTAGTCAGAGTGAAAATGATAATAGAAGCAGATGACATTTCTAAAACTGCATATATAAAACTGATTAAATATTTCCTAAACATAAAGTTGTCTATATTTATACATCACACAACAAAAAAAAGGGATGTCAAAACAGAAATGTTTTGTATTCAAGATCCTTATTAAGCTTTTTCTTTATTAGCACTTCCAAATGCTAGGGAAATTTATAAAAACATGTACTTAATCCAGTTAAAATACTGTACAAAATTAAGAGGTTATGACTGCTGCCAGGTCTCAGATTTATTTTTTTTTTAAGTTGCCTATGTAACAAAAGTAGATTATAAGAAAAATAGCTTGGAAAGTCCTCCAAAAATTATCTTAAGCCCAACAATAAAGTCATTAGTCAGACAATGAAATATCTTTTTGTATAAATTTACACAAATACAGGTAACTTACCAAATGGCATTTAACCTACTGTTTGCTTTGAACAGTCAGTGAGTTTAGTAGGATCGTATTTAACAGGCTATTCTACTCCCATATGAAATGTGTGGCAATTTTGAGTAAAATAATGCAGTTCATACTGCTGCAAGGCAAGTCCACAGTTATCTCAATTCATCAAAACACAGGTAACATCAACAAAGGTTAAACTTACTTAGGGCATGAGATCATCACAGTATTCTTACAAAAGTTTATAAATTTTTCTTGGACCAAAACAGATAGTCTTAGAAAACAATTCTTCTTCTACAGATCATACTGTACAAAACCGAAAGCACGACATGATGTAAGTAATAGTCTTTGCTGTGATTATATGGTGTAGTGAATTTGGCACTTCAGAGTAATGAAATTTCCAATGGCACAGTTCTTATCTACAGCAGCACATAACCTGCAAACCTTGGGCAAACATCCTGTACAGGAAAATACTCTCTCTGCTGCCAACTCTGATGAAAGGAAGAAAAAAAAAAAGACCCAAAAAAAAAAAAAAAGAGTCAGTGCATGCGCACAGCTTTGTCAAGAAAATTAAAAAGAAAGGTGAAGGACATCTTTGTACTGCTTTTCTCAGTTCCTGCTGTCAGACAAGTCTGGAGAATTTAACCATAGCCTAGGAAGAAAGAACAAACAACAAAAAAAACAAATTAACATTCACACCAGAAGATTAAATCCATTAAAATGTGCTCAAACTATCTCTAAGATACCTTAAGTGGAGAAAAAAAAAAGTATTCATTATTGTCTAGTTACCAGCAAGTTTTTTTCTTTAAAACATCAATAACAGAACATAAGTGCACCACAAGAAGTAACCAAAGTTGGCACATGACAATCCTAATGCACCAGTGCAAACCTGATTTTCAAACTAACAAAGGACTGGAAAGTGACTGACTGATACAGAGGCAGTTCACATGTCAACACAGAAGACATCACAGATTTTAAGCATTTTGACATCTCTTTTCCCTTTAGCTGTTGTGGAGATTTATTATAAAAAGCACAGCTTACCTCCTACTACATCCTAGCCTGACACCCAACTGTGTGTGGTTGTCTTTACGCTGTGCTGAAAACTTTGGTTAGGCAATACACTGTCAAAGTTAAAATCTAACGTTTCTCCATCCATAAGGTCATTACGGATAATTGACTCCATGTCACAGTCCAACCGTTCAATCAACATGTCATCTAAGTCACTGGGAAGCTTCTCCTGGTGGAGGGAAACAATTCCCACCCTTCCGTAGCCGTTGCAACTGTTAACAGGGGCATACGGATTCATAGCATTCATCTGCATCGGGTGACTCATAGGCACTTGTAATGAAGTCTTCACTGTTGACAAGCGATTTAGACCTGATGTGTGAGACATGGTGTTCACTGTGTGTGACAAGGCACGGCCATTAACTGCAGGTGTTGGCTGGTTATGTCCTTGGTGAGGGCGGGCATTAGGGTTCATCATTTTGTTGTGGGGTGGTTGACTGCCATAAGTTGGCATCACCGAATTAGTGACCATCAGCACACTTTGGCCCAGCGCCCTGCCACCAGGCTGGGAAACACCAGTGTCAACTGATGCCAAGATATCATTGTGGGGCGGAGAATCGGAAGTCAGTAACTCCTTCAGGAGTCCTGCAGGATAGTTATATTGGCTCATCGATCCATAGCTTGATTTACTGTCTTGAAGAGTCTGCATAGGAATCTGGGACAAAGAGTTCATGCTAGCTTGAGCATAAGTATATTTCCTGTAGTCTGGATTTGGTGAACCTATACTTGTGGTTGAGGATGCAAATGAGTAACCTGGTGTTTGCTGCATCAGGGTAGCAGATGAAGACTGGGTTGACACAGTCATTGATGTATTAGGTGACAAAAGATTAAGATTATCCAAAAGATTTTCCATGTTCTCGGAATTACTCATCTCTGAAAGGCTGGGTAGAGTAGAAGTCATTTTGGTGGCTGATGATGGGTACACCACGGAGTGCACATCCCCATCTCCAAGATCATCTTGCTCCGGTAAAATGGGAGAAAGTCTTCCGCTAATTGTACTAGCATTAGAGCTAGTTCTAGGTCGAAATGTACTCCAGTTATCAAAGTCATCGTTACTGTGAGAGCTGGGACTTGCAGGCCACTTTGAGAACTGTGATCCGGGGCTGTCACCGCTTCCCTCTTGACCAGACTGAAGGGCTGCTTTTTTCTTCGCAGCTCTGCCTCTGCTTTTGGCAAACTTGCTGTTGTTATCCATGGACGCCGCTCGCCTCCTAGGAGATTTGCCACTCTTTCCTCCTTCAGGGTTGAGCATCCACCAGGAACTCTTCCCTGTTCCCTCATTCTGCACTCTGATGAACTTGCTGTGCAGAGACAGGTTGTGGCGGATTGAATTCTGAAAAACAGAGTAACGTGTAAAAAATAGAGATAATATGCATCTTTTATGGCATACTAATATTTACTTTTGTAAATATACTCTCATTTTGTTAGAAACACAGGGATAATCATAAAATAAAAAAAAACATGCCAGTCTGGAAACATCTTTTATTAGTTCACCACACTGAACTGGCTGAAACAAGCTTGAAAAGAGTTGCCATGTCAATTTGTCTGTCATCTGACATTATAAAAAGTTAAATAAAACACTGAAGGAACTGTTCTGAAATAAAAATTCCTCACAAAGGAGACAAAATAAACTAGAAGATCAAGAAGACAACTGAGGATCTCATTATCAGCTTCACTCTAATGAGTTCACAGAGTGCTGAAACACGCAGCCATGGACATTGGTAGAAGGTTGGAACAGTAGCATGGTCTACAGGAAGATCCACCTAGATGGTCTGTGCTAGGACTGTAATTCATGCAGAACAAGTCAGAGAGAACCACAAAACAACACATGAAATGTGTAAACCAGAAATTAGACTTTAATGGCAGAGAAATCAGTCATTCACTACCTGCCTTCCATTCATACTAATTTTTAGCAGCTTGTCTAAAGAAACTTCTGAGGGAGCCAAAATGGAAAAGCTGTTTCTAGAAAGCATGAGTGTAAGGTTGATCTTCAACAAAAAGCCAGTAGACCAATTATTTCAAAACATTAAATGTTTGCCAGACCTACAAACACCCTGCTCTGTATTTCCTATTTCCTAGATTTTAACTCCTGTTCTATCTTCTTGTAACTTTTTAACCTGACATCCAACACACACTACAGCGCCAAACCATAAGGATGATACAGCTCATGGAGCTTGTCATGCCCGAGGGAAATCCCAGGATGAGGGACACAGCCACTGCTCTGGTCTCTGGCTGCTTTTGCTGAATTTCCAAGCCCAGAGTGCTGCCTGTGACAGTAGCATGTTCAGAAATGTCTTTCTTTCCCTTCACTTCTCTACGTCTGCTTTCTCAAAGTTGCACATCTTTTCCCCATACAACTGGTTGACAGAAGAAAAGGAGCAAAGATTGTAAGTAAGCATGCCAGGTGAAAACAGTCATCTCATGGGCCCTGGCTCAAATCAGAGGCAACAGGCTCAAATTCCTTGCAAGAGCCACGACATGTTTGGGACCACAGAAAGCCAACCAGCCAAAGCAGGACTGGTCACCTGGAGAGCTCAACAGGTGACTCTGGGATCAAAGATGAAACCTTCAGTAGATGAGGGCAGCAAGGAGGTGTTACAGCCCTGCTGGATGGGGCTTGGAGCAACTTGGTCTAGTGGAAGGTGTTCCAGCCCATGGCAGGAGGGTTTAGAATCAGAAGATCTTTAAGGTCCCGTTGAACTCCAACCATTCTATGACTCCATGATGATTCTATGATTTGAGTGTTTTCTTACCCAATTTTGAAAGGAAGCTATTCTCCTACAAACGATAAAGTAGGACTGAATCTCTTCACTGCAGGTAACCCTGCAATGAAAATATCATTTTCAATCTAGCAACACAGTGTTAGGGAATGCCTTAGAATTTTATTTGCACCAGGTGCAGCTAACACACAAAGAGGGTAAGCCCAAAAATCCATCTTGGGACTTGCCTGCAGCCCCGGGGGCTGGCCAAGAAGTCTTGTGAGGCTGGCCTGGCACAGCCCCTTGTTTTCACTCCAGGGCCACGGCCGAATCCCTGGCTGACACAAGTCCAGCTCTAGAAATGTCGCAAGAAAGTTGTTCTGCACAGCTCTTGATTAAAAAACCTCCTGCACCAGTTCATTTTTTTTTACTGTATTTTGTAAACATACCCAGTTGGCTCAGGATTACTGTTTACTATCAAAATAGGCATATCAAACACACGAAACATTGGGCAGGAAAAACACCGTGATGAGGCCGAGCTCCCTCTTCTCTGCAACACAAGTGTTAAATATTTAAGAAATCGCTGCTATTCCTTAGTCATCAAAAATGTTACAATCTGGTATTATTGTACCGAGGACATTTGAGGTCGCTCTTTGAGTAACAGAGCTGTCTCCTAACTCTGCCAGCAATGAAAAAAAATTTTCCTAACAGGAAAAGGTTTGCGGCCCAGAGCTTGTTACATAAATTCCTGTTTTTCACGCAGCCAGCAGGACATTAGAGAAGCTATGATTTACTAACTTGGAAAAAGTGTTGAAGAGGTAAATCTTGTGAAAATATGCACTGCTGTTAATGATGTTGTGTCTACAAATCTTTGCCAGATGTAAACATGACCTGATAAAAAAGTATAGTTTCAGCAGTGGATCTTGGCAGCCAGAGGAACAGCGCCGCTGTCAGTGGCTGGGGCACGCGGCGGCACCACCAGACCCAGCACGCTGCAAGATGCCTTCAGCTATGACTTTCAGTTGGACTTCGAAGCAAAGCCTCCAAAAACCTGGCCTGAATGACTCCCAAAGCCAGCATCTGGATTTTGAGGCGGGTCTCTGCACAGCAGCGATGCATGCCAGATCACACGGAGAGTAACTGTGCTGGAATTTTATCAAAACCTGGGTCATCATGGCAGCAGAGCTGCTGCCACCTGTGGAGTGCTTCCTGGGATTGAGCATCCGCCTATCTGATAAAACAAACTTGCTTCATGCCATACTTCAGCATTCAGACCAGGAGCTGCGGATACGCTTATTGCTACTTGCTGATTTAAGATTCCAAATAGGCAAAACCAGTACCTGCTCTGTGCAATATGATGAGCCCATACCAACAAATAAAAGGCAAAAGGCCAAGAAAATTATTCCTTTGAACTGACACACTTATTTCATTCAGCTGCATTTCCAACATTTCCAGCAGCTCTACTGATATCTAATACTGCAATTAAACCCAAGATATTAATACTAAAACATGCAAGTTCAACTGAAATAATTGCTGACAAAAATTGTATCCCTATCACAATTTATTTTTTTTTAATTAAATTGTTATTTTACTAAACACTCAGTTGCTTTGTTAAACTTGAAAATGCTGTACTTACTGAAGCAAGACCACACAGTCACACTGACCGTCTTTCCTCCATCCCAGCCCCTGGAGAATCCAAAGAAGAGGGAAGCAGAGCAAAGCTCCTACTGCAGAGTTCCTCTTTTACCCTGCTGCAAACCTCTCCAGGCAGGATCTAACTGTGGAACTGTGAGTATCCAGAGAGCTACAAGACCCAAAATTTGTAAAAGCACCTGTAAGTGCTCATGGCCTCTCCCAGCATCATACTCTCACCCACAGGCAAGGCAGCACCCATGCAGCCACCCATGATAGCCACCAAAAGGGAGAGCAAGGAATGGATGCAACAGTCAATACACTTTCCAAAAACAACTGGATTTGCTATCAAGGTACATAGGCTGACAGCATTGCAATAAAGCATACCATGGCATCTCTGAAAGAGGTTCACAAGTAACTAGTAACAAAGGCAGGAGCTGGTCTGTGGAGGCAGATGCAGTCATAACCAACTGGGAAGCCATAGGAGCAACACTGCTTCCATAACACACAGGTCAAGGATTTCTATTAAAATTAACAGTCTAATGACTGCCCACTAACTTTTCATTCAGAAGACATCACAGCCCTCCACTACAGTCTCTGAAACAGATTTGAAAGTTGACGAGAAACTTTCAGGGAACACAATACTCAAGGTTCCTTCTGCAGAAGAGGGGAGGCTGCTTATTTATTTATTTTAACTCACAGTTGGAGGATACTGCAATTGGAACATGCTTGGTAAAAAAGTCAGGTTTGAAGACTGGTAGGAAAGAAGGTAAAAGATCCACCAGCTAACGTCATCACTGTTGAGAGGCATTGCAGTGATCAGTGGTGTTTGGCACATAAGACAGCCATATTAACATGTCCTGATACTGACAGCTTACAGCAGGATTCCCAAACAGCAGAATTTGCAAGCAGCAGAATCTCCCTGTGCCGACAACACCAAAGCAGAAGCTTTGCAGCAGAGACGCAGAGACCCTAGGATTTCCATATGGTGTTACAGAAGACATCAGACCTGTCTCTAGGTCTCGGTGTGGGGACTTTACAGCAGGTCCAGATGTTCAAAACATCCCACTCTTGGATCCTTGGGGGCAAGCACCACTCCAAAAAGAAGTCATTAAATCGCCTAGGAAAGTGTGCAAATGACAGGAAGTTCTCCAGCACACTTGCTCAGGTTTTGTTCAGCATTAACAGCCAGACAGCAGCAGCAGGGGCTAATCCATGGCAAGTAGCACCATGCAGCATCTATCCAAGGCTAAGTTTGACCATGCCTGGCAAAACAGGCAGGTCTGCCTGCATCCTTTTGCTGTGGTTTCCAACCATGCTGCCAAGTTTGCCAGGGCTGGGTGAAGAGGCTGTGGAGGAAAGTGAACATTTGTAACTCCAGACCTACAACAGTCTGGTGCAAGGCAATCCTGTTTGTCTTAGCTAATGAAATAGCTAATTTTGCCACCCGGTTGTGGCATTCTTTAATTACAGCTCAGAAACCGTCTCTGTTGTCTGATAAGAGCACGGAGAGAAAGCATGTCACCGCCTCAGGTCAAAGGGTTCTATTTAGATGATGCTGGAAATTTGCCACCTGCAGCTGCATGAAGGTGGAAGAGCAGGATTTCCTCCCAAACAGGTCATGCTTTTTTGGGTTCTTTGTTCTTGGGGGGTTGCTTTTTTTTTTTTCACTTCGTTTTTTCTCCTGCACAGTTATACAGTTAAGAAGTATCAGCTGGAAATGCAAAGAAATACTCCTATCTTACTAGAGGGACCTTGCACTTTTTCTATGTGTTTTCCATTACAGATGGAGTGAGAGTCTTTCCCAGACCACCACCCATGAAACATCATCTCCAAACACAGAGATATTTCCTTAAACTCTTTTATCTGATAAGATTTCAGCAGTGCACCCCTTATTTCATGCATGAATGTACAAGAACAGGACAGACTGCTTGCTATCACTATATGGTTGCTACACGTCTCCGGCACAGAGAGGGGCTTCCTGTGACCACGTCAGTGACATTAATCTAAGTCCTGTACATTCTGCATTCAAGTCCCCAGATTAATACTATCCTATGCTTCCTTCTCATAGCTCATAGTCAAAAACTAAAAAGCTTCAACAATGAAGGTGCTCAGCCATCCTCCATGTTGCATCCTGCGTGTGGAACCACGGACTGGACAGGATTTCACAATCCCTGGAATTTTCTCCTCAGGAGCATGGTATGTAGTAGCAGAAAATACATGCCCAGCTCCAGACGTTGATGTTTAAGAGACTTGGCTATGCACACTTACATGTCAGAACTAGCAACTCTACTGATACGCATTTGAGCAATTCCCAGTTTCTATCTCCAGATATCCTCCTCCCCATTCTAGGTAGACTCCTTGGAAGCACTTTTCCATAATGGCAGTTTGGACATTTCTAATGAGATGGTAACACAGTATGAGAAGTACGCACACAGGGCAAGCACATACCTGGATAGTGTTCCACATATGATGACCGCAACCAAAACCTCTTATGACCACTCTTATGTTTTCTGTACCTCCAAGAGAGACAGGGCTACAACCAGGCTATGATCCCCTACATCAGTGCCAATACAATGTTTTATAACTACATTTATTTCTATGACCACAATATAGGAATGATATATTATCAGCACTGTGTATATCAAATATATAAACATTTGCTAGGATTTCAAAGCCAGGGAAACTAAGTGAGACTGACTAGGAAAAACAACAGACAAAAATGCACATGAAAAGATAAAAATATGAGGTTTGTTGGGTGGATCTTCCTCCCTCCGGTAAAATCATCTAGGAAGCCAGGATGGCCAACAGGTTTGTCTAAAATCTATTCGTTTTCAAGTGTGAAAGAAAGGCAACAGTAAGAAGGCAGCACACTGTTATTAAAATAGAGAAAAGGCAAATAGCCACCAGGATAAATGATGGCTTCATTTATTACCTTCCATTTACAACAACTTTAAAAGTTGTGAAGTGTAAAATATAAGGGAAGAAATAAAGATCAGATAAAAAAGTTCATCTCTAGCAGGAATAACTATATTTCATGATCCAGACAAATCTTAATACTGCCTTTACAAAACAAATGCTGTAACCTTTCTATTCCAGCAGATGGAAAACAAGTGTTTGACAAATATTAGAGTTCCAGATTTGTAAATAAATATTTCTGTTTTCAACAAATACAGAATACATATATATGCATACTATATATATCTATCTATCTATATATATAGCTTACAAAAAAGAAGCATTTCCCAAGTTCACTAGTGACACAGGGAGAAGATACCCTTTCAAAGTCAGGATACCCCTAAAACTGGGGCTGCTTCTCCTCTCTCTTTAAGTGCTCTCAGGCCTCTGGCCTTCACAATCAGCCATGAAGTTATGTCAGTAATGCAAAAATGGCAAAGGAGGAGGATGTATGCATAACCTGGGTGACCTGACTGCAGTCCCAGGTACCATCATATAGAAGCTGGCAAAGGATTCAACTAATACAACATCAGAGGTCAGGGAAATAATTAGTCTTTCAAAACAGTCACAGAGAATATAGGCCATTTCACGTGCAAAAAACTGTATCTTTTGTTTAAGAAAGGCAAGTGAGGGAATTGCAGTTATGCCAATGCCAGGCCAAATGAATGACAGCACAGCCAAGATTAGCACCATGTACCACGGCTGAGGTGTGCTCATCAAAGGGATTAACAGCATTAGAATTATCTGTAGTGCCATAAGCTGTGAGGAAGGCTGCTGAGATTCATGACAAGCAGGTAGCCCTCTTAGAATTATTCACTGTGGGCTCTAACAGAGTGACCAGGAATACAACCCTAGAGGAATGCAGGGACCACAGCAGCCATAGTGGTTTAAGGCAAAGCACAAGCAGGCTACTGCAAGAAAAACATGTTTCACAATTATAAGCAAAGTTTTTTAACATTTTAAAAAAAAAATGTGGAGGAATAAAGTAGTAGTTCATCCATACAATGCCAGAATGACTAATAGCTTAAAATTTTATTATGGGACTACAGTAAAGGAAGACTAAGGGGTATGTTTTTTTCAGCCAGTGGGAATAATTACAATCAGTAGGACAAAAAATGTTAATCACTCGTTTCCTGTTTAACAGACAGCCTGTTTCACCTCTGCCACTCTTCACCGTTACACCCAATTCATCACAAAGACTACACTGTTTATAGAAAGCTTCCCCCTCACTCCCTTTTCTTTCTTTGTTTCTAAAACTAAGCTGCCTTATATTGACATTTATTAGCTCTAATGAAGAGGTACATGTGTGCATATCTGCTAAATATACCAATACCAATTAGACACACAGATCATCTTAAAAGGAGCACTGGAAAGACATTCTCACCAGTAAGAAGCAATAATGTGAGAAATAGGCCAAGGTCTCAGTGCAAATCACAGAGGTGAAAAGCATCACAGTCTGAAAATAGGGCTCATTTTTTGCATCAGCCTTTGTGGACACACAGAAAACTTCCAAGAAAAAAAAAAGAAAAAAGGAAAAATAAAAAAAAGAGGGGTGGGAAAAGAAATCAAAACACTCAGTTATGATTACTCCAAAAGCTTAACTAGGGTAAGTGAAACAACTAGAAAGACCCCTGCCTGAGAAGTCACATAAGCTTTACATTCTAAAAGCCCTGCATGATGACCAAAGCAGTCCTTTGCCACTTGTCTAGGTAAAGGCACAAGCAAACCTAGCCCTAAATGTTTGGTTTCAGTTGGATAATTTAGTAGGGAGCCACACATCTCTGCATTTTCATGGACTGAGACTACTTGCTTTCACAAAATCACTAATAACCTGAAGGGCTGGAATAATTGCCATGATCTGATGGATTTACTAGCAATGTGCTATCCACAACTGTTGAAAATAAGTTCAAACCAAGTCAGCTAAAGCAATGAAGGATGCGCTGGAGACGTGGGCTAAGTCAATGACACTGGCCCATTCACTGTGCTGCTTGTGTGCTAGTTGCCACTGGAGAAGCTTGAGGACTTTTTTGACCTGCAACGCCTACTGCCTGACCATAGACCTCTCCTTAGAGACACAGAGAAGGAGCAGCTGCCAGTTTGAAGTCATGGTTCCGCAGACAGAGCCAAGAGAGCCTGCATTGCACTCACAGCTCCCACAACATGCTCTCATTTGACAAGAGCAGCAGAGAGATGTTTAGGAGAGGCATTAAGCCTGTCAGTATTTCTTACCTTGGGAAGCAATATACCAAGGGTGATGCACAGTTCCAGTAATACAAAAGGTTGTTGACTGAGCCTTTGCATAGACTGAAGAAAAAAAAGAAACATAACTCCTTATTATCCTTATTACACCGGTATTAGCTTAGCAGAGGGAGTCTTCTCCTTTAACAAGCAAAGGACTAAAGGACTCAAATTCTCTGAAGATGCATGCCACTGAATACTAGTTTTTCAGAAACGAGTCAATGAAAGCAGCAAGCTTCCTTTGCAGCAGGGTTAGCTGTGCCCCACAGGAAATCCCTGGCTTGAGGAAACTGCAAGTCTTGTAAAAAGAAGGGCAAAGCCTGTCATTTACAGGCTGAATGGTATCTTGTGCTGCATCTCAGTATGCATTTGGCTTTTATATTGACTGCAGCAAGTGCAAGAACAGACTAGCAAAATTTTAGTATAGTCCCCAAAACTACAAAAAGAAAACTAAAACAGAGTTGAGTGGAATTTTTTGTTTGGTTTGCAGCATCTTTAGGAACCACATAGTGGTTAAGTTGCTGAAGGATTCACATTTGTAAGGGGACAGTGTCAACTTAAAAATAACAACCATCCTATGGATTTCAGCCACTGTTGTAAATCTCTGATGTTGATTTATTAACCGAGAGAAACTGAGGAAAGAAGAGAGGGACATTTCTCTTTTCTTTTAGTTTCTTTTGTATGTGAATACAGTCCAGTGTATAAAGCCACTGTTTTACTGTTTGTTTTTCCTTTAGTCCCTTCAACCTTTATCTATCGCATACATCAAAAGAAAATAAAATATAATTTTCTTGTTAACAAAATATTAGCAGGAAAAAAAAAGATTTCTTAACTTTTTATTAAAATAGCTTAAACAGGACCATATTTAAGTTCTCTTTAAACTCCTGCCTATCTGCAAATCTGTAGAGGATACTGTCTTATGCAGTCAACATTTGTTCATTTTTCATATATGTTCTGGTTTTATACTTGTTCTTTACTCCAAGGTTACATGGTCCTCTTGGCACCTCCCAAAGAGGCACCACATAGACAAGGTATCGTGTTTCTCCTCAGTTCCTTGAATACAGTTTGCCTTGGTCTATTTTCCCCCACCACAGAAGCAGGTCAGACAGTCAGCGTGCTGTCTTTGGGAGAGCACTTTCCAATTCAAGTTTGTTCCCACAGCCTAGCAGATTTTATGTAACATGATTTACTTACTCCAATGCCAACAAAAACCCCTCATCCAAATTTCGATACAGCCTTTGGCTATATGCCAGCATGCATTGCCCCTCTCCACCGTCTGGCCACTTGCAGTCACCCTCTTTCAAAAGGTGTGGTTTACTTAAAGGGATTTTAGTTGATTTTCTGGGGACTCAGAGGACTCCTGACAGGTGGTTCCACTGTTCATTCCAGCATCTTACTCTCGGATGCTGCTTTCTGTGACGTTCTTTAGGCTGCAGTTTCAAGAAACGCTGGCGCTCACCACTGTTTTTTATGACATCTGTTCAGTATTATAAAGCCAGAGTAGTCCAATCCTGCAAAACATGTAGCACCAACTCTGAACAGCTACCCTGGACACACTTCCACTATGGGAAGCATAGTACTAATTCTCAGAGCAAGATGGGCACACAGAGGAGGGAAATCTGAAGGGCATTTTCTTCCCTCACACCCATTTTGGAAGCATTGCTATTCCCTCACTACTGTAGGCTGTGCTCTGTACTTAACAGACCCTTATTAAATCAAAGGACTATTTACAATCTACATACTGGCAATTCCACATTCCCATAGAATGTCATCTGGCAACAGTATCTCAGCTCTGTATTCATTTGCTTTCCTACTTCCCAAGCAAGAAAATTAAAAACTACAAGAAAAAACCATGTTTTTAATGACAAGAACAGAATTAACAGAGTAAAGCCAAAGAGCTCTGGTGCACCAGCATTCAGCACAATACTTAAACAACCTTTTTTTTTTTAAGCAGTAAAATATTACAATGGGGGCAATGAAAAAGAATATTAGCAACACCACTGTGGCCTGAGATCTTTTACATACACACCAGCTACTAGAGATGTAGGACCATGCTGGACACAAAGTAAGACAGCTTCCAGAGTGGGACACCATTATACAAAAATGAGCTCTGTTAGGCATTTTGGGTGCTAGTTTTCTCCTGACAGCTAGGTCTAATTAATTTCCCCTCATTACTATTTCTCTCCATTTGATATACGCAAGGAAACTGGCCTCACCACAGCTGCTCAGAGATCAGACCTCATTCACTCTCCCATTCCCCTGAACAGAGCCTGACACAAGGAAGCTCTGGGAGCAAGGTGCCTATCTCCAGGCCCAACAGGAGGTATTCCAGGAATACCTCCTGTTGCTATCACTCATCAGTTCCAAAAAGAAAAGATTGATTTTGAAAAGCCTCCCCTCCTCTCCACTAACCCCTCAAACTCAAAAAGCTCTTACCAACTTTCAGATTAGGCTCCCTCCTCCTGGAAGTCAGAGTCTTTACTTGGTGCAAACTTTGCCATCATTGCTCCCATCCCTCCTCAATGAATTGAGCTGCATAATTGGGCAGCCCGAGCCTGCTGGCCTAGCTAGTCAGATTTAAGGACTAAAAGTTAAGGATAACAGTCAACTTCACAATTGCTAAGCCTGCCATGGGCCTCCCATCCCTCCCATGCTTTTGCCCAAAGAGTAAGAAGGCAGAGGAGCTTCCCTCCAGCTTTCTGCAGATAGGCATTAAAGCGCTATGGCCAAAGCACGGCGGACACAGGAAGTTAAACGCCCTAATCGATTCAAAGGGCTGCAATAAGGAAGTCTGAAGACACTCTACAGGGCCTTGCTCAGTATTTGTCTCCTTCTGACAGCTTTTGCTTCTTTCAAGTACTGCAGTTTAGTTTTCCCTCCCGCAGACGTTCAGAGAGAGAAAAAAACAGAGCCTGCACAGCTCCAAAGGCAGACAAGGTCTTTTCTTGAGAGGGTCAGAATGGGGCACTCGTTTCAAAAAATAAATTAAAAAATAAAAATTTCAGGACATAAGCCTACGTCAGATTAAAAATAGCAGGAATGTCAGCAGTAGGAGCTGTCATTTGCAATAGCTATCAAGACACAGGAAGTTATTTATTCTGTGGATCACATAAAGACCTCTTTAAAAACAAGGATGAAACAGAAAAAAGAAAGCATGTTTACTGAAGCATGTTTTCCAATACTATTTTATCTAGTGAATTTTGTTTATGAAGTTTTATAATAATTTGTCATTGATACGTCTATGGGTTTATGTCCACAGGTTTGTTAAACTGCTGGCAAACTCCAGCAGACACTACAGCCCTTGCCAGTCTTGCTTAATTTTTTTTATTATTTTCAGTTTTAAAGATACTACAGAGAATGTTTCCACATTTTCATTTGGTTTTAAAAAGAAACTGAAGCCTTCCCCCAGAAAGTCAGGTGTTTTCAAGTATTTTGTTTGTTGATTATTCATGTAGTCATAAATTAAGCGGAGTATTTGGCAGATCATGCCTCTCTCTGTTAAAACATTTGTTTTTACTTTTTCAGCTATTGTTTAGATCCTGGTCATAACACGCTTCAGGTTGTTTTGAACAGCAAAGAGGAAATAAGCAATATTTTAACTTATATCACACTGGAACAACATTAAGTGCCTACGCAGCAATACACTGCCTATTCAGTATTTTCAGCTTTCTTCCTGTCCACTGCTGACTTACAACATCAAGATAATTCACAATTTAATAGTTTTGCAACCTCAAACAGTCTCACAAGCAAACATGGATTCAGAAGCATGCTCAGAACAAAACACAAACAAAAAAGAGCAAGAAATAGGACATAAAAAAAAGGGCAGAATATACAGCAAACATATTTGCTGAAGGTTGGTTTTGAAATCATAGGAAAACCAACAAAGCTCTTCTGGAGTCAGCTCACATGCACACAGGCATTGCAGGTAACCCAGTTGGCTGAGGCAGAGCCCCAGCAAGGCACTGTTTGCCTACATTCACCCTGACACTAAGGCAGAGAGTTAGAAAAGAGACTTTGAACTACATGCCATCCCCGCCGCTCATCACGATCACAGTCTGCAGTGTATGTGATTGCTAAACCCGTCACGACTCTTAGGAATATGCCCTATGGATTAGAAAAAAGAGACATCCTTCCAAATGCCACACATTTCATATAAAACAGTCTCGGTGACACAGTAGAAATTACAGAACCACATTTCAAAAATTTCTCAAGTGGTTTTTTTCTATAGGTTTAAGTTGGACCTTATATTTCAAGCATTCAATTCACATGAAGGATTTTCATCTCTCGTCCATTAGAGAAGTCTTAGGAATTCCTCATTTATCTAGCAAGGACCCGGAGATGAAGAAAAGAAGAACATTTCTTTCAAGATTGGATTTGTAGATAAGGGTACTTCCAAAATTCAGTTTTGGTGCAATGAGTGAGGGAAATTTGGACTTAGTACCTTGAGGATATCTTGGTACCAAATACAATTTTAACAAAATTTAGTACCCCGTAGACACCCCTTTCAATTAAATTTTCAAGTCATCAATGAAGTTCAGGGCCTACCACTTAAAAGCACATTCCTCAACTGATGGAAACTGGCAAAACAGCCAGGAGCTCAATCCTCCTTTTTCCTCCTCTGTCAATTATTCAAGGGCCCCTCATTCACTCATCCACTGTTGCCTACTTTCATCAACACCGGGCATTTCTGAGGTATCTGATAAGGAAGGCAGAGTTATCTTGCTCAAAGTTTGCCAAACAACAGCAGCCATCCCACACACATATATATATTCAACGTGTTTGATTTTCCAAGGAGAGTAGTAGCTTAGTAATTTTTTTACAAGAAAAAATACAAATCTCTGTGTTCTACAGCTGTTTTTTAAAAATAAGTCATATTTTAAATTGATTGTGTTTTTTCAGTTCTCACCTCTTTCTGTCTATTTTTGTGTTTTTAAATGTGGAAACTTTCAAGACTGAGCTTAATCAACCATAACATTAAGAGACACATTCACTTCTAAGAAGAATTGAAGAGAAGCCTGTGATTTGCACAAATCCCCCAGCTGCAGTGATTTCTTTGCTGTATGGTTGGCTAATAAACACCACAGAAACATGTTTAAAGCAGATTTAAAGGCCTATGAAAGAACTTGCCAGAGAGCAGCACTGACAAGGCGCTTGCTTCCTGGCACAGCTGAAGGCACACCACATCTTTTGCCTCAGTTTGCATGACTCCTCTACACTGCCACAGAGGCTCCCCACTTCTCAAACAGTCTTAACCATATGGATTTCTAATTTTTTTAATCAAGTCTATTGGCAAATTCACATCCTTTCTACTGTAGCCATTCTCAGCTTGTAGCCCATATACACTTAGGGGCTCCAAAACACTTTTAAAATCCTTCAGAAGGCAGCCAAGGCGAGGCAGTGGCAGTCAAATGTCCTCTCTGTGTTTGCACTGGCTTTCCTGTAATCCTGGATTAAACACATGTGCACCACAGGAAGAAAATAGACAATTTTAAGTTGCTGACTCTAGAAAAAAAGATCAAGAACCATCTAAGATTAAACCTGGCCCCCAGACTTTGTCAAAAGGCTGACTTAAGGGATAAGGCCAAAGAAGATTAACACAAGTACGATGTCAAAGTACACTCAAATACCAACAGCTTCTTGACAAACACCGAGGGGTGCAAAAACCAGAACATTTAAGAAGAGAATTCATAACTCTGCAGTCTGTGCCTGAAGTAAAGCTCCCCTAAACCAGGTTCTGGCACCTGCCAAACTCCAGCAACTAATTTTGGTTGCAGTGATGCAATACAACTCATTGAGCCCTTAAACAGGAGTGCAGACAACCCAGATGATTTCAGAGTAAAAAAATCCTCCAAGAGACACACTGTCCAATGAATAAGGTGACATTGCCATTCTTCCATGCACTACAGGACCAGGCAGTTCTCCTTTCAGCTGCCAGCAGTTGGGAAGAAACACAGTAGTGAAGAAGTGCACAGTTCAGCAGGGGACATCCACAAACCTACCAGCAATGTTAGCAAGCTACAGGGAAAGAGGAAGAGTCTGGCTGCCTCCTCTCATTCCTGCTATGAGGAGCAAGAGGCTTTTGGAATCATTCCCATGGAAAAACATTTTAGCTCTTCACACACAGGGACCATATAAAAGCAAGTTGCAGGTTGAGAAACTACCAGTTTATGGTTGTCTTCCCAAAAGAATGAAAAGGCATGATGGGAATAACCTCCACTAACAGCATTGATAGAGACATTATTAAAGACCATGGCTCGTATTGTGCAGCAGTGTCATTACAGCTGCTCAATGAGCCACAGTAGATACAAGTCACTCAGTGACAGTGAGGGAAGGAGTCTCAACTCCCAAACCAGGCAATACGTTCCTGAACACTTTGGGTTATCCAGCTCCTCTGAGGCAGTTAGAGCCTTACAGAGTGGCAGGTGCACCTGCCTCTGGTAATGGGTCTGCCATTCAAGTTGTTTTTGCTTCAAATGAAATCAGGAACCTATAACCTCAGCAGCAGCTTCAAAATAGGAAAGCTGCTACTTCAACTAGACAATCAGTGAGCATTCCTATGAGAGCTTCAGCCGAACACAATCCTGACTCCTAAGTACCACCCACTAAGAAACTTGGCCAATGCAATGACAGTCTCCTCATATAGAAGATACTTCTTCCACACCTCAGCTGTCATCCCCTGAATCTGCATTTCACTGAATTCAAGAACAGGTTGCACAGAGAAACTGTGGATGCCCTGAAACCTGGAAGTGTTCAAGGCCAGTCCCTAGGCAACCTAATCTAGTGAGCGGCATCCCTGCCTATGGCTGGGTTGTGGGAACTAGATGATAGTTAAGGGTGGTTGGAACTAGATGATCATGAAGTTCCCTTTCAATCCAAGATATTCTGCTATTCTATAACAGTTCTCCCATGTGAAGATCTGCTCAGGTTCGGTGCTAGTTTTCCCTTGCCTACATTATGCTTAAATCTTGTTGGGTTTTTTGTTGTGGTTTTTTGTTGGTTTTTTTTTTTTTTAAGATGAGTTTCTTATTCATTCTACAAGCCCCAAGGTAAGCAAAAAGGCAGTAAAGCCAGTATAAAGAGTACCTGTAAAGATTAAAGACCATAATGACAAGGGCAAATCACACACAGAAGAGGCTGACACCCTCATTGGTCTTTTGATTGTTGACTCTCTTAATCACTTTTCAAAAGCCTGACAGACCAACACCAAGCAGCCATGAAGAATAACTTTCCCTTCCAGATGCGGCTCTCCTCAATGAGTTGAGACACAAAAAACTATGACACACAGTAAGCTGCTCTCTTTTATCTACAGCAACACTTCAAAGCAGGCACTCCTGCCAGTCTTGTGCCTGCTTGAGTGTGGAAAGGTGGAAGGAGAAGAGGAGGGAGACAAAACGGTGCCTGGCACCTTTGTCAGACTTTTGGAAAACACCGTTTTCTCTGGGGCAGAGAAGGAAGCAAACAGCAAGCACTGCAAGCACCATCCCTCAGCCATGGCAGCACGCACGCACATGCACACGCATTTCCTCCAGCTTCATGAAAACAATGAAGTGTGGGGAGGCCGCCTCATATAAGGCACATGCAGGCTATATATAAAATAAGGAAAGCAGCTGCTTCAAAAGCTCAGTCACCCTTTTATCATCAACAAGGCTTTAATTAGTACCCATCTGCTTCCTGTTTTATACTACAGGACTGACTTTCACCTGTTTCACCAAAACACCCCTTCCCCCAAATGGAAGTCTGTGTACACACACGAACACACACAAGATGTTAACAAACACCTTACGCTTACGTAATTAACATCTGAAATCCTTATTCTGAGCATGTGGGTTATGTATCTGCTGTTTAAAAGAAAAATAAGCCTTGCATGATCTATCAGATTTCACAGCTTACACCTTTAAATCACCCATCTCACATGCTTCACTATTAATATTGAACTCCTTGGCACTCAGGACCCAAAGGAGAGTGGAGCCCTGTTGTACTGGCACCATACTACACAGAGGTTGCCCAGAGGACTCACAATGGAAGTGTGGGTTTTTCCTGAGGTCCGTCACACACATGAAAGGATTTAAATAAACAATAGCAAGGCTAATAGTTTGAATCCATTCTTAACTCACCCCATTGTTCGAAGAGAAGAAACAACACGTAGAAGAAAAATATTACTGAGGGAGGAAATAGCTTCACCTTTGAATTTCCTGACATTTTTCCTCCCACGCTTTTCCCCTTCACACGTCAACTATTTATTTCTTTTGCAGGGAAAAGACAAGTGAAAATCAAGTACACCAGCAAAGCTACGTGCTGTCAGACCTGCCCAGCTCTTCTGTAAGAAGGAGCTACCAGCACCTGAAAGCTTGCCAGGCACAAGGTATCCAGAGAGCAAAACAAGAGGAAGCAAAGCACTAGGAGAAAGAATTGCTTGGCAGTGACTGAGCAAGGAGCACCACTTGCCTGCTCCTAGGCCCAGCTACAGGAATGGGAAGAGGTGCAAGTGCCCAAAGGAGCAGTACTCATAAGGAGTCTACGCGAATTTTGTGAGTATGCAAAGACTTCTCAAACTTAAAGTCACCCATCATAGAAAAGAGCTTTTCTTAGCGCACCTTTAGCAGCAGCCACCACCTACAATGCTTATTCTGCCAAAATAAACCTGGCAACCACTTGATTCATGCTGCAGCTTTGGAGTAGGAGGAGATCGTTCTCCCTTTACAGTTAGAAACCTCATCTGCAACAGCTTTACCAGATGCACAAAGCTGACCTAAAATAAGAGTTTTCTTCCATAGCTCCTTGAAGCTGCTTTTCAAGGTTTTGGATCTGCCTGTCTGCAACGTTCATGAGATTCATTTGCAGAAGAGTATTTTGGAAAACTGAAATTTTTTTTTGTTTTCCATTAATTTGAAATCTTAAATAATCAACCTTAAATAATAGCTTGATGATTTAACTTTTCAGAGACCACCAATAAAACAGGTGAGCCATGAGAACAGGTAAACATATACACTCCAGTATAAACCATGGCAAGTATATTTATCCTCCTTTGTTTTCCCCTTAGTGACAAAACCCCAATTCTCCTGACAACCTCCTTACTAGTCAACTTTTCCATTTTACTTTTTGGGGTTGGAAGAAAAAGAGGATAATTCAAACAACCAAAGGCTAAAAAATAAGGAGAAAAAAAAAATCATTCCAGTAAACAGAATTAGAGCAGTTACCCTTTTGATGTGGCTAATCATGGTGCCAGCATGAGTAACCAGCCTCCAGTATCCTACTGTGCACCCTACATGATCAGTCAAGGGAAGATCACATTGTTGGAAACACCAGAACAGTCAATACTAACAACGCAACACTGTTGGTTGTAAGACACATTATTCAATGAAGCCTAAAAGAAAGATGGAGAGAGACTATTTGACAAGGGCATGTAGTGACAGGACAAGAGGGAATGGCTTCAAACTGAATGAAAGTAGGTTTAGATTACATATTAGAAAACAATTCTTTACTGTGAGGGTGGCAATGCACTGGAACAGGTTGCCCAAGAAGTTGTGGATGTCCCATCCCTGGAAGTGTTCAAGGCCAGGTTGGATGGAGCTCTGAGCAACCTCATCTAGTGAAAGGTGTCCCTGCCTGCCGGGGGAGGGCAGTTGGAACTAGGTGACCTTTAGAGTCCCTTCTAAACCAAACTATTCTATGATTCAGACTAGGTACCCTACAGAATTTATTAGTAACATCCTGCCTTTTGTTATTAAAACCGAAGTACCATCTATCTCTGTATACACAGAGAGACTTGTGCAGCATCACACGAATCTGATAAAGAATAAGAATTGCCATTTCAAAGTAAAGATCAAACCTTATTTTTAAATCTCCAACTTTTAAAAATTCTCAGCAACTCTTTTGTTACATCACTGCCTAGCAAAGACAGGATTTTGTATGCACTCCAAGGGAGGTACTAGTAAAGGGAAGGAGCTCTATTGCTAGAGGAAAAAAATCAAATCAAAACAAACAAGGTTTCAGGCACAATGAACGCTCTGAGCGTGCGAAATAGGTGAGAAAGGATGGCATAAAATGAGCATCAAATGTGAGAACTACATATATTTCTTCGAAAAGAAAAGGTGGCTCACTTCTAACTCAACTGTTTAAGAGACAGAAAAAATAGATGCGCTAGTCTCTTGGGATTTGTCATGTTTGGTTTTTTAATGTATAGATTTTATCCCCTGATAAAACCAAATAATCAATTTTTTCCTTAAAGAAAAAAAAATCCTAACCTTGTGTTTTTACACAGAAGATTACACCACCACTTAGAAATTTTTCCATGATCTCTCAAGCAACATATTACAAAACTTCACCCAGGACTGAAACAACAGATTGTCTCAAGAGCAAATGACAAAATATTTGTACCAGAAATCCTGGCAATGCTGCATGCAGATGGGTTTCTGAAAATCGGGGTTCCAAGAATAAGTCACCCATGGTTCCAAAAATAAGAGTTAAATTCAAACAAAAACTGGATGTTCACTTTGCACGGTACTGTAGTCCCTCCCCAGGGTTCCACCCTTGCCACACACGAGACACTTGCTAACCACAAGCCTCTGAAGTCTGAGCTTCTGCTAAACACAGAAGACTGGGGAAATGCAACCAAATCCAACATCCACATAACATCTGTGTAACCCAGAAAATGGCACGTTATGCGGGGGGTCAGCCATTTCACTGCCAGTGGACTCGAACCTGTGTATTGGGGCAACCCCAAAATTCAAGGCCACCATCTACAGTGGTCTGAGCTGCAGCCAGCAAGGGATCATCCTATCACGCAGGGCCAGGAGCATCTCTGCCTGCAGATGGAATGTGGGCACGCTGGTCAGGCCTCTTTCAGCCTGGCAAGGCACAGCTTGGACGATCTCCACAACACTCACCCTCCCCAAAGCACTGGGGCAGGCACCCTGTGAACTGAGGCACAGAGACATGTCATGCTTCAGTTGGGGGAGCACCAGAGCATGACTGCACCACAGCACACTGAGACTACTCTCACAAACAGGGATGGAGAAATTTAAAACTTGCAGGTTACTTCTCCCCATTCCCTTTTATAAGGGGAATCAGAAGCAAAATTCATTGGACAGTGATGATCTTTTTTTAATGATTCCTGGGTTTTGAGATGCACTAATTAGTTTTGAGAACCTTACTCAGCCAGACAACCATGTTTACAGCAATTCTTTTGTTTTTACTGTCAATAGCTACTGACCTGATAGGCAATTACAGGGTATTTTGAAACAAGGTAAGAAAACAGATCCTTGATTTAAAAGACATATTTAGTCAATATATTTCTGATCTCTAGAATCTAGAGCCTTCGACAAACTCTTCACCACTAGTAATGGCCAACTTTATATATACAAATACTGTTCATAAAGGCTATGCAAAGTTAGTGATGTTTGGTAGGAGACAGGCACACACTAAGTTCTAGCCTGAGAGGAGAAACCTAATACAAATTTTATGAAATTCAGCACTCATCCGAGACCAAACTTTTCCGTTAAGATGACTAAACAACTGGCTTGATGTATTTTGCATAAAAGACTTTAAAAATGTAATATGGATATGGGGGAAGGAGAAGTGAAACAAGAATGGGATAATGACATTTCACGATAACAGAGAGCATTACATCTGGTGCACATAAGAACACAGTGTTGCCCTTTCCTTTCTTCCCCTCCACATTTCTCTCTATATATGAAGTTGACAAAACTTTTTAGGCATAAAAATCAGGATTTTAACTAGAAGCTTGGTTGTACTTAATACAGTCTAAAGGAGTGTGGTAAGAGGAATATAAAACAAACTCAGCACCTCGTAACATCAGCAGATACAGTAACACATCTATATTTTTGGTTACAATAATTACAAAGCCACACACTGTAGTTTATTCATTCATATCACATAGCATAAATTTCCAACTTACAATCCTAAGTTTAAAAAAAAAAAAAATCAAAGCTGTTGGTGCTACCACAGCAGCTATGTAGTATACACAATTCTCAACATATAATTAGTTCAAAAGGCAATTAGACCAAAACTTACTTTCTGGACCCCCAAAAGCCAACAATAATCCATCAAGCTGGTGACTTTAGAAATTCAACCACTTTCCAGCATTTAGCTGGCTCTCCATCTTATTTGTCTTACTTTGACCAAATACTTTTACTCACGTTGGATTGCCATGTGCTACTATTGTTGCTTCAACACATTTAAAACTTAAGTTGCATTGCAAATTTACCTTACAAAAAGACACGCACAAGCAGGCTTGACTTAATGCTCATCCAACATAAATTTGTTCTGAGCAGGTCAAATCACAGGGCAGAACCTGCAGATGACCACAGAGACTACTGCTGCCAAGAGACACGCCTGAATTCACACATATCGGAGCTAGGCACTCTGTCACAAGTACTGTACCTAAATAAGCGTTCACTGGATCTATGAAACAACCTGCTTACATGGGACAAGCAGTATTACATGCCAATTCAAAGTTTTGGCAAACAAAAAAATGGAGGTTAAATGCGAAAAAGAAAACATGCAGCTCTGGATAGTTCAAATAAGGAATAAGGAAACTGCCTATGTGAGCACCATAAAACTTGCTGGGACTCAAAGACCAGTGATAAACAAACAACCCAACTCCACTTGATATTTTTTCTTTAGAAGAAAAGCATGGGAAAGGCCATTCAATGACAAAACATAATCAAATGAGAAGTCTGCTGTTCAGCTGGACCCCACAGAAATGCAAACTCTGCTTCAGAAACCCTGGATTTCAAGGGAAGTGGGGAAAAGGTTCTTGCATACTGCTCCCTTCTTATCTCACCTGGCACTGAAGTTCTGAAAAACTGGATGAGGTTAAAAACTGGCAAACTGAAGATGATTTCCTTCAGTACAAAGAAAGGCAGAAGACAGACCCCTGCAGCATGCATGTGAATGCAAATACCAGTTGTAGGAGGACGCCGGGAGTTTCGCACTCATCCTGAAACCTGTTTTCCATAATCTGGCATGAGACAAGCAAGTGTGCTCCTATATGCTTAACTTCTAACAGCAGAACAATGACCCCCAACCACCTTTCTTAATTTTGCATCTGGGCATTGCAGTAAGAACAAAAAATAACAAGAACAAATATAGCTCTTAGAAATTCCAGCCTTCTAAAAATACTAAGTAGATAAAAACTAGCATTTCAGAGCCATCAGTGTAACAGTAATCTGAATGATAAAGCACTACTAACCCTCGATTCGGTTTTTCTGTCATGGAGAGCAGTCCTTAAAAGGAGCTCAGATATTCAAAGCCACCATTTAACTTTCACTGTGTCCCTATGATTACTAATGTATCCTGAAGTTTAATTTACTGCTAGCAAAACTCCTAAGCACAGCTGTGATGAGACATCTTTATGGGTCCAACTATAAAGATCACCTTATTTTTAAATTGATTCATTGAATTTCAGTGTCAATTACTTCCATAGTATATCAATTATGGCAAGAACATGCTTCTGCTTTAGGCCACAGCCAGAGGACACATTATAAGAAGG
The DNA here is from genome assembly GCA_035047865.1 of Dendrocincla tyrannina. NCBI lineage: Eukaryota > Metazoa > Chordata > Aves > Passeriformes > Dendrocolaptidae > Dendrocincla > Dendrocincla tyrannina. The sequence goes on from JAWWMP010000001.1 coordinate 52,733,817, forward strand.
AAGAGACAAAAATTTATTTTCTATATTACTGCAACAAGACCTCTCACTTTTTTCTATATAGTGACGTTACCTATATTACACCTCTCAAAAGGGGGAAAAAGCATCTTCTAGAAACTTTATTACAGCAATCACCAGACTCACAGCTGCCTAATCTTGCCAGCTGGTGGGTGCTTTGCATTACAAACACAGTCACAGAAAGACATGGTAACAACAATGGTGCCCAAATTCAGCTGGTCACGTCACCAAAGCCAACAGGACCATATCAACCCATCAGCAACTCCATTACTTCTCCCTGCCTCCAACCCAACCACTGGCAGCTTCTTGCCCCCACAAGCACAAGAACGATTTGGGTGGTGTATTGCCCAAAGCCAGGGATGGAGTACACTGGAGTAGAGACACACACAGTTATGCCAAAATTCCCAGCAACCAAACGCTGTATTTTATTTTCTTCGGGCTTCATCTGGCTGATCTTCCTCAATAACCCTGCCTAAACTGATGAAGAGCAGCTTTGCAAAAAATAAGTCACCCCACAACTGTTCCACTCACACCCAATTCAAGGCCAGATTATTTAAGGAGTTCAGACCTCTTCATCTAACAGAGGTCAACTTACAAGACTACTTAAGATTTTTCTGTTGTCCCCTTTTTTATATGTTTTCACTCTAGTACTTAAAACCTGACTGCACTTTTTGGACTACAGGACTTCCTATACAAGGGAGCTGTTCATCCAGCTAAGTTCATCCATCCATCAAGTTCACCTAAGAAATCAGGTTTCTACATCACAGATCCACCATAATTCTCTTTGTTATGGATTATCCCATCAACACAGGGATTGCATCTCATTCTACCAGTCCTTCTGCAGAGGAGTTAAAACAGCAACCTCTCAGTCAGGATGCTACAACCTGAGATAGGAGAATACAGACACAGACAACAAGTGATATGGAAGCAGTATAACACAGAACCAATGAGAGAATATGCACCTGGCAAGGAAGTAACATGACCACACCAGCAGTCAAGCCTATCACGAAGGTCTTTAAAACTCTACACAGAGTTGAAATAGGCTTTTGAATAAGGATAATGAAGCAATTTTGTACAAAGTTTCTCTCCAGCAAGAGACCACCAAAATTTAGGTTTTGTACAGGTGCATCAAGTAGACAATGGAGACAGATACTGCAGGCAAACTGCAGGCTGGTGGGAACATCACAGGAGTGAACAAAAGTGGAAGGAAAAGCAATAGGTTTAATGGGGCTCTAAAAGTGAAGGTGAGACACTCAGATCAGATGTGACAGAGAGGGGAGAGTGGAGGAGGTGGTTAGTTAGGAAGGATGCAGCATGGCCCAGTTAGGGATACGGAGTGTCAAGTTTGCAACCACACTAGGATTGGACACAAGCATGATGCTTTTCTCAGAGTTAGAGGCACAGTGCAAACACAGAGCAGCTTCTGACTTCTCAACAGTGATCTCCAATTCGTTTGAAATGTGCTTCAGATACTTTAGCAAAATAGAAAGCAGTCATCTGCTTTCATAACAGCACCTCATTAGGTCTCTGACACTAACTCCCCTTTTTCCTAGGGAATCACCATTTCCCTGTTTAAAGAAAAAAAACCAACACCTTTACTGTGATGGTGGTCAAACAGTGGTAAAAGCTGCTCAAAGAGCCTGTGGAGTCTCTGCCCTTGGAGATATTCAAAACCAGGGCTGGATCTGGTCCTGAGTACAGCCCTAGCAGATCCCTCTAATTCTGTGGTCTCTCCCTTATCCTGTCTCCACTCATCGTCTTATATAGCCTGTAGACTTTACACAGCCATGGCAAGGATGGCCACAAACCCCATCTTAAACAGCACTTTGATCCATACTGCCTCTCTGCTCTTTTGACAACTTGGTGCAAGCAATTCCAAACCTTTGGAATTGCTTGCACCAAATTCTCTCTATTTTATGAAAAGCATAAATGATTTTCAAATACTTTTAAATGAAAGATTACAAGGGGCCTGATGTTCCCAAACCATCCCAAACTGACTCACCACTGTCTGAGCTTTCCAAAATCATGTCACTGATGCTCCAGTGTAGTCTACCCACCCCTTGAAACAGAGCTGGCCCAGCACAGCTTTCGTTTACACAGCTTTGGGGCAGGTTTTGATGAGACAAAGGAATTTCCCTGCAGAAACAGTCATCAAACAATGACTTCTCCCTAGAACAGGATGGACTGAAGGGCAGATGGGTTAAGGTGTTATTACCATTTCTCTGCTTTGTGAAGCAGTGTTAAGACACAGTCACTGCAAGCCGTATTTCAGCTACTGTACAGATGAAGTTTAAATCACCCTTAATAGGCCCAGACAGCCATGAGCATGGATCTGAGGAGCTCCGCTCAAAACACCAGCAAGCCTCTCCTCATTCTCTCTATGCCCCAAAGGATGTCCATCAGCCACAAAGCTACTCTGAGAGGATCTGGGTTGTGCTGTCAATTGGGGTGTCCAGCTCTTCTAGCTTCAACCTGCAAGGAGGGTTTTAGAAGGCATGTGGCAGCTGGAAGACATTGTTTGTGGTACTTTGGACACGCAGGACAGCTTTGTGGATAGAGGCTTTCATTCCAGCAAAAGAAAGACTGCAGAGAAAATAACACACAAAGACAATTAAGTCATTAGCAAAGCAACTATTGCTTTAAGTAAGGGAAGGTCACCTAAAACTGTATCAAAGATTGAAATCATTAATGTTCTTGGTGTTTATACTTTCAAACTCTTTTTGGCATGTGAACTTCTCTCTCCTGAAGAAACTACACAGGCAGAAAAGGCAGAATTATTACAAAGTAATATCCATCAAGAAAGACACCTCAGCAACTTTCTTCAAATTAATTTGCATTGAACATTCTAAAAGCATTTCTTTTTCTGAAGAAAACATTTGGTATAAATTCTAATTCATTTTCAGCTCATTACCTCCCAATGCATTCAAACGCCATCAACAAATGAAGACGAGAAGAAATATCATCTCACTCTTCTCTCATTTGTCATTATGGAAGTTTGGTACAAACTCCATCCTTAAAAAAAAACAAATGGTGGGGGCAAGAAAAAGGAAGGGGAAACAAATGCCACAAGCTGCAGCAATCACTCAGAACATAATACAATTCTTAATGAAAAGAATGCAAATAGCTATCATAGTGGACAGCTTTCACAATGAACTAATTTATTAATTTATTTTTAAAACAAGACCATAAGACAGACAAAAAAGAATTCAACAGTAAAATGAATCTATATATCATTTTGATGAAGCAGAGCTAAGACTGTGCAGTATTACTACAGATTTCTGAAAGAAAATTCCAAACATGTTCACAAAAATCAGACTATTTTGATTTTTTGCCAGACAGGCTACCTTCCAAGAACAAAAGTGTGGGAAAAAATTCTAGTACAGTGACAGAACAACATCCTTGCTTTTCACTCCTAAAAAAGAGACAAACTGAAGATAAAATGAAAAGACTGACAACTATTCGGTGGATCTTAAAGCTCATGTCTTCCAAGAACCAAGGTGAACTAATAAGTGATGTCATCTGGAGAAAGGGGATGAAGAGATGAAAAAGAGTATCTAAAAAAGTACCAGGATTTTCCCAAGTGTTTATCAATGGCAAATACTAGAGCTAATGAAATTTATTGATAAAGGCATTTTTCTATCAATTACTAGGGACTTGGTGGGGGGGAAAGGGGGCAGGGTCTGATAAATTTACTTCACCCATTTCTTTTTCATGGACAATGAGACATCTTTAATATGCAAACTACATAGGTTGCACCAACCTACACTAAACACTTTAAGTGTAATCAAATTAACGTGGTCTCAAGCATATCAAGTCCATAAATTTTTAATCTGCTATAAAGCAAGAGGCACTTAATGCAACTTTCTGTTTGTAAGGAATTGGGCAGTACTTGATGGTGTAAACACGGCCACCTGTCTCTCTCTGGAGTCTTCACGTACTGCACAAGAGCCAGCTTGAACATTTGTTCGCCTAAAACGCTCGGCATATGGTTGAACTGACAATTTAATAATATCTCGATAAGGACGCTGCCAGATTTCTGGCGGGAGATAAGCATGTTTTATCATTAAATATTTGTACAGCAGTAGCACCCAGAGACCTTGAGCAGAGAGGGCCTCACTGTGTCAGGAGCAGAGGGTAACCGAGTCAGTGACCCACAAAGCTGACAGCCCAGGACAACCAGGCTACAAAAGGAGACTGAGCAGAGTGTGCACTGCATGTACTACACTGGAAATAAGTCTTCCTCCCAAATTCACCTACACCTACCAGTTAAGGCTTCTCCTACAAGTCATAATCGATCTGGACACCGAAATTGGAAGGATTTACTCCACACCAACTTCCCACCATGCTGAGAAACCATAGAGAGGTTCATGGGAGAGAGCACTTGTTTATCTTTGAAAACCACACTTCAGGGGCAAAATCAACATGTATGTTTGTTTTCTGGACATAACAGCTAGAAGGTTCATTAACACCACCACACACTGAAGCTTTGCTTTCTACATAGTTTCCTTTAAAGAGTTGCACGTGAACATTGCTCTGTCATCAAAGATCATTCTGTCTGCAAAATTTATAGCGTAGTCTTATTCATGATCCAGCTAAAATACTTCTTCCTACCTCCATTTCCATGAATACATTTTTTTCTGTTTCCAGAATATCTTCTATCTTTAACAACCAAGTGCAAAGTGAATAGAGAAAACGTATTATGCGTTAAATCAGGTTTTGGGATACCTTCACTCCATTCACACTGCTAAAGCAGTTAGTTACACAGACATTGCCAGAAGTTTTCCCAGGCTGTGCATTAAATCTAGTGGCAACCCTGTAAGAAAAGAAAACAATCCCCTGTATACCACAGCTGTAGAAGTCTTATCCTTCAAACAGTATCTCCCACTCAGTTACTTCCTACAAAAATGGGCTTTATTAAACCACGTGCCAGGAGATTCAAAATAACTATGACCCGTGGTACAGAGAAAATGAGAGAAACAGAAGTTTCTATTTAAAAAGAAACTGTATATATGGAAACTTAGCAGTAAGACTATAACAATGAAAGACCTCATTATCAGTAGAAATGTCTCACATCTGATTCACCTTAATCTTTAGACAATGGCACAACGCATTTGCTCCACCTTTAAAACCACAAGAAAATAACTGCTGCAGAAACAGGATTTGAGCACACAGAAGTTACACGTCTCCTAGAAGTTCTGTGCAATTAAAGTATCTGCCTTTGCACCACCACCATTATTTGTGTATTGGCCATTCTAAATGGTCCTGTTTTTTTAAGTACACACACATCATACACAAATTAGCGACAGGAACACTGTTTTTTAAATAATTAGGTTATATACATAGGTATGTATAAGCTATGTATATATGTATTTCCTTATACGTATGTATATATCTATAATCCTTAAATGTTAAGATGAGACAACCCACAGTCTTACATTGCACTACAGCTGGTAACACCTCCTTTTTCCCAGCTCCACTCCCGAAGGAATAAGCAGAAACAGACTCAGATAACTTACTTTCATCCAAGGCTCATTCCAACACACCAATATTCTAGAATATTTTTGCCTGGCATGTGTTTTTAATTTTTTTTTGTGTGTGTGTATTACATTTGCTTCAGCTTCGTATTTAACCAAAGGCTTAACTTAAGTAACCCACAGTACTTAAATGTGCCTTTACAAGCCCCATTCACAGCTGACGAGTGAACTCTTTCCTTATTGCTGTTTGCAGACATGTCTGCACATGCAAGTTAGCCTCATTCTGCCTTCTTGCTTCTAGGACTTGGGAAAGTATGCAGAAGACATAATTTCTAAGAAAGTAGTAATGGTTTTAGTGAAAGTTATTCTGAAAGACCAGAGATCCTTACTGCATTTTTTAAGGTGGCCAATGGGATTCACAGTTTAATTTAATATTTTTGTGATTTCATTCTCTTAGCAAGAAATATGACTGGAAGCTTCAACAGCAGCAAGTACCTTCTTAATAAAGATTTTCGGTTTGCAAAATATGACATGGATTTTATGCACAAAAACAACCGCAATACTGCATCATATTTTAGGAGCCCAATGCTCCTAAATGCTCCTAATACACCATTAGCATTATTTTCTTATTCA
>JAWWMP010000001.1:52740038-52762626 GCA_035047865.1 Dendrocincla tyrannina
GCTCTTCCGATCTTTTTAGGAGCCCAATGCTACACCATTAGCATTATTTTCTTATTCACTTAATCTGACAAATAATAATAATAATTTTTTTTTAAAAAGAGAGAAATGTAATAAAGATACATGTGCAACTTGAAAATTCAGTGTGATCCAGTTATCCATCTATTTCAAGTTATAAGAACATGCTTTCAACAAAATAATTTCAAAGCCCTTGCTTGAACATGAAGGTTTTTCACTGGATAGATGCACGCCTTGATCTTGAACTCTAAATACAATAGATCCCGGGAAGAGAAAAGACTGGAGGAGAAGGATCTTAGGCCTAATTCCCTAAAGGCCATTTTTATATTCTGAAATTCACTTCTAAAATATCATTTTGCTGCAGTCAGGTAGCAAACGGAGCCTGCAGGCAGTGATAAGAGCATTCAGATTAATTGGTTTTAATCCTGGCATTAGGCCTGATAGGTAAAATACCTCCTCCTATTTTCCCCAGCTCCACCGCAGGGATCCCCTGCCATGGGGCACTGCCTGCCTCCTCCCTGTACATCACTCCTTCCCCCAGTGGCTGAGAAAGCCAGGCACAGCTTTCCCTGAACAGACAGCAATAGTAAGGGGGGAAGAAATCTTTTTACCATTGGACCTCCACCCCACTCCTTCCTCCCTGCATTCGCTATCACTGTGCTGTAAAACAAACTGGAAGGGAGATGTCAGGATAACAATCACAGGAAGAGAGTTTGTGACAGCCTGGCTGCAGAGTTATGGTGCCCCAAGAAGGGAGGGCAAAGGTTCAAGCAGGAAACAATGCCGAGACCAGGACCCTGCCCTGACTGGCAACAGGCCTCTCAGGGCTACAGGGTTTAGGAGGAGGAAATGTGTTTTGCTCTTTACCATTTAAAAGTCTGTACAGTACAGGCTGCAAGATGTTTGCATTTACAAAAGATCTCAAGAATTTGCACTTAGAAAAGCCCAGTATGCATGGCTCTGTGCTGCGGCACAGCTGGCAGCATGCTCTGCTCCGCAGCATTTGAGCACCATGCAAGGAATTCAACCATCTCTCTCACTCAAGTCAGGAAAAATTTCAACACCTCCTTCCATAGAGGAAGGACTTCTCTCGCTCCCAAGATGACTTCCAACAGTGGCAACCAGTTAGTCCATTAATGAAAAGCATCTGCCAAACCAAAACACAGACTTGTGGTTTCCAAGGGGCTAGGGTGCATTTGAGAGCTGCTGCAGTTTCCAACACCATTCAACACTGACTATAACAGAAATCATGCAACTGGGAATGAACAAAAAATTATCTTTGAAAAATAAATACATTTATTACAGATGATTCAGAGTCCTGTGTGCTCTAAATCAGAAAACATCTTGTGAAGAAATTTCAGATTACACTAAACCAAGTCATACTAGCTTCTTTCTGGTGACTCTCCCCTCACCTTCTGCTGAAGGAGAAACAACAACATCACATGCTGAGCTGCAGGTCTGGGATGGGATAGTTGTTCATAAACACTTGGTCATGTGTCTATCCTGTTTTCCACATTTGTAACTTCACGCCATTTATTTATATGTTTTGAAATTCGAAAATAAAGCTGCCCTTTCTGGCAATAGCAAAGTTTCTAATTGCAACTTTCACTTGTGTTTCTCTACCCCATTTCATTTGAAACTCCCATTTCGCCATTCAGAGCAGAAACACTGGGATTTGGCTGTGCATATTCTCATACTTCTGATAACAGCTTCCCTTATATTCACAGCCCCACTAGTGTGCTACTGCAGCCAGTGACTCCAAGGGTGTTTTTTGAACTCAGCCTGCCCACATAAATGCCTCTTTGAGAAGCTCTAGCCTGGCACCACTTTCATGCTGATGCACGTGATAGAGGCCAAAGTCTCAAAGCTATAAAACCCGGCAAGTTCAATCACCCACCAGAGAGGCACAGCATTCTGCCCACACACTGCTGTAGAAAAGAAGCATACCCAGACATCTTGATCCGATTAGCAATTCTGGAATCAAATCCTCACCCAGACAAAATACGTTTGTCTGATACTTACCTAGGACCAGCTCAAGGTTTCTCAACAGCGTAGGCAAAGTTGAATCTGGTGGCATTACCAGGTTCATAGGTGGGAAGCTGAGAACAGTCCCAAAAAGGTGTTTTCCGATCCCTGCAGTATGATCTCCTCCATCCATTCACATGCATTCCCACTGCAGCAGGCCTATCCTCTATCATCTGTCCAAGGCTCATTCCTTCTACAAAAGCTATTAATCCTCCACTTTGTCCAGCTGCAATTCTGAACCATAGCCAGGCAATTTTCAGGCTGCTGCAGCAGTGAAGGAAGCACCAGGCAGGGAGTTTCTTTGCCTTGGGAAAAGGAGGCAGTGGGATGGGGCAAAACCACCTGAACTGACAGTCGGACTTTTTACTTTTACCGCAGTCCTACAAGGCTGCAGTGATGACTTATTCTGCTGAAGGCAGCTTCCCTCCCACAAAAATGAGGGCTGCTCCTCCCAGCGCCGCAGAGGCCTGTGTGAAGGAGAAGCAAAGTCATCTGGGCACCAGGTCAGTCCTTGCAGCCTCCAGATCAAGCAATGCTGGCAGCCATCACCCTGCCAGCTTCACACATGCCATAGTATGCTCCGACAGCCTCACATGACATGCACAAGGGCTGGTGTTCAAGGATGCAGGGAGGTGTTTTCATCCCAGTTATGTAAAAACCATCATTAGAAAGTCCATTCCTGATAAGTGTAAAGAAAAAGCCATAAATGCAATGCAGAACCTCTTTCTGGGAGCAGCTTTTTCAGGGTGCTTATTTTATAACAGAGGGAAGGTAAAAGGAATACTGTAACAAGGCAGAACAAGGCAGTTTAAAATTTAAAAAACAAAGGGGATGGGACCCTGTTGTTCAAAGTGGTGGAGAGCAAGTGTTTATGTAGAACAAATTCAGAAGTGGTTCAATAATAAATACTCGTTCCTAGAGAAAAATTCAAATTTTTACTAATGAATGTCCTCAAGTTTTCCTCAGAAATAGACAGTCAAATATACACATATATCCAGCTAGAGTTTCTCAACAAAAATTCTAATTGTAGAGCAAGCGATGATGGAGGCACACATACTTGAGCATAATATAAACTCCACTTGAAAAATTGATGGGAATATGGGCTTAGAAGGATTCAATTAATTCTTAGCCTTAAATCAGTCTTTGATAGTAAGCGTGAAGGTAATAATTCTAAATAACTGTAGTAGAAAGATGTTTGGCACAAGTAAAGTAGAGTTAATCACCTGTACATTCCTGGTTTATGATTACAAAGATGCTAATTATCCAGCACTGCAAATCTAAGGGGAGATGAAATCACTATATGTTTCTTTACTAACCTGGATTTAAGTACCTAGAACTCAGTCCTGCAACTCTCATTTTTCTCCCAAAACATGCACAATGACATCTTTGCTATTTCATAAATAATTATTTGCATGAGTCTTTTGAAGTTTAAAGGAAAGTATCAAGCAGAAAACTCTCTCAGCTGGATATCTGGCTTGCCTAGAAAAAGGCTTGTGGTGACAAACACCTAATGTAGTGCTACATCCAGACCAAGTAACAACAGCAGAGAAAATACAAAGTATTTTGACAACACAGTGACCTTACTTTAAAAAGCCACCTTGTAACTCCCAAGGAACAGCTACTTATACTCTCTCTGTTGATACATATACAAAGGTAATTTCTTACTCTAAATTATCAGGCAGCTCTTCCTACTTACACAGTCACATGACTCCAATGAAAACCTACCGACTACAACTCCATCTCCAAACACAAGTTAATCCTGTTCAGGGAGAAGCTCTCTGGTTCCACAAACAACATAATCAAAGTCTGTTCAAAATCTGTGCCTTCCAGCTTTCCCTTCAACACAAGTTCAGGCCAAAGTGGAAAAAAAACCAAACCAAAATATTTGTTAAAGTAAATGACAGATTACCAACATGGTCCATATGATAAATAAAGGGTCAATAACATAAATTATCCCTTGGACCCACATCATCTTTCAGCTTGTGTACTTTGTACATCATCTTCCCATACTGTGATTTTTCAGATTATGTGTGCCAGTATTTTAGCCTAGAATCTTGTATTTCCTCTGCATCTTGGTAGACCTAAGCAGACCCACAGCACTGGTAGCCGACAAGCCAAAAAAAAAAAAAAAAAGGTAGCATGGTTGCATACTTTAGTTTCCTCTACATGCAAATACACAAAAATTATTCTTGCACACACTAGAGCTTCAGCACGGGTAGTGAAAGTTCCTGGGCTCCTGAGATGAACTGTTGCATCTCCAAATTTGCCATTGCCAAGGAGCCTGAAGCCATCAGACTCTTTCCGCTAAGTTTTAAACCATGTGTTCTCTTGCACCCTGATTTTGACAACACATTATGTACCACACACTCCCTTAAAGACGGTTTTGAAACAAAACACCCAGCAGGATTTGCTATGGAAACCTACCAAGCAGTTTTCGTAATCCCTTGCTCAAATCACTCTCCACCAGCTAAGTGGGCAAACTGCATTGGTTAAACAACCACTTATTGTGACCCCCAATAAATATCAGATTTTGCATACATGTAATATTGCAAGACAGAAATGCAACAACACAGGTGTACTTTCTGAGCAAGGAAGGGAAGAGGAGGAAAGAGACAAAACAGTAAAAGGTGTGTTGAATAGAGGATTTGATGGTTAACTACACAATCCTGTTAAGAAGCAAGCTTCAAGAAGACAACGATGAGTAGCCCTCTCATCAAGAAAAGGTTGGAATATGCAACTAAAGGGCAGTTTAAGAATAGATCATGCAAAGCCTAACTTCTTCAGAACAACAAATGGCAAAAAAATTTGCTTTTATATGCACAGGAAGACTCACTAAATCTTGATTTAGTATTTGTATTGAAACCTGTACTAACTATCTGGCAACTAAAAGATTATACAGCCTCTGTAAGATAAACTCAACAGCAAACCTCAGTGTAAGCTTAACTGTGAGGTTAACTTCTCCAGCTTCCTCATAAAAAAAAGCAATTCAAGCTCTTATGCACATAAGTCTCCACATACAATCAAGGGGATAAGATCTTTAGCCATTCTACCTGCAGTTTGTCTTTTGCAAGTAACTTTTGCATGTGTTAAATGTGGAAGGGTACCTCTGAATCACACTCCATTTGTCACTCACTGACAAAAACCAAGTCAATACGAGGGTCTCTCAGTGATGCAGCTCAGGGAACACATACTCAGATATCAGATTAAAACAAATGACCAGCAAAAACCAACCTATAGAATCACCAGTCACTTCCTCTCTCACAAGCACCAAACCTCAAGACTCTGCTGTTAGAGGAAAGAGTAATGAAATATTGACAGAGCTCCTGTATGTGAAAGGAGTTACAGTACCCACCTGCATGCAGGACTGGTCCCTCTCATTGAGCAAGCCTGCCTTCCTCCCAGCACAGTGAGATGAGGCTGCTTGAACACCAACGTCCAAAGCATGGCACTGCTACATTCTTGTTTTTGAAGACACTCTCAAAGTAGACCTGATTTTCTGACCTACATTCCTACTTCTCTAATTTACTCTGTGATTGTCTGTGATTGAGTAGACTAGAGACATCCAGTCACAGGTTGCCCACTCTGATGCTTACCAAAGAGCAAGAGATCACCTACTGTGCTCAAATAGCTACATGAGAGGAATTTTAGCTCATCCACTCATAAGGATCTCAATATTCCTTTCCTAGTCATCTTTCAACATTTAGCTATCACAGGGCCAGGAATTTCACAGATGCCCTGGTTCATCAGTAGATGCAATAAACAGGCTGTTACTGAAAAAGCAGAGTACGAGATGATGTCACACGTCATAGTAAAAGGAGCATTTTAGGAGTTGACTTGGCCAGTCAAACCCTCGAATTCTGGTTATTTTTATTGCCAGTCCATATAGTTTAAGTTATTTATACAAGCATCAAACACAATGGGATAGATGCTTTTACAAATGCAAAGAATGAAAGCCAGGACTTATCATCCAAAAAGGCACCCAAGCATTTCTCAGGCTACAGACAAGTGCAAGGATAAAGTCACTCACTTGACAGCAAAATACAGTTACCTCTACAGAGCGATAAAGCAGCGACTTCACTTCAACACTACAGGATTGTTTACAAGAAGGGAAATGAAGTTCAACTTCTCCAGCTGAAGCTGCAGAGGAATTCAAGGCAGGCAGAAAGTAATTATTCAGCTGGAGTTTGGCCAGGACACTGAAGTTAGCACTGCTGTTCTCACAGACTGCGTCAGGGGACTATGCAATGACCACCAGCACCGTCTACTGAGTCATCAGCGCCACTTTCTGCAGAACCCAGGTTGTCCTTGGAAATCTCCCACTTCTGGATTGAGCAAGCCCAGCCCTGGTCGGTTTGGGAACAACGAAGGACAAGGAGGAAGGGCGAGAAGTGTAACTATTAGTGTCACTTTCAAGAGCAGTAAATTTTACATGGATTAAAGGGATGAAATCTTTATATATAGTAAAAAAGATAATTATAATGAAGGCATCTGTCTAGCTGGCACCACCAACAGCAAGACCTGCAAGCAGTAATTGTACAATAACAACATGGTGTTTAGTGTGAGGTTTAGGACATTCTGCCAGAAAACCTAAAGTATCCAGGTTGTAAAACACTGTAATAAGTAGGTAATCCCCAGCCTGGCGTCCAAGTTACTGCCCTAACCTGTTCCTTATGATTATAAAATGTCTCAGTGTCAGCAGGTTCACTGTGAGTCAGAGCTGAAATAATAAATGGCTTATTCTCCATCCTGATGGAGGAAATACATCACGGCTCATTGTGGCTCACTTACTGAGGCTTTTTTTTTTTTAAACAGGAAAATGTAAAAATAACCAAGTCATTCTGTCTTATTGCACTTATTTTTGATTAACAAAGCCCTTATTACAATCAAATTAGAAAAGAAAAAACAGCATGTTTTCAATATGGTCTGCAAAAACAATACCTTAGGAAAAAATACAGAAGAAAAAATATTGCACAAACAGGCAAAGAACATGAAATTTGTGACAAATAGCCTCTTTGCCAAAGTGATTCCACCACTTGGCTCCTGTAAACAACAGGTTGCCTGAGCTGAGGTAAAGTTCTAGGCTCTAGCCTTGATGGCACTTTGGCTTCCAAAAAGCTGTCTTTAATCAGGTCTCAGCATTCACAATATGCTCACAACTCAAGTCATGTGTTTGCACACTCAGGACCCCTAGCTGTAAACCCCAGGGCAAAAGTGCTATCTCTTGCTTCCTGCACTGCTAGCAAGCAAACAGTGCCCTATTTCTGCCAGGTCTGCCTCAACACGACACACAAACCACACAAAACATCCCCATGAAAGGTATTAAGAGACTCATGAAACACCAGCACCCCAAAAATACTCATTCTTTACCTAACACAAATATATATAATAGCAGGAGTACTGTAATTAAGTACTGCAATCAGTCCTTACACCTTTTTCAAACTAAAAGAACAGTAAAAAGCAGAAGAAAATAAGTACCATTATTTTATGGACTTAGACAAAAAGTACAGACACATTAAGATGACTCTTTCAAGCTCAAATTTGGAACACATGTATTTTTATACACACACAAACACACAGTGGCCGACATACACAGAACACTTAAAACAACAGAATAATATAGAAAAACCAGAACAATATAGAAAAATCTATAAGCAAGTTATATATAAAAGTCTTAAGTAGAATCCATTTTCAAAAAAAGAAATAAAAATACCTAAAATAGTAGAAAACACAAATAGACAGTATTTGCACGAATAATAAAGGAAAAAAAGCTGTTTCCAGGGAAATATCTGTTTGAAAGGATTGCAAGTTATATAACTCTGCATATTCAAAAGACACAGCAATTGACATTAGACATACAAAGAATACTAAATTCTTCAAATTAAAATAACATGCACTAAGAATATAAAACTTTCCCAATATTTCATTCTAGGAAAAAAAATCCCACCATCTTTTTGCACTTCATGTAGAAAAACAAAATATAAACTAAAAATTTAGACTGGAGTATGAAAAACAAATGCTAATTCCCAGAGTACTACTGCTAATAAACTGGTAATCAATAACTACTAAGTTATTTATGACCAATACTGTACCAAAAATGTAGATTAAAGTACAAAGTCACCTTAAAGGTGGTGAGTCGTGACTGCAAGTTTTTTAAATGTACATTTTGAAGGAAGAAATGAACAATTTCCATCTCTTTTTATGCATGCTTTGGTAACTCAGATTTATCACGACCTTTAAAACCCCAAGATCCTGTGGGTAACAGTGGCCAGGACTCAGAGCTACAACCGCAGTAGGACAGGCATTTTCATCCTGTGCACGTTCTGCCGTGCCAGAGTTTGCCTGTGAGACACACTGCAGTATTGGTTTCCACCCCATGCTGTTTTCTAGCTGAAAACCCCGAATAATTTGAGTTCTGTTCTGGTGCTATCCATCAACCCTGATTCTTGGCAGCTACTTAAAAGGACTAATGGTCTTGCAATGGAGTCATGGGACTTTGACTCATGGTCCCAGATTCAGCTCCAGGTTCCACCACCAGCCTCCACACTGCTCCAGCCCTCTCCTCTGCCCTCTGTGCCTCCTTGGCTGCCCCACCACCACCAGTGAGGATGGTGAATCCCCTCTCCTCTTGGGCCTCTTCTGAGGCTTTAGATGGTTTTTTGAAGGTTCCTGAGACATTCAGGGTTGTCTTTGCTTGCAATTGCTCCTCTCGGTTGCCCTCAATAAAAACCCATGTCAAAATAAGTGAAAATACTGCCATGTGAAAGGTTGAAACACTAAAGCTATGCAAGCACAACAAACCATGCCATGGTTTCCTGCAGATTTACCCACAACACACACCTCCCCCCTGAACGTCCCCCACAGCTTCCCATGAGCATAACCTCAACCTCACAACCTGCACCCCCTTTCCAACTTTATCTTTAGCATCCCCCAAATACTGCAAGCCCCCAAACTTCACAGCATCCTTAAGCCCCTCCTAAACAACATCCCTTTGGAGGTCCATCACAACCATGAAACCGTTTGGACTGGCCAGCAAGTCGCTATCCACCAGGAGGAAAACAGGAGATCCCAAGCATGATTATTTAACTCTTGAACTGAACCTTTTTTTTTTTATGATATTTCATGACATCCATAATAATGAATATTCCAGTGATGAGCACAGAGGCTGGATTCATTACTGCCTCATGACTTGTTACAGGTTTTTTCTAAACTGAGTAAAGTTTCCATATTTTTGGACCACATCTCACATTAGAGCTACACTTCAAAAAAGTGTTAAACAAATTAAACAACTTCGATGACAACACAACAAAGAAGAGCAAAGCACACAGCATTTGGAATGGCAAGAAATTAGGATTTATAAATACCCCACAGATACATTTAGAATTTTTAATCCCTTTCACACTTTGGACTTCAACCCTTAAAAATACAGAAAGAATGTTTCATTTTAAGCCTCTGGACTTGTGTTTTTGGAGGTTTTTTTAATTTATTTCCGTTTTGGCTTGTGAAGTGAACAGATCTGTTCAGTGACATTACACAGCACTGCTTCTGAAAGCAAAAGTCTGCTCTATTCTATCCTACACCAGTAAGAGAAAAAAAAATCTCTTTCTTCTGACCCAAAGATCATAGAAAAGAGTACAATGTGTCTTAAGACAAGACTTGTAGAGAAGTTGAAAAAAGCACGCAAGCTTTGAATTATGCAAGCTTTTCCTTTAACTCTTTTTATTATTTTAATTTTCTGAAAGGGAATATTTATTTTCCTAAATACAATTCATAGCAAGTTATCTTCCTTATTAATTGTAGCTTGTTTATAACACTCATTTAATTCTGTACCTTTTTGTTTTATTCTCATATGCATTTACAATGTTAGTGAAGAGTTCATGCTTCCAAGTGAAGATTGGGTTTTTTTAACTGATAGGAAATCCTATAAGATCTTATGGTTGTAGTTTTTCTCCATAACAAACCCTTCCATTACGTAGCAGATTACTTTTCTTTGTGACACACATTGTTTTCTCTTCAGAAAGTAAAACTTTCCTAACGAAGCCTCAGCAAGAGAAAGCAGGATTTAAAAAGCAAAAAAACAGAAAAACACAACTCATAGCACTCACAATTTAACTCACGTTTCAAAGCCTTCTCATTTCCTCTCCTGCCTTTTCTTATAAACACCACAACCAAAACACATTTGGTTGCTTTGGTTTCCAAAATTCTACTACTCCTAAATATATGAAAATTTGTCTGCAACCATAGAGTTTACCAGCACGTTACACCGTTTGTACCTGCATCAGGATCATTCAGCCTTTGCAGACTTTCTAGAAAGTACAAAACTTGCAGTTCAGATATGCCTTATATCTGTATCCCTGGTCTTGCTTTCAAAATGGAAAAGGGTGAGAACCCTCTTGGACTTCACATGCATGGAAGTTCTGCAATTTACCTGAAAACAAGCACACCTATGCTGTGTGTTAAGTTCTGTGGTTGTGCTCAGACTTGAAGAGCCCAGACTGGCCAGTGCTGCAAGCAGGGAGTTAGGTGTGAGTTAAATCCTGTCTCTGACTGTCACCTTTCTACATCCTTGGAAGAGGAGACCCCTGCTACCAAAAGTGATTTCTCTACTGACTAGAAGTTACTTGCTTTTTTAATCCTTCTTACAGAACCTTCTTCCCAGTCCTTTAGTGGCCACTGTGGTATGGGGAGGAAGATGTCCAGAGCTCAGTCAAGCTACAGCCTGTACAGAAAGAGAAACCAGAGGTTTCAATGTCTGCACAACATGGCAAATTGGACCAGTCCGCTACAGAGCCAAAATGCCACCTTAGTCCCAGGCACTCAGGGCTACAGGCTTGAATTTTATGAGGTTATTTTGTCAACACTTGAAGCTGTCCTTCAAGCCTTTTCCCTAAACTAATGGTGTCTCCTAATTTGAGTCTGAAAGGAACTCTAGGGATATGCACAAGGGCTGCCTCCTTTCTCGGGAGTTATTCACTGTGCCTGATGAAGTTTCTCCTTGTGAACATTTAGAACAGGAACCTATTGCCCTTTACTGACTACCAATCTCAAACAGAACAGCCTCCTAAGCTAAAAGCAGACTACGTAACCCTCTTCATATCCAGCCATCTTCTTTCCCTTCTACAGGTACCCAGGGGCTTTCCTTGCAACATCAACAGGTACTTTGAATCACAAAAGTCAACAAATGGATAGGAACCACTAGGCTTAAATAAAGGCAACTATTAGTCTTCCAGTTACGAAGGAACCCGCAGGCAACCTCATATGTTGTTCAAAAGAGGACTGTGGTGTCCACACCAGGTAATCAGGGGCAAAGAAGAAACCTCTATTTCCTACTTTAAAGCTTCCATGTTGCTGAGGAACCTCAGAACCTTACTGGACTCTCACACAATGGGTTTCCATCAGCAGTTACACACATGACCTGTAGGCTGCCAGTAAAAGATGAAATGTCAAATCTTCACAGGAAGCAAGATCTATTTTTCTTATTGGCGTATACTATGTGAACGTAACACAAGATATACACATCAGGAAAAAACAGGTGTTAATGGGGAGAGGAAATATTCAGTACAGATATGTTTTGCTACTCTATTTCTATTCCTCACGCAATAAAATCTGGTGTAAGTGGTACTTAAGCAAATCAGCAGCTCTAGCAATAAACTTGGTCAGAAGTTTCTGACAATAGAAACATATTCTAGCCTCTGGTTTTTTCCCTTAAATTTGGAAGGAAGTTTAATATTTCAGTATAATTCAGCCCACGTTACAAACATTTCTAGGAAAAGGCACATGTCCTACAGCAGAGCTCATTTAACAGTCACTTACCAGCAACTAACTTAAAGCCTTTGTTGGCAATTTCAATTTCTGCTCTGAATGATTCATTTATCCCTGGGATAGGCCTGAGCAAGGGATTCTCCCAGCAAAAGACAGACTAATCACATTATTTCAAGTCAGTCAGGTATTCACTTTATGCCATTCGACCCTGATGACAAAATTGCCTGTAATAGCAGATCTCACAATGTTAGAGGAAAAAAAATATCTTCACAGATTCAACACTGTCTTAATCAGAGCTAAGAGGCAAAGCTTCTAAAGTCAGAAAGACCTACATGTTACCACTGTCTCATTCTCATTCTTAATCTTTCATGCTGTGCTGGGAAGTGGCTTATATACATATACATAAAGGGTTTTCCAACCTAAACAATTCCGTTTCTCTGACATGCACCCTCATTTCAGACACACGCTAGACAGAACACAAAATTACCCCCCAACACAAGGCAGCATTGCTACATTGCATCCTGGTGGCTGGCATGGAGAGGACAGATTTTTGCAAGATGCTGAAAGATCTCAGCACAGTGGCCAGGACTGAGCAAAAAACCTGAAAAGGCCTGAGGCTCTCAACCCCTCTTTCTGAGCAGATGGGCCACCCACATGTATCCAAACATACATACTCTAGAAGAGCACAATTCGTACCCTTCAGCTGGGAAGTAAGATAAGACTAAAGCCAGTCACCCCAAAAGTTTACAGAGGGCAGCACAATAAAGTCTCTCACGACCATGTCCCCAACCTTGTGTGCTGCCATCAGAGAGAGGCATCGGGCAGTGGGACACCAAAGGGATACTGCCCCAAGAGTTGGTTCAAAAAAACAAAGCACCACCCTGGGCTACAGCTGCAAGTTCAGCTGGTATGTTACAAAACATACCAGCAGAACTACTGGAACAGTTTGGAAACTTCTACCTCAGAAGAAATCTCCACAGCCACAGCACTGCCCTGGGTAACAGGTGGGATAACACAAAAGGACTGAAGACCTTGGTGCACATTGTATTTCATACATCCGTTGTTTGCTGCTACTTTAATATATCGTGCCTAGCTAAAGACACCTAGACTGGTAGGTGATTTTTGGTGTCAATTATTTCTTACCTCTGTCTCACCCTGGAAGTTAATTTGAAAATTAAGAGGTTTTGTGTGCTTTCACTTTAGCCTGGTTACTGAAGGACAGGCTGCAGCATCAGTTCATCTGCTGGGCACCTGCACTGCACAGCACAGTAGCTGGCTGGCAATTAAAGGCACAGGAAACACCAGCTCTTGCCCCAGGAGTAGACAGGAAACATGGCTAAAAGATCACGCAATGATGCCAAAAACTATGGTGGGTTATTCTCTTCCTCCACTCCCACCAACCTCTCTAAGTGAAAACAGCTTTCATCTTTCTACCTTCGCGAGATCCCTTCAGGCCTCCATCTCTCCTGGTGCCCCTTTTCTACATCTGCCAACAACGTTCTTGCTCTCATCATCTTTGAAAATGGAAATATTTCTTCTTGGCTATATAGTTTTGGATGTTGACAGCTTTTATTTCACACATGCAACCCCCCGCACATCTGAAAGCTTGCCAGCCTTTCCCCATGGAACATAAGAAAAGGCACTGCCTCCTTTAAGAGCATCATGATGCCACCACTGCCACCTCTATTTCCTATGTTCTCAAATCCAATACAGAGGGCAGTCACATGCTCCTGTTTATACATCCCATAATACAAGGCCACTATTTATCAATAAATGCCTTGAGGTGCAGAGCAAATCCCAAGCTAATAGAAATCTGCTAGGATTATCTGCTGGTGTTTCACATCAGCAACAACAGCGGCCAGGGGAAACTGAGGGGAAACTGAGGATGTAGCAGCAAGTGTCCAAAGAGTAAAGAGCAAAGCAAAGATCTCCTGAAGGTATTTGAAGAGTTGAGGAATAAGGATGGAGGAAAAGGCAACAGAAGCAGAGATCAAACTTTTTAACCTTTCTTCCTTTTTTTTTTTTTAATTTTAAACTCAAATCCAAGGCATTAAAGAATGACTTAAAAATACACAGGCAAGCAGACAATACGCTATGTATTGCTCAGTAAATAACTAACCACTGGAACCCATGGCTGCAGGATAACTGTTGGAAAAATGACTTGCAGTGATTAAAAAAGGATTAAATGGGTTTTATAAGCAACAGTATCTGTTGTTAAACATGCTAAAATAAAATTACAAGAGTTAATAATCCATTTGCTTCAGGGCATAAACTAATCCTCATCTAAGGGTAGCAGAGATCTGCCTGCATGTCAGCTCGATATCTGGTGCAACAACTCCTCTCCATAGGCAAGCAACTCTTGCTTTTAACTCCTGGCATTTAAAAATTGTCTTTCTTGACTGAAAAAGAGAGCATACCATTTCTCAGGCTTTCAACTGACCTCACATGATTAAGTAGACTTTACCAGATATACCATTCCCTTGAGGGGCAGGGGTGAAATGCATGAAAAGGGAGGAAAACAGTTTGCTCCACATTTCAGTATTTTGCTCTCAGTTTCTTTAATACAGTTCTCAGGGCACTAAAACCAAGCACATTAGTTAAAATTATTGTAAAAAGTTTAAAGACGTGAACAAAGCACACAACCTATTAGTACTTTTCAGGACAAAAAGTTAATCAGCCAAAATATTTTATGAGAAAATTAGATCTCTGGGACAGGCAGCAAAGGAAGATTTTTAATACATTCACACAGAAGAATTTACTTTCCCTGGTAATAATGGAAGCCTTATCTAATATCATAGCCTAGTTCTCAAAGATGGAATAGGGTTGACGTACAAACTCCTCAAGATTATGATTCCAGCCCTGTCCAAACCCAAATCCAAACCTACAAACCTTACTAACAGATTGGCTAGTCTCCCAGATAATTGCTTCTGGACAAAACACAAGTTGGGGCATGACTTGTCCAATGCTCCAATGTGGTTAGGAATTTTTGATTACAAACACGAGTTTGCACTTTCCCACAGGTAGGATGGCTGCATGCTGAGGACACTCCTCCCCACACTCAGGACAGCTCCTAGAAGAACAAGTCTTGAACATCAGCCCCGCAGAACTCATTCCACAAGTGACCTTTCTCTCTACACTGCCAAGCTACACTCACCAGTTTTATTTCTCTAGAAATGTTTTATTATTACCTTTCATTTTTTTGAGGGGGTCAAAATCATAGCTGGCTCAGTTTGACAGCCTAAAGGATCCACACTTGAACTGTGATTTCAAAAAAGGACTTTGCAGTGAACCACTTTAACTCACCAGTAAGTCAAATCAAGTATGTCCAGTGTGCTTCTGCCAAGTTTGGCACTGAACACCCAAGGGAGCCATATCAGTATTAGAGCCCCATGTTAAACTGATAACCAAAGCAAGAAATATAAAATGCCTGGTAAGAAAAAAAATAAAATAAAACAAACCTCTGAAACCTAAATTAGATTTACAGAGAATATAAACACACAGTTTCAGACCACTGCATGTACATATTCCCTCTCCTCCCCTACTGCTGAAACAGCAAAGCATGCATGGCAGATGGCATGATTCATCTGAAAATTACTCTAGCAGCACTCTATTAGTCTCTAAGGAGTAAACTAGGATAAAAATATTCTGAATGTTAACTGAAAGTAAGCAGTTGTCATGAGGAGTCATCAGGTCAGTCTACTTGCTTAGTTTGCAGAATTTACCTTTCAATCAGCAATAAGCTCTACACATGAAGATAACATCACTTATTTGTTCTACCTACCAGGAATTAATACAGAAGCAAGGGAAGTAAGTGCAGGACAAAAAGGTTTATTTTCCCACACGTAAGTAAAAATGTACCAGCTATAGTCAGGCCAAGAGCCACACTACGTCATGTCAACCAAGGCCCCAGCCATTTCTGGGGAGGTGGGATAGATTCAGTTTCTAGAGACCGCACATCTTAGCTAGGAGAACAACTTTCGACGCGCCCCATAGCCCATGTATGCAAGTCTGCTCAGTCGAAATCATGGAAAGGACCCCAGGAAACCTATCCCTGCCCTAAGGCATCAAAAATTATGCCCACCAAGCCCACATGACACACAAAGTAACTTGCCAGGGAAGTGACAAAACTAATGCCTGCATCGCATTCAGTGTCAAGGAGCCTTACCAAGCAGTCTGCCTTAAAAACTCAGAGCACCACACCATCCGTCGCGGTTTCAAACAGAAGTCAGGAGTCAGCCATGCTGCATGTCTTCTTCCAGATGAACTAAAAACCATAGGAAGTATGGAATTGGGTTCCCAAATGCAAGGCATGCTGAGCACTCATCCAGTGACCTGTTGGGCTAGCACAGAATGCCTCCAACTGAAACGCCATCATCACTCATTTGAAAAAAATGAAACAAAACACACACTTAGGTGGTTCAGATTATGCTGACATAAAAAACTCATTACAGTGCAGGACACTGCCCCAGGACTGACTACTGTAATTGCCTGGGCTCTGGGCCCCAAGCTAAAAAACTCCTTCCCAAATAAACAGTCCAAAAGAACTGATTTATTTTTCTGCTCCATCAACAATAACCCTCAGTCAAGAGAAGCTGAGTATTTGGTGTGCTTTAATATGCAGGTTAACCAAGCAGGGGGTGAAGACAGAAACACAGCTGTCCTCAGCTTTGGAGAGAAGGTGGTGAAACTGTGCTCAATGTCATCTCTTCAAAAAGGCGTTTTCTACATGTGTATATGCTACCACGTCAGCCTCGTTGCATAACCAGGTTGTGCAATCATTGCAAATTCATTTACATCTTCATTTTTGTTCCAGAGCTCCAGAAGGGGGAAGGAAGGATCGCTGTCAAGGGATGGTGTGGACTTTGCAGAACTGGTCTCCTTGGCCACAGAAGGATGGTCTGAAGAGGGGTCGGATGCAGCAGGAGGGCACCAGGACTCCCTCCTTAATGCCTCTACCGTTCACCCACAGCAGATATTTGGAACAGAGTTTTAGTTAGAAACCTCAAAGCAAAGAATGACTTCATAGCATCAGGGAATGACTAGTGTTGGCTTGGGCTGCAAGCAGAGAAGATTATGGTTTCTCCTTTTAATGCTTATTACTATGTCATTGCCACAGAACTGTAAAGAAGAAAATGGTAAGAGTGCAGTATCAGGTTTTCATAGACTGAACAAACTGGATTATTCAAGAGTGACTCAAGTTTCCTAACAAGCATGGAAAAGTCTGCATTAAGATAGTATCTCTTGATTTTCCCAAAATCAATTGCAACAGGCTGCACTTTAAAATTCTGCTTTAAACTCCCACCCTCATTTGTATTTCCAGAAGGCATTTACTGGATTTAGTACACTTGTACATAAGGAGAACACAACACACCAATAGTACCAGGAACCAGACTCTAGATCAGCACTAAAACTCCACCAGCTACAATATACACTCACACCATGTTGGGAGAGAGACTTAGCTCTTCCACCAAAGGCAAACCCTCAACCATAAGGATCTGACACCATCGTTTTACTTGGAAGTTGTGTATATTCATCAAGAATATACAAAATAAGGCAAAAAAATTAATCCCCCAACTTGAGCCAAAAATGAAAGCTCCTGGTTTAACCCTCTCCGTCGATCTCTGAGGTTTACAAGCATCATGCCACCTGCATTTAAAATGCAGAACTGCCCTCCAGCTCTGCCTTAATGCCATCCCAGTGATGGCAAGGACAAGATACCATAAAAACTGTGAAAAAGTAAAGCTGCTCTGAGTTAAACACACAGTCGCAGTCTGGGTTTTCACATCTAACAAAAAAAAAAGTACACTTTTTTTGGTGTTACTTCCTTCACTACAGACTTCTCAATATTAATCAAGATCTAAATATATCTAGCAGGATAAATATCTATATAGTGCATTTTTATTTATGTGTAAATTATATAACAAAATTTGATCAGACCACATGTGAGGCTACATCTTCATCCTGAATTTCAAATAGCTTCTGGTTTGAGCTGCAGACCTGTCAGCTGAGCAGAGCTCAGCTCAAAGAGGCAGGGCTGAAGCAGGGTAAGCATAGCAGTGTCCACACACAAAGAGTAACTGCAAATACCTAAGTCTGACTTGGCTCTGGTAACTCAACCTTCCTCAGCATCACCACAAAGTTCATTTTAAAAGAAATAGTAGTAATAATAACGAATCTAAAAAAAAGTTACTACTAATAATAATTAATCTAATCAATAAACATTTATGTTGGAGCAACATTTCATAGAATCATAGAATGATTTTGTTTGGAAGGGACCTCAAAGATCATCAAGTTCCAAACCCACCATCATGGGCAGGGACATCTTCCACTAGATCAGGTTGCTCCAAGCCCCATCCAATCTTTAACACTTCCAGGGATGGAGCATCCACAACTTCTCTGGGCAACATTTTGCACCACCTTGAGAGTAAAGATTTCTTCCTAATAGCTAATCTAAACCTACACTCTTCCAGTTTAAATCTTTTATTTTAGCACATGCATTGCTTTCCTCACCTGAACCTTTAGAGACATTGAAAGACCTTACTGAGGAATAAAGGCAGCAGTATGGCATCCTCTAGAGAGGCCAAGGGATATACTTAACTGATTTAAGGAATCTATGTAGTGAATCAATACAAACTTCTCCAGTAACTGCAAAAAGGAAACATGATTCCTTCCCCTGACCTCCTCCTCACACCTGAGCAGCAAGCAGAAAAGTACCCACAAATGCACCTGGCAGACAGAAGCGTTTCAGCAGAACTCCACTGGCAGGCTCAGCTCCTGCACGAGGCAGCTGCTGGGTCACAGCTCTAACACTCACTGAAACCTGCACAGCAGCACCCTGCCAGCATTGAGGCAGAAGCCAGGCTCTTCTGCTCACACCTTCTCACACCTTCCAGTGCTCGCACCCAAGAGGATGGCTGCTAGGGACAGTTGGGAATAGCCCCCAGCCCCACAGTGCCTGGATGCTCACAGGGTAGTCCTGCACAGGGGAAGCGTGTCAAGGGGCAAGGAAAGAAGAGAGGGACTAACCAAAAAGTTACAAATTGCACCTGCTAATTGCACTTTTCCAGGCACAGAAAACAACAGCAGGTATAATCCCTCTTCCCTCAGAGCACCACCAGGATGCTTTCAGAGAGCCAGGTTTTCTGGGAGAAGGGGCTCGGGGGTGGTAAATAATTACATTTAATTTGAAGGTTCACATTTGAAGAGAATATTTTTGGAAAGAGAAATCAACACATTAACAGCGAGAAGGAGCACAGAGCACATAATCCTTTCACATCCTGACAGGGGAGAACTGCAGAGGCCTGCCATGAAGCATGTCGGAATAACAGCATCTTCATTTTTTGAATATCTAATTAGGAGTTGCTATATATTGCAAAGCATTGCTCTAAGATATAATTTAGTTGAAAAACACTAAAGATCTCTCAGTCTGTAAGTATGTTTTTGGCAATCAAAATTCAAATCTGGATATATATCCAAGAAATGTATGGCACCGGTACTTTTTTTTTTTTAATTCTAACAATTACAATCAAATTAGCAGATTAGCTCAAATCAGTTTTAAGCAAATGCAAGCTACAAGCAAATGAGCCTACACCACCACCACCACAGTGTATTTTTGGATTGCTAGTAACCTTACTCCTGTTAGCGGCTTCAAATACATTTAACACATATTAAAGGGCAGTAAAAATCTAAGAAGGCTACAGATGCCAGAACTTAGCACCAACTTGAAACTCACATATGCCAAAAAAACATTTGCAATTGCGCTAATTCCCACTGTGGGAACTGAAAGGCAGATTCATATAACACAATGGGCTACAAATTCATTCGTTTAATTTTAGTCGCCAAATTTTAATTAATTTCCATCCAGGCAAACACTAAGCATTTCTGCTGATCTTGCAGGATGTAAGCTCATTTGCACAATAAATGCGGTCTAACAAGTCACCACATTTATAGCAAGTTGCTTCAGTCTTATCTAACTGCGTAGTTTGAAAAGTCAGTGATGGGTAAGTGAAACCCCACCCACGTCACAGTTTCTGGAGTTAAGCACAAGAAAACTGAAGAAGTTGCTACCTTCCCATTGCTAGTGAGGCCACCAACAGTATATTGAAAATTAGAATCCATATTCTGAATTATGTGTAAACCCCTTACTCATGTAGGGAAAAAAGCATGCACTTCAATTTTCTCCTCCAAAATTACCATCCATATTTCAATGCCCAAGAGTGTTGCTTTCCCAAACCAAATCAAAATCAAAGACCCTCTGCTGTGTAAATTTAAATAGGTCAGCATGTAAGCAGAACGGCCACAAGTTCTGCCTATGCCAGGAGGTACATATCACTGCAGCACTAAAGCAGAGACCACCAGAAGGTGGAACTGCCAACAGAACCATCAAGTGGCGCAGCCCATGACACAGCCTGCACGTAGTGGCTGCTGCCCATCCACACATGGCCAGCTCAGCATGGAAACTTACGACCAGGTCCACGTGACCCTGAGTGGTGTAGGGCCCTCCCCGACAGAGCGCTTTTGCTCACTTTCTACCCTCCTCTGCAGCATCAACAGTGGAACAAGAGAGCGGTGCCAATACTGTGCAGCTACCGAGCTGCAGGTCAGCCTCACTCTGCACCTCCTGTCCTTACGAATCTTCCGCTTTCCTCAAAACTACAGTTTCCATGGAGAGCACAAAGGCTGCTCACATGTATCTGTCCTTCATATATTTCATTAAAAAAAAAGGTTTTAATTTCCTGATTTCCACACATAACAAAAATTTCATTCTGGGAGTAAATAAATTACAGGAGGGGTGTCCCTAACATTTTCAGAGGGAGACACCGACATCCAAGAAGCAGAGAGTAACCCACATCATCATTTCACATCCTGGCGCAGAGGAAGCATGGAGGCCTGGCACTAAGTGGCCTCTGAACAATAGATTTTTTTAAAAAATCAAGATGCTAATCAAATAAGAATTCTTATATATTACAAAGCACAGCTAGAAGACACAATTTAGTCAGCAAATATAGGATTAAGGGCACCTCTGCTTGCAAGCATGTTTTTGGTAGTCAGTCCAAATTTAAATCTGAGTATATAGTGTTTCAGAGACCATGACCCCAGTATGTTCTCTCAAGTCCACACGTGCCAGACTCCAGCACCTACACCCCTTAGATTTCTGCAACAACAGCCTTGACAAAATTAAAAAGGAGTCCCTTATGCTCACACCAACACAAGCCTAGACTGCACAGACCAGTAAAGCACTTAGAGAAACACAGGCTACTTAGAAATGCCATCACAGTCACACCTGGCATGCTGTCTTGAAGCAGCAACGGGACTGAATGCATTTCCAGATGCATGGATTCCTACCATTCCCAAAAAATAAGACTTCTAAGACTAGAACAAGAGAAGACCTGTACCTTTAAGTTTAATTAACTCTACAATTAGATGTATTTTCAAAGAGAACTATAACATCACTGATACTGTGCAGCAATGCAAGATGCCTTTAACAAAAGTACGTTGTCTAAGCACACCAAGTGCTGCCCTCTGCTCCTCCAGCAATTCTGAATCTCTGTCAGAGTCACGGAAGGTTTTAAGTGACTATATTTTTAAAGCTAGAGCCACTTCTGATCTCATGTACCACAAACCAAAGCATTGCTAAACCTTTACCATTCATTACAGAAGTGCCTCAAAACTTAACATATTTGCCTCCTTAGATACCATTTTAAGCAATCTGGTAAAGACCAGTATCTACTATCGAAATCTGGAACAAGCATGAAGCCTAATGAAGTTCTTAGAAGATAATCATCAACCCAGTAAAAGCAGCTGACTTAGTTCTTTTTATTCCTCCACCTTCTCCGTTAGGAATGGAGACCTACCAAGAAACCTCATGATACAGCTGCTGCACTGCTCACTTAAGACATCTGCATATCACAAACAAAAGCACGGGAATAAAGCACCTTTGTTGGATGAACACACGTGATTAATGTTTACTAAGTATATTTAGAAATAGTACTTAAATGTGAATAACACTTGTCCTCACAGATCAATTGAATTTATGCTGAAGCTCTTAATGGAGCAGCAGAGATGTGGTTCTTCTAAATGTGATTCTTCCCAGTACACTTAATTTCTGAAGTGCAACCTATCATTACAAGGAGCAGTGTTTCCCCATTTAAAACTCATTTAAGCAGTCAGACTTACAAATAAAGTGCTACAAAATTCATTAAAATATTAGTATGCACTACCATATGTTTAACTATGACTAGCTGCAGCCAGCATCCATGAATTTGAAGTTCCTTCCTCACAGGAGTTGACAATAAAGTAAACATATCCACTTTTTATATATTTCTGAAAGAGGAAAAATAATAAACTATTTATCAGGCTATCTTCACTATGTCTTACTTTATTTTTCATTACTCAAGGTTACAAAATCATTTCCACTAGGAACGTTTGTTTCATATATGAGCTTTCTCCCAAAACAGAAGGAGCTGAAGGTTGAATCTCTGCAGCCACAACCCTACATATTCCACAAATCTGTGGCTGCAAAATGTATCTGCATTTTTACTGCAAAAGCCAAGCATTCGTTTTACAATATATTCACCAGTTAAGTAAACAGAGACACATATTTCAGTAGCATTATGCTTTGGAAACTGAAAAAAGTCTGAGTAGACATCTCAAGACTCCGTAATTTCTGGAACCTTATTAAAACACCCAAACACCAAAAATATTGACTATTTCATTGTTGATTGTTGTATTTAAAAAAAAAAAAAAAAAAAAAAAGAGCAAAATCCAGTCACTCATAATATGAGAAAGG
>JAWWMP010000001.1:52762726-52816257 GCA_035047865.1 Dendrocincla tyrannina
AAAATACCTGGTTATGGAGATAAAGAAAGGGATAGAAACACTGAATAACAGCTCTCTGTTAATTTTTTTTCTCCTATGTGTAGCCCAAGTATGTATTTAAAAAAAAAAAAAAAAAAAAAAACAACTCACATAGCTCACCTAAAAATCTTTATCCCCTTATACCACTTTGTTTCCCCTTTCCATCCCAGGCAGCAAAAGCTCCAGTTCCGAAAACCACCAACTTCACCAATAACTGGTAAAACCATGTAAATGATACAAAAATAATTATAATAAGGAAGCAGCTGACTGTGCCACAAAGAACACAGTGTCAAAGAGAGCAGTAACCTCATTTTTGTGTTTTAGATTGTTAAAATCAGGCACTTCAAGAAAATTTAGTTCATTATGTCAGTATAAAAAGCCACTCACACGTTTGGTTTTGGGGTTTAGTCTTACCTATACTCATACAAGTAGCTGAACAGATATCACAGCAAACAGAAAATGGACAAAGAAAATTAAGAGACAACTAATTAAGACATAATTCAAGACCCTGGCGGGAAGTTCAAAATGACTGATGAACTCTGGGACCCACTGCACTGGACCAGACAGAAGCAGCCACTGGCAGTGGGCATATCTTGAGCATCCCAGCTGCTGAGAGGTGGCTCAGTCCCTCCTGGCCTCAACCTGCCTGCAGGACAGGGCCAGGGAAGCCCACCCCCACCCCAAAAACAGGGCAGCAACAGACAGGTTTGAGGTCAGAACGGACTTTCTCCTTCAAGCAAGAGCTGAGGCCCAAAGGACAAACATAACAGAAGAAAAAAAATTTAAGTTTAAAAGGAACAAACAATTAAGGGTTTGTTTCGATCAACGTTATGAAACAGCTTCGCTGTGAGTTATTCGGGCACAGGTGAGGAGAGCACCTTGCACCTGCAAAGACTAAGTGGAACTTTCATATCTGAAACTAAACAAAGTGCAGGCTGGTGACTCACAGACAATGTAGGCTGCTACAAGAGACATTTTGGTGGCAGCATGCAGGTATGCAAGACACTAAATAGTTATCTCACAGCAGGGTGGGCAGAGGCTGGAACTGGTGCAGCTGTTTCTCTGAGCATGCCCCAGCTGAGGCCAGGTGTCACAGCAGAGCAGACTCAACTACAGCTTCCAGACATAGTAATATGGCTATTACTAGTGCCATATGTAAAAAGGTATGACTGTAACAGCATTTACCCTGACAGGTATTTCTCCATAAATAGCAAACCAAACAAACACACACATCTGCATATGCATGTAGGTGTCTTGCATGATGCTATGGGGGCCACAGATCACCTCGGGAAGCATCTAAAGGGACAGAGGTAAATGCTTACAGGTATGTAACAAGTAATGAGGGAATACACAGCAGTTAAAGGCAAACTTCAATTGTGGTATTTCCACCTAAAACAAAAAAAAAGCATAATAAAAGCTTCAAAAATAAGATATTTAAGGTCTCTTCTTGTCCAAACTATTGTATGACTCTGATTCTATGTAGTCATTTCACTTTAAATAAATCATACAAATTTTCACAGTTTAATTTGTTCATTGATCCAGATTCAAAAACTTCGAACAACTTCAGTGAACATTATCCTTGATTTCTCAGCCTAACATGCAGCTGTCAAATCAAATATACCACAACCCAGAATTCATTTTGCATAGGGACCAATTCACTACAGAATAAAGTGCTGACCACCAAGCACTCCTATGGTAAGGCCACCCAAGCACCTGTCCCATGCCTGTTTTGCCCTCAGCCTTTCACGCTTACAAACATTCATCCTTCTTCAGCTGGATATTTACTCTCATTCCTTCAACAATGGATACAAATACATTTAGATGATAAGTTTCCTCCGGACTAGAAGTCGAGGAGATATACATGCTCATGTGACCTTTGCACATCCTACTGTGAAAAAATCAACAACACATCCACCTCCAGATGAGTGACACCAAAACTCCATGTTTTCTGTTTAGGAAAAGTTACAGGTTTTTATCTGAACTCGTTTTCAAAAACAGGCTAAAAGGACAAGACCATTCAAGAAAGCTTAACTGTGACAGCTCCTTTACAATAAATCTCCACAGTCATCATAAAGCAAAGACATCATGAAATATGCCCATCACAAAGGTGTTTTATTTTATATACAGTGATTAGCCAAAAAGCTCAGATTTGAGTAACAGAAGAGTTATCTACATCTGTAGTAAAGTTCTTCTCCCTTTTGTCTTAAGACCGGTGTCTCCCACTGTTACAGGTAAGGAAAAATATTGCTTTTACTTGACTGCTACTATGAATAAAGTTTCATTCTTCCATGCAATTTTCACAACAATTTCTTGGTTATCTCTGAAACACATCTTGTTCTTGGATTCTGCTTTCTCTGAGCAACACCAGTCACTACCAGCACCCATTCACAACCAGCAATGCAGCAGGTCTGGCAGAGTACATCTCAAGTGTTTCATTCAAGGCAGCCACACCATGGGGGCTCACGGGGACTTTGCTCCCTTAGAGTTCAAGAGAAGGTCTGTTCATAAAGCAGGCTTTGTGACAAGAAAGTCTGGAATAAACTACTTTGTATGTATAACTGAGAGCAATTTTACCTACTTAAATAAGCTACTAATAATTTTATGCTAATACTTTTAGCTTCTACCCTTATTTTAAAAGCTATTTTTATGTGGGTTTTTTTTTTTCGGAAGAGGTTGTGTGCTATTTTGAGCTCCCAACAGATAATACTGGCACCTTTGAACTTCTTTATTCAGTGAACAAATGAAAAAGCAGGTCATCAGGTATTAAATCAGAGCAGTACATATTCACAGGCATTAGAGCAGTTACCCCTCATCTTCTAGGTGAGAGAAACACAGCCTTGACACTATACAGAAAGTGCACAGTTTTTTTAAGTTCTCGTGTCTTTCATACATTTTGTGTATAATTTGAAAGGTGCCTCATTGCACTTCTAAATATGCAAACCCCAACGAGACAAAGTGTCTCAAAGTTTTATTTAGGGGGGAAAAAAATACCGCCCCTTTCTCAGACTGCGTCACAGCAGTGCACAATGTACTCCCAGCTCTAAGGCAGTGCCAGGCTCTAACGCGAACCCGCGCTCCCTCTGTCAGCAGAAAAGTCGGTCGCTAATCTGAGCTCATCTCCAGAGCGATGTTCCTCCTCTGCGGGGCCCTCGGCTGACTCAGATTTCGCTCCCAACCCTACGCCTGAACCTACAGCAGGTCCCCAGACCACGAACAAACCAACAGCTCCTGAACGGGAAAAATAAAAATAATCCTTAACTCAAGCTGAGCCGTGAAGAAGCGGCGATAAACAAGGCAAACAGGCTGCACGCCTCAACCAGATCGGTCATAGCATTGACACCCAGTGGCTGCTGGTAACTGAGCTTAAAACTGTGTGCAAGAAACGCCACACTTATTTGGCTTAAATGGTAAAAGCTGCAAGGATGTAACTTTCAGGGCAGCCCCCGCTGATACAGCCAAAGGAAGGGAGGAGGACAACATGAATCTGATGCATAACACAGTGCCCATTTAATTATGGAAAGGAGTACATTTGTATTTACCCACCAGCAGTGGCAGGGTACGTACTGCACTCTAGCAGAGGGTACTACAGCCAAAACACATACCAGTAACAGCTCTCCCTGTCACAGCAGAGGTACGTGGGCATAGGAAGAGCTCTATCACAGGGAGGTGTGCAAGACCTCTTCCTTGCTGAAGCGCCACAGGACGAGCAGCAATAAAATAGGAAGTGCCTATAAGTTATACAGCTATCCGTGTTTCTCACTTGTTCACTTGAATTTCGGAGTTCTTTTATTTTGGTTTGTTTGGCTTTTCGTTCTCTTCTACTCATTCTGAAAAGGCACTTAAGGAGACTAAAATACCACTGGAAAAAAATCCCAGCATTTTCAGGTGACAAGTTACCTTATTTAAAAGTTGTCAGCTATCAATCACTTCACTCCTATCAAAGTTTTTCATGACAGATGTCTTCAGACAATTATCCTTTAAATTTTTTTTTAGTCAAACACATCAATAGAAACTAACAAACTACTTTTAAAAGCCTTAAAAGCCTTCAGCTAAAAATAAGTTGCAGATTAATTTGCATTTCCTTAGCAGGATGTTGCTTACCTCTAAAAAAAATAGGAATTTACAAAAATTTGATGTAACAAACATTCCTAGCGATACAATTAAAAACTATTCATAAATACAGGACTTGAGTCGACACTTTTTTTTTTAAAAAAAAGGCAGATAATACAACTACTACAAGGTAAAACAAGGAGTTTGGCTGGCCCTCACTGGAACTAAATCAGGAAGCCACCAGAACGATGCCGTACGAGGTGCGTGCACCTCACGCATTTACAGCCATCACTCAATCCCTCGCAGGGCGGAGGAGGCTCTGCCTGCACACAGACGGCAAAAGCTCGTTCTGACGATGCTCTCATGCAACAGTGTCACGAAACACGGCGCTGCCCCCGCCGCACACAGGGGCACGGGTGGGTGACACTTTCTTCACAGAAGCCTCGGAGGGAGAGGATTTGCTCACAGCAGCGTTAAGCCTTTATCACCCACGGGGATACAAAGCTGCAGGGTACCACGGGCCTGGCGCTGCCATCGCGGCCACACAGCCCCACTCGAAAGTTTGCCCGGCTGTCCCCACAACTGTCCGGGGGGCAGCCGGTGCCCACGGGGCTACGGGGGACCTGGCGAGCGGGTCCGCCAGCTCTGGGCAGCTCTGGCTGCTCGGCTCCGGCCGGCGCGGGACTGAGCACAAACCCCGGCCGCCAGCAGGCTGCTCCCACCAGTCTGCTGCGACGGCAGGGACTGCGCTGTGCGGGCAGGAGGGAGCTCCCTCTCACCACCTAACTCAAGGAAGACGCTCCCGCAGCCCAAGTTTTAACAAAGCCATCAGGACAAATACTGCGGCTTACTCATTAAACACACGGTATTTCTGCAACTCTTGTCCTGCCTCCGCTCTTTCCCCATCCCTGTTTGCCTCTGCGCCCGCTCCGCCGCCCGACGGCAAAGCGCAGCCGCCTCCGGGGCGGCGGGCGGCACAGAGCGGGGCCGGGCAGCGCTCCCACGGCCACCCTCAGCACACGGGGGTCGGGCCCCGGTCCCGCCGGCCGCCCCAGGGCAGCAGGAGGCAGCGGCGCTCCCGCCGGGCTTGCCCAGGGACGGCGCCGTGACACGGCGTGAACTTTTGCTTTCGCCGGGGCAGGGCTGGGCTGAGGGGAGGGCGGAGAGCGGACAGCAGGGGGACGGCTCCGGCCCCTCCAGCGCCCCACCGCCGGGATGGCCAGAACGCTTTTTTGCCCTTAGGAGTTTTCGCTCGGGAAAGGCGGCAAGAGAAGTAGAAACGTAAGATTAAAATCAAAGCGCGGAGCCGGAGCACTGCAGGCTGCGCGGCGGGCAGGGAGCAGCCGGGAAGAGCGGCGTGCCCACCGCCTGCAGCGCTGCGGCTGTGCCTGCCTGGGCGGCAGCGGAGCCTCCCGGGACCCCCCTCCGACGGGACTCCCCCACCACCCGCCTCTCACCTTCCAGCCGGCCGAGCTGTTGCTGTCGCCCTTATCCTTGAAGTAGGGGACGCTCTTGACCATCCACTCGTAGATCTGGGACAGGGTGAGCCGCTTCTCGGGGGAGCTCTCGATGGCCTTGGTGATGAGGTCCGCGTAGGACAGGTTGCCCCAGGCGTTGCGACGCGACGAGCTGCTCTTGCGGGGCTGGCCGGCCACGGGGCCCGGTGACAGACCGGCCACGGGCGGCGGCACCGGCGGCACCGGCGGCGGCGGCCCCGGCGGGTGGAGGCGGCAGCCCGCCTCGGGTCCCGGGAAGTCCCCGCAGCGGCAGGCGGCCGCCTCCGGCGGGGCAGCGGCGGGGGGCAACGTCGCGAAGTCCTCGCTCTCCTCTAGAAGGCTGAGGTTGCCAATGAAATCGGCACCCAGCGCTGCCGAGGCGGCGGCCCCGGCCGCGGCCCCGGCCGCCCCCTCGGGCTGGCCACCGCACGACGGCGCAGGGCTGGAGGTGGCCGAGCTGGGCGGGTTGAACTCCGGCCGCGGCAGAGGCCAGGTGCAGGAGCGGGGCCGCGGCAGCGGCTCGAAGTCGGGGTCGATGTCCACCAGCTGCGGTGCTTCGGCCATGGCGGGGCCGGGCGGGAGCGCGGCGGCGGCGGCGGCAGCAGCAGCGATGGGGCGGCTGGGGCTCAGCGCCGCCGCCCCATGCAGGCTCCGGGCGCGGATCGGCGCGGCCCCGACGGCGCGGCCGCCAACTCTCCTGGCCCCGCCGCCCTTAAACCTCCGGCCTGACCTCCTGGCCCCGCCGCTCTAAACGCTGCCCCTGCCCGGTTCCCGGATCCCTGCCCTCCGCGGCAACTGCAAACACAAGCGACCCGGCCGCCCGGCGCGCACCGACTGGAGCGACCGCCCCGCGCGGGCCCGCCTCCAGCCTTCCTCCTCCTCCTCCTCCTCCTCCTCCTCCTCCCGGCGGGGAGGGCCGGCCCCGCCGCGCCAATGGCAGCGCCGCCCGCCCGCCCGCCCCCCGCCGCGGGGCCGGGTCGGCAGGAGGGTGCCGGTGCCCCCTTCCTGCTTTTGGGGGGGTTTGTGTTCCGGCGGCGGAGCGCAGCGAGAAGCGGCCGGCGGTGCCCCCGCGGCCGGGACTGCCCCAAAGCAGGAACTCCTCGCACGGAGAGCCGCGGAGGGTATTGCCACAGAAACTGTCCCCCCGAGTGTTTCTGCCTCAGTCGCTGCTTGGCGCCCCCGGGGATCAGCAGGGGCCGGGGCACCGTCCCTCGGGTGCAGCGGGACGGCTGGGGGAGTGCATGGAAGCGGGGAGGGGTGGTGTCCCCGTCGCCACCAGCATCCAGGCAGCGCCGGCTCCGAGCGGAGCGCTGCTGCCGCCCGGCTGCCCGCCCCGAGGAGCCCAGGCAGCCCCCGCACGGGACCGGGGGCTGCGACAGCTGCCCAGCCTCTCTCCTCCTTCCCAGGCCGGCTCCTCGCCAGAAAGTGTCTGCGCCTCCCGAAGTGATAAACCACCCCTTCGGCTGAGCGTGTTTTCATACCCTGAGCTGGTGTTTTATTCCGTGAGCAGTCACGGGAGCGCGGGGTAATTTCGTTTCAAGTCAACTGTTAAACATACTTTATATTTTTAGCGGCAAACCCCAAAGCCTCACAGTTTATTAAAGCTTGTGTTCCTCCCTTTCAAACAGGCACAAGTTACAGGATCAGTCCATCTATATAAAAAGATAGATACATATATATATATATGTTCAAGGTAACACAGAAGTGTTGCTCTCTTTAAAAAGAGGTTTGCTTAAGCTAGGGAAAAGATCCCAGGGATAAGGCACAACTCAACACCTTGTTCAAACTGGCAAACCCTACTTTTTAGAAAATCTGTTTTGTTCTCAATAGGAGGAATGCTTTTAAAAAAAACATATTTCAGACACGGCTTGGTAAGTGACAAAATTCACAGCCACCCATGGCATTTGATGTTGCTTGTCAAAGAACCACCAGAGCTGGGTAACTGTCAAAGCTGAGCCAGAAAACCTGTTACTCTTCTTCCCTCCTCTGTGCATCAAGGCAGAGAGTGTTAATGTTATTTAAATGCAGTTCATTGTTCATATAAAAATATTTTCCGAAAATGAGTAACAATAATGAAGGGGAGAGAGTACCAGACTGGATTGAGGCCCACAGCACGTAATTTAGTGGCAGATCATACATCTAGATACACATGCTGTCTATTGTGAAAACACTCTTTAAGACATGTGATGACACCTAACTATATAGTTTAATATATAGTATAAGTATAGTGCAAAATATGCATGGGTGCATAGTAACTGCTCACATTCTAAAGCACTGTTTTTGTCATGTTTGTTTTACCAAATGCCAAAGGTGATTATACCTTATTATAGGTTGGCTGCTCATCAGATTTCAGAGCTGCTTTGCCTTTAAGTCACTTCTGTGTTTTGTAAATTCTTTAAAGGATGCAACCCACAAATTTATATTGCTTAGCCCACGGATTTTAGAAAATATCTTTTTTTTTCAGTTTGAAGGAGAAAAAAAAAAGCAAAATAGTCTCAGTTCAAGCTAATGACTTGCATGCCACGTTACAGCTTGGAACAGCTTTATGTGGCAGTGTTACACAACTCGGCTGCAGTAGTTGCCCTGCAACAAGGGAGAGCACCCTGCCTAGGAGAAGCAGAGGTTATATAACGGTGAGAAGCAGCCAGGGACTTGCGCGGCAAATGGATGTGTTTAAATGGGAGCCTAAACAAAAGAAGTGCTCAAGAACATAGAAACATTTTCTTTTTCTTTCCTTGGTGTCTGAAAAAAAAGCAACCTAAGAGCCAGACTGGCACCCATTCTGCTAAAGGAAATGGATTTATTACCCAGGCTTTCTTCTAAGGACTTTTTTTTTGCAATTTGCTCTTTTATATTGTCAAAAGTAGAGATGTTATTCCCTGAACTCTACTGATATATGTAAATGTTGGGAAAAAATAGCTTTCCTTTGTCAGATGCCAACTGTGGAAACTGGGAAGAAAGCTCCTGCAGGGGGATTTTAGGAAAACTGGTGTGTTCATAGTTCAGCCCAGCTTGTTCTGCTGGATAGTGTTTGTATTGCCCTTTCTTGGCCCTACATGACAGTGCTGTTGCTCACATCACCTTCTTGGTGGGCTTCTGCCGCATTTGTGCTCCGTGCCACTGATGTTCTGCAGCTCAAAAGTTAGTAGTGAATATAGTGAATACAGATGGCTGTTTGCAGTGAGGATGAGGGGCATGGAGGTAGAGAGGCTAAAACTAGAACCTTCCAAATGCTGCATTTGCTCTGCAAGTGGGTCCCCATGACTCGCACCACAGCAGGCAGGGCAGAGCTCTGCTGCAGGGATTTTGGCGATTGCATGTTAACAGCTGGGACCAGGGCTGCTGAGGTTTGGAGGACAGGTGAAGGCCGATGAAACAATGATGTGCACTTTTTCAGGGATGAGTAATCCCAGGAGTTTGCTCTGACTTTGGCAGAACCACTCAGGTGAGTGAGTTCTTTTCTAAGGCCCCAGTCCATGCATGCATGATCCTCCACTTTCCTTATGGATTTCTTCTCCCCATCAAGTATTTGGAGATTGAATCAACAGATTTTAGAGTCAAAGCAAGAAAGTGGTACACATGCCATGCACAATATGAGTGTCTGCACCGCTCTCCCAAAACACTCCAACACTGTTGACCACCCTTAGGACACACTGCCATGAACAAACCCGCCCATTCAGCTGCTGAAGAGGAGCTGCCTGCTCCGACAGCAGCTCAGCACAGTGATGGCTCAGAAGGAGAAACTTTACTGCCTCTACAAATGACAGCATTAGGTTTATCTCATCTCCCACAATGCTGAAATGCTGATGGATGTACCACAATTCATTTTCTACTCCCACCCTCCTCCTCCTACGCTCCACCTTTTCATTTCTCTACTCCTACTCCTCCTCCTGTTTTCCACTCCTCTACACTATAATATCTCCTATCAACCCTAGCACCAACTTGTATTTTTTCTCACATTTAAGACCTGAAGATTGCCTTTTATCATCACTGAAATAAAGTGGAGCCTTCTATTCATATTCTGGGTTTGAGACAGCCAAAATAAAGGATCTGTGCTGTCTTTTTACTACTGTCTGTATAATTCACTTCCTGAGGTTTTGATCAAATTCAGCAGGAGATTACATAAAGTTGAAAGCACTCGTACTCAATGTACAGCTCTTTTTTTCTACATGTGTGTGCGCGGCGAGAGAGTACAAACGTTTTAACAGAATAAAAAATAACAATGAAATACCAATTTGTGTTTGATATCACAAGATCTGGGAGAAAGTTCATTTCCTGAGGAAGGATGAGGCAGTTCAGCACCTCCAGGTTCCTCCCATGTCCCTCAAGAAGAAACTGACTTTGATTTGCAGTGCATATTTCTGAGGAGCCTCCGTTATCAGAAGGCTGGCGTGGCACCTCAGTCATATCCACTCCTAGCCTAGAGTAGCTGAGTGCTGCCCCACACAGGAGGGTTTGGACAAGTCCTGGAAGAGCAAGACATTTGTATTGCCCTGCTAAGAGAGTTCAAAGTGTCTGAAGCTCTCCCAGCCAACCCATCTGAGGCTTCTTACAGAGCCACTGTAGAAAGGTGGTCCCTCCGCACAGAATTTCCGAGCAGGAGCTTCACTGTTGTGAGTTACCTCCTGGGACTGCTCATCTCTCCCCACCAACCACACAAACCGCAGGTGGAATTTAGAGACCTGCTCAACTCTCACCACAATTTGGTGGTGCTAAGCTTCTGCTGCCTTTCCACCTGCCCTCTGCCTCCCATCTCACACAGCAGCACCCACAGGCAGGCCAGGGTCCATCTGGCCCAGGGAGAGGTAGGTGTCACATTTAGGATCACTCTTTGGTCGATGGAGAGAAACACATTCTTCCTGAGTGATTCACCACCCCAGGTGGTGGAGCTGACAGCCATTGAGTGCCAGGATGTTACTACAGGTGGTTCACACTGGCTTTGAGCTAGCTGCCTTCAGGCAGTAAATCCCAGTCATTCCACTTAACAATGGATGAAAACCAGATAATCTCTGATCCCTCTGTCATTGCATCAATAGTAAGAAAAGGGCTGTGCCACACGAAGTCAGGCTTACAGGCTAACTGGGCCGTGCAGAGTTGGCAAAAGAAAGGCAAGATGATTAGTCCTGCTTTGCACCATGATCCCATATAATGTGCAGAGAACCTTAGAGAGGGTACATGGACAGAGACCAACTTTGAAGCCAAGTCTACCAAGGCCTAGTTCATAGGCTTAAAAAAAATCATGCCATCAAAAAGTTGCCAGGGTACTTGCTGGTGAGGGGTTTGAATTTACATTGGTTTAGGTCCACCTCTTCCTACACACAGGGGAAAATCCTAAATGCTCCCCAGAGAGGCAGTGAGGCCCTTCTGGATTGGCACCTGTGTGGCTGGAACTGGGGCCAT
The DNA here is from genome assembly GCA_035047865.1 of Dendrocincla tyrannina. NCBI lineage: Eukaryota > Metazoa > Chordata > Aves > Passeriformes > Dendrocolaptidae > Dendrocincla > Dendrocincla tyrannina. The sequence goes on from JAWWMP010000001.1 coordinate 52,773,691, forward strand.
ATGATGACTGCACTGGTTGCCCACCTCACTGGACATATTTTGGAGTTGAGAACTGACAGTTCCTCACACAGGTGGTGCAACTCCAGCCTCCAGAAAGCAGGGAGCCCACCTCTTCTGCTCAGAGGAGATGGGAAACTGTGGTTGGTGATGGGAGAGCTGCCCAAACAGCCAAATACTATCTTCTTCACCTCCTCACCGCCTGCTGCAGGAAGCTGGGCTGCTGTGACCGGGGTTTGTGCAGCAGCTGCTGCACCCTTCTTCTTTGCATCCTCCTCCCCCTCCTTTCCCTCCTCCTTTTCGTCAATACCAACAATTGACAATAAGCTTTCCAAACAGATAGCAACAACCCACAGCCAGCCCCTTCCTGCTTCCCCAAATTCTCTGTAGCAGCTTTAGTGGTAGAGAGCAGCCAGAAGGCTTGGCAGGCACTGCTGCCAGGAGAAAGGGTGAAAGGAAGTTGTCAAGAGGGATGAAGGTGGGGTCATGCTTCCCAGTCTGTGAGATGGAGCTGCTGAGTGCTGGGCTACCAAAATCTTGGTGCAGACCTAATGGCTGCTGATGTTGGATCACCCTGGATTAAAAGAAGTGCTGCAATAAATATTTACCTACATAAGTTAAAAAATAATTTAGTATTAAAAGATTTTTTTTACTAAAAATAGATAGCAAAAATATTTACTATGTGTTTTTGAACAGTTTCCTTTGATGCTGTTCATACTTCAGTTTTTCTCAGCATCTGCAAAAATGTAAACAGTTAAGATTTGAGGGCAAGGTTTTGTGAAACCATTTCTAAGTTGCTCTATTATAAGGAATCAGGATTTAATCTTAAATTTTCTAGTGTAAGACCTCATGCCAGAGGCAGTTGTATGTTTTTCCAGTGGGATAAAAGAAATAGTAACACAACTTCGCTAGTTGGTGCAATTAATGCAGCTCAAATTCCTGCTAAGTGTGGCTCTAAACGTTTGGACAAAACCATATTCACCAAATGAGCTCAAAAGAGGCATAAGTTACTGGGAACCAGAGTCTGCTGCCAGAGTTTGTAAACAGAAGCTAAACCGAAATAAATACTTTACACAAACTGTGCTCTCAATTCTTTCACAGTCCAGGCTCAAGACCTCCCATTTAAACATATATCCTCTTGCATGCATGTATACACACCCATAAGTGAAAGACTGAAGTGCAGTGTGGCCAAGAAACGGTCCTTTCCAGGATCAATGACATAAATACCAAAGGTAGTGTCTGGGTAGCAATATCTGGTTTTGATGTGTCATGTGAAATCACTGGCTGTGATGTAAAAACAGAAGGCAGGAGTTTATCAGGTTTCAGATTCAGCTGAATCACCCGGCCCACCCCTATGCAAAGGCCAATGTGCCTGGAAGTAAACACAGTCCAAGTGCTGTGTGTGTTTTCCAGGGTGTTGAGTTTCTGTTTTGTTGTAAATATGATCTATTACAAAATTCTCCCACATCCTACTGTCAATGTCTCAACATTTTGAGGTGCATTTCTCATTTCTTGTTTGCCTTTATATATTGCTGAAGGAAAAACTGACTGGCTTCGCATGATAACTTTTGTATATTAAATAATTTTATTGTGTTTGAGCAACAAGCTAAAAACAGGACACTTGACAGTTACGATATAATTCAGTGATTTCTCTTCAGCCTGTAGGAAGGAAAATTCATGGCATGATACAATGCAAGGCCTGACAACTATTTCATCTTCTTTTCCTTTGTTTGCCTGAAAAACTGACAGCTACCTGTTATCAAGGAGAAAAATAATTTATAGCCAGAATCAGCAGGAAGGCTGGCAAAACAAATATTTTTTCCATTGTTGAATTTGTATTTGAAAAGGTATTTTTATATATATATAACTGTATTTGCATACAACGGAGTCATTATGTATATGCTACATGCATACATATGCATGATTATATGCTTTTTATGCTAGTTTTATATAGATGCAAACATGCTTAGACAATAACAGTAAGACAGTATTTTGACATATATGCATATATTCCTATGTTGCTGGTGACTAACACACCACAGAAGGCAATGTTTGGGCAGGACACTCAGTAGGTAGGGTCTCTAGTGAACAAATACCATTCATAGGGTAAATATCCACACCAGAAGCTACACTCTTTTACTTTTCTGCAAAATGGGTGTAAAAAATGTTTATCCATTGAAACCCTGATGGCTAACAGTTTAAGAGCTTTGAGATCTGACACTGCAAATGTAAGCCTTGCTCGTGCCTGACCTGTGAGGAGAATATACTGATGAAACCAAAACCAGCACAGTTCTACCTAAAGGCAGAGGCACAGCACGTACCAGCCTGAAAACAGATAAGAGCAGCAAACGGTAGTTTCAATTTTACAATTGCATCTGCCAGGCCCCAACTAGTGAACCTCAACCACGATCAGACAAGTTCGTGCCATGTGATCAGTAATGGGAAGGCACATGTTGGGAGGCAGTTTGGTGGCTTCTCTTTTTATGCAAAAAGGAGATGGGGATCTCCAATGAGATTTGGGCGGAGGATTGAGGCAGAGAAAGGCATGGAGTGCAAAGGGGTCAATGGTGGGGCTATTCAGATCCATCCACCCACACATTAGAGAAATGCTGCTGCAGCTGCACAGAACTCAGCACTGGCTCCCTGAGAGACACCCACTTTCACTCTTTGCTCCTGTTGTGGCTGATAAAGCAGCTTGAAAAAAAAAATCCAAAACCTCAAAAAAGACCCAAGCAAACAAAACCCAAGGCTGACAGCAAATGGACTCTCTGATATCCTTTGCTGTGGTGGGGATCTGTTCAATGAGGCACAGACCCACAGGAGATATTCTGTCCTCTCAAATGCGTGCCAAAGCCACTCGCTAATGGGAAATACAATGAAGGGGCAGAGGGGAAAGAGTGAGAACAGAGGGGGAAAAAAGAGACGGAAAGGATTGGGGGGAGATAAGGAAATCAAAAAAGAAGTCACAATGAGGGAAAAACCATCAAGAAAGGAAAGGAAAAAATAGAAAGGAGGAAAGTGAGCATGAAACAAAGAGAGAAATGGCCAGTGTATGAAGAAAGAGGATGTGTATTAGAGCAACCTGAATTGAAAATTTTGCAAAACGAAGAACCCTCAGAAATACTTAAAAGACATTGAAGGACTGTCACTCCAGAGCTGTGCCTCCAAGGGACAATGGGCTACCTCCACAGGTGTCCAGAGCAGGTCTGCATGGGTGTCTCCCAGAGGGTTCACCCAGGTCACATTAACATCCCCACCACAGTGTGCATTGTGGAGATTTAATGAGTGATCCAGAGCTTCTGCCCTTGGTGCAGTCAGGTTATTTTGCTTTTTCAAAGTCTACACTGCAGTGAAATTCAAACGGTTGAGTGTGTGCTGGAAAGCTGGTCCACTGCCTTGCTTTCTGCCATTCATGAGCCATTCAGCATTTCCTTTCCCTTTGATCCTGGGGCATGGCTGACATTACCATGCAGCACTCACAAGCCTAGAGTAAGCACCCCAGCCTACAATTCCCTGTGGTGTTTCCAGCAAAATCAGGCAGTGCTGCAAAAAGATGGGAGATTTGAAGCTGACAAAGGAGTCCTTGCCCATCAGTGCTCCATCCCGAGCAGCTGAGCACAACATAGGCTTGGAGACGCCAGGGATTAACAGCTCTCCATGAAGTGGTATATCAGGCAGCCAGCTGTTCTTTCTCCTTGACCCACCTAAATGAATGTTAAGATACCCTCAGCAATTCTTGCAAGCCATATACCCAGGAGGATGCAGGATGGCCACTGAATGTTTGGATACACACCTGAAGAAGAACTCAAGAGGCAAAATAAAATGGACAAGGGACAAAACTGAATTTCAAAGAATTCCTTAACATATATGCGTTTGTTAAAAACTTGAACCTTTCTTAGTTTTGTTGTAAAACTGCATTTTTACATTACGGGAAATTCAGTGTAGAAAAGCAGGACTGCTTGTTTATTTTCCAGACCTGCCATATGTGTTTTCCTTTCAACTGATACCATCCTCTAAATTTTTTTAGTGAAATTTTTTCTCTTTCTTTTGCTTACAGACCTCATCCCACTGTCTGTAAAATGCCTGTGGTGTGGTCACTTTGCAAACAAGCAAGAAGTACACTTTTCTCACAAGGCTCAAAAACCATTACCCTCTCTACACAATGAACTTCCTGCAAAATAAGACTTCTTTAATGAAAAACAAGAAACGTAATTCTCAATGCTGAAAGTGTTAAGGCTTTAACACAGCCAGGCAGAGCTCTCTTCTGCGTTGCTCCTGAACAAGCCTTTCCAGCCACTCGTGATGTCAGGAGGCGCCATTCAGACAAATAGCAGCAACCCGCATCTCTGTGGATTTTTCTTGGCCTCCATAAATAGACACTTTCTTCTCTGCTCCATCATGTGAATCTAATGAGTGGGGTTTTTTTACCATTTAAACTAAATCGGGAGTGCAAATACAGGCACCAGCCTGACCCTGTCTAGACCCTTCCTCCTCAAGCCCCTGTTAGCAGAGGGGTACCCAGGGTGTGAAGCAGATATAAGGTCTCCTCCAGAGAAACACCCAAAATCCCGCACAGTAGTGTGTGACCTCTTCAAAGTCACTCCCCTAAACCAATAAGGTTCCATGCCTCAGCCTGCTGAAAAGCACAGAGGTGAGGAAAGAGCCCCAAGGCTGTGGAAAAGGAAACTGCAGAGGCAGAAGCCCAAGGCTAGGAGATGACTTGGTTTGTCACCAACAGTCTTCAGGTTTGTCACTCTGGAGACTGACCACTGGACAATTAACTGCATTTACACCTCTTGTCTTATGATGTTGGCACCTCTATCATTCAGACCCCTCCAGGGCACCAACTTCAACCAATAGTGAACATCTGGCATCTTGAAGAGAAGTGAAGAAGGTGGTGTTCAGTCATTTGTAGTCTCTGTGAACGGTGGGAAGGACAAGAAAAGAAGACAAGAAAGAGAGAGAACAAAGAAAACCAAAATGATGTCATCATGTTCCTGAAAAGCTATAAAAATCTGGTAGCTGAGCAGGTAAATTGTAAAACTCACTGCTGAGTACACTGAATTTGTCAGCAGCTGACTGGTTATTGAGTGTTGTAGTTTGTAGACAGTGATGACCAATATTTCTGACTCACCAGAACAGCTCTCAGTTTTGTTTGCTCTTCTGACAGGTCTTCAGGAATATGTTGTTGTCCTGCTGCAGTTTTGCAACACTACAGGTTTGCATTATAACCTTTCACTTCAATTCTTGTTTTTCCAGGGATAAGACAGTACTTTGCAGCCCAATACAGCCCAGAAGGAAGTCCTTACAAAAGCAGTCACCCAGATCACTTTCATCCTCTCTTTGGTCTTCAGCTTGATTCAGCTGCAGGTAAGAAAGGAGACTCAGTGGTTGCTGGTGATGTGAAATCAGCAGTCAGAGTAGTTCAGTGGCCAGAGGGGTGGTTGGCGAAACATCAGCTGTGGATCACTGACATATCAGTGACACAATTCTGCATCCCAAACACCACTGTTACACCACAGGTAGTACTCCTCCTCCATGATCAAACCCAAGATTTTCTTACAGTGGTCAGAGAAAACCACTTTTTGAGCAACATTATGAAGTCGTGCAAACAGGTCTACAAAACCACCTACATCAATAGATTTTTTTTCTTTGATATTTTAATCAAATTCATATGCCAATGTCAGATGAAATCATCATCTCTCTTCCTCAGTGGGGTTACAGTCTAGCTGACAGATTGCTGTTTGTGCAGCAATGTCTGAGCCAGCCAAAAAGATCTGCAGCTGAGCAAGGAAGTGGGTAAGTGCCATGTAGGTAAACACAAGGTCAAGAAAATGGCTAGAGAGAGAGTGCAAAGTGCTAAGCAGAGCGGTGACAGGCATCTAGAAGGGATTTTTCACAAGCATGCTGGCATGCTGTGTTGCACAGCTTGCTCTGCTCTGTAGGTTTCAAGCAAAAGCAGACTGTGACAAATATTTTGAGAGTGCTTTGCAGGAATCGAAGCTGCGAGATGTTGAATCTGTACTGGCAGAGCCAAGAAAAAAGTGGCAAGTGAACTTTTTCCTACACAGATTGCACCACAGAATAAGTTCCCTGATTTCCAAAGACTTTTCTTGTCATAGGCAACCCTGCTGTGAAAAAGTTTCTGGAAACCTCTTTTGCAAAACCATGGTGGCATATCTTCTTTGAATCACTGGGGGTGAAAAAAAGGCCAAAAATTTTTGAAAGTCATATTAATGACCCACAAAAGCTGTTGAATGCTCATGTTGGGCATCGTCGTGCAGCAGACGAGGAGAGCAACCTGGCAGCTGCTACGCTCAGCACGGTAGCAGCATCGTGTTGTTCCCTTGTGGATGATTCACAAGGGCCTGGTGGAGGAAGCAGACAATTCGTGACGGGGATTTCTTCTAATGCAGTGAGTTTGGTTAGAAACCAAAAGAGCAACCCAGGCCGTTGGAAACAATTCAGAAGTGTGATTTTCCTTTTCAGAAGACAACAGCTTTTGTTAGCCATATCACTGTGGGCACAGCAAGAACGTGGGAGCAAAGCCCTGTTTCACAATATAGTGCATGTGCCTTACACAAAACCTTTGCTCAGCTAAGTTGGAAAAAAATAGAGTTAATTAACTTGTTATGGCAGTAAAACGGGCCTCTGCTGCCTTCTAACAATATCTCCAGGCAAAGGGGAAAGTACCTGCAATCTTCCCAGTCATAAGCTGGAAGAGCAGCTTTCAAGTCCTTTTTCTGCTGTCCAAGGCTTCCAGGGAGATGGATGTTTAAGAACCTGTGTGTGGCTTCAGTTAGCAGTTCAGCATGTGGGCAACATTCACCTGCCATGACTCAGGCATCTAAAACTTACAGTTTTGGTCCTTACCAATCACTTTTACCTCCATTTGTAGTTGACAAAGAAAGAAAGGCAGATAAAATTCACTTATCCAAAGCCTGTCCTGAGAGACAGGAGAACTGAGCAGTCCTCTATTTTGAATTCACAGAACCATGGAATGGTCTTTGTTGTAAGAAACCTTAGAGATCATCTAGTTCTAGCCCCTCTGCCAGAGGCAGGGACACCTTCCACCTGATCAACATGGTATTGAACACTGCCAGGGATGGGGCACCCACAACTTTTCTGGACAATCTGTTCCAGTGCTTCACCACCCTCACAGCAGAGAATTTCTTCTTAATACCTAGTCCAAATCTACCCTCTTTCATTTTACAGCCATTACCTCTTGTCCTACCGCTACATGTCTGTGTCAAATATTCCTCTCCAGCTCTGTTGTAGTCCCCTTCAGGTACTGGAAGGAGCTATAAGGTCTCTCTGGAGTCTTGTCTTCTCCAGGCTGAACAACTGCCACTTTCTCAGCCTGTCTTTGTAGGTAAGGTGCTCCTACTCCGATCATTTTCATGGTCGTTCTCTGGACTCACTCTAACAGATCCACATCATACTTTAGCTGAGGATGCCAGAGCTAGACACAGTACTCCAGGTGGGGTTTCACAAGAAGGGAGTAGAGGGGCAGAATCACCTTCATTCACCTATAATAAGAGACTAATAATAGTATTTTATTAATACCATCATTATTATTGCGCAGTACTATCAAATATACAAAGTTATATTCAGCTGTCAGTTTAAGAGATCTTTAAGGTCCCTTCCAACCCAAACCATTCTATGACTCTATTATTTAAAACCATCTTTGTACTTCGTTTTGATAAAAGCTACATAAATTAGTAAACTGTGAGTGTTTTTCAACCTCTGCTACTGAATTTATTTTAAAATGCCATGCCGGTGTCGTAGATTTAATAGCAACTTAAAAATTAGTATATTGACTGAAAATGGTTTGGTGTCAGAGGAGAGGGAGAGAAGACTGACAATAACTTTAAAGTCTGCATGGACTGTAGTCAGAATTATCAAGAGCCTTTAGAATACCTGAGAATTCTTGTTTGGAAGAGCTGCAGATGGAGCCAGTCGTTATTGGTATTACAGGGTAACGTAGATTTCCGCTCTCTCAGATTGCTCCCTTCAGCTGTTAACCTGTTATAAAAAAGACTTGTTTTCATCAGCCACTCTTCTGCAGGGCTCGCCTTACCTACCAGCCGTGTATCAGAAGAGGAGGCAGGGCAAAGAGCAATGCAGAGACAGGGCAACAAGGGGAGAAGGAACCCTGTGGCAGCAACCAGGGATTCCAGGGTGTTGAAGCATCTTGGGAATACAAGAGGATTTTTTTTTTTATTTGGTCTTTTTGTGAAGGTAGGAAGAACTACTTTAAAGCAATGTGTGCAGAAAGGGGATACAAACTGAGGATCCAGGGAGACACCAGCAAGAAGCACCAAGGATGAATTTACAGGAAACGGCACAGAAATTTGTCAAAAGCATGGAAAGAAGCACACAATACCAGTGTCTGGCTCTCTGGAGACCTGTTTCACTTAAAAGTAACAAAACCTTTTTGCAAGAGTCTTCAGACAAGGGTTTCTAGTACTTACTGAGAAGTAGAGCATGCACAACCTGCACAGCAAAGGAAAAGAAAGATTAAAGAGAAGCAGGAGAGACTTTTCAAAAGACAGCCATGTCCAGTGCCAGAAACATCATCTTGACTATGAATGGGACTCTTCACCATTAGCAGTGAGACACTGATTCACAAAGTGATGTTGCACTGAGAAGCAGCATGAAAGGTTCTGAAGAGCAGACTTGTGTTTGCTGAACACAGCGTGTCATGCTCACCTGAGAGTTAGAGGATCATTTCAGCAGTGATTATTTCACAGAAAAGCAGAACACAGCCTCAGACATGCAAACCATAGAAATGTTCCCAGGAAGAGAGAAGCAGTGCTAGGGTCAGGTACCAGGTTTTCTGTATGACAGGGCAAGACGAAGGTAAGAACGAACCTGAAGGCTCTCAGGCAGCCATCCAGATAACCCCAGATAAAAGCCAGGGATGAATGTCCCCTGCAAGTATATACCTTTAAGTTAGTAACAGCTAAGGGTAAAAATAGGGACTTCTTACAAAGACTATGAAAAAAAGAGCAGAAAATGTTCTGTGATACCCCATGAACTGTAGCTCTGGGACATGCAGAACCATGTGCACATCTGTAGGGGTGAATGTAGGTTCACAGAAGCATTAGGTGCTTGTGGAGGCACTCCTGAGTCTTTTTGGGGGAGTGTTAAATCAAAGCAGACCTACTGGGGAGACAGCCCTTCGACTCTTACAACAGAAGGAAGATGATTGGCCTCCATGACCAGCTGACCCTGTTGCCCTGTTAAAATATTCTGGCTTGAATCCGCTGCCAAGCACAAATATCCTGACACCATAAGAAATCACCATGTTTTAACCCCAGCTGAAACTAGGATAGAAATACAGGTTCTTTCTCTTCCCTCACTAGTTTCTTCCTCCTTGAATGTTTGCTTAGCTATTGTTCTACAGAAGACATAACTATCAGTCCAGCTCCGCGCCTCCTTCACCAACACCAGCACTACCAGCAAGGAGATATTTCAGGTGACTTTTGGTCAGAGTCAGAGAGGTGGTCCTGTAGCTCCTGGGGTCACTGGCCACGTGGAGGAGCAGGGTGAACCCACCCAGTGCTGACCGACAGCAGAGCAATCCTCCCACACAGGGACTCCTGATGAAGCTAAAGCCACTCTTCATTAAAGCACACCTACCTCATTCCTGTCACTAAGAAGCAATTGCATCAAGAAGTGCCACTTTGCAGCAACACCCTTTGGGGAGATATGATGCACCAGATCTGGGTCACCTCCCCCAGCCTTTGAGATACATCTGTGCTGTGTTGGGTTATGCGAACATCCTAAAGCAACTGTTGACATCTCGTCCCAGCAGTGCCTCTCCCAGCGGCTGCAAACACCACCAGAACTGATGGTGCTCTCAGTGCTGCAGACACAGTGTGAACACCCTTCAGTGCAGCACAGTGGCTGGAGATGACCTCAAAAGGGCACTTAGCTGTAGAGCAGTCTGGAGGACAGCTCCTATGGTGCACAGGTTTCCTTACAATGGGTTTCCTCAGCATCACCCCACACAAAGGAGAGCCACACAAAGCTATCTTGCCACAGGGGTGTTTATGGACTGAGATAATCTCTCCTCTAAACAGGAAAAAAAGCACATAAAATGAGTGTATGTGGGGAAGGATTCCAGAACATGACAAAGGGGTATTCAGCAATTACACCGCTGATCTCCTGGGTGCCCTCACTAATGTCTGTAGGCTCATCTGCCTCCCACCTAGACCAGGTGGCAGACATTCACGTCTGTCTCCTAGAGGGCATGGATAGGTGCGTGATGGGTCATCTGAAACTTTCTTTTGTTCTGGATGGTTTGGATGAGGATAAAACACAGGTTTCTATTGTGCAGGCCAAGTTCACACCAGCACAGTAGGCATGGTCATGTTCTGTCTTTGAAGGGTTCAAAATCTCCACCCTCTGTCCAGGAAGCATCCTCTGTGATGCAATTCCTCATTTTCTCCCAACAAAGAGAGCAAGTGACCTCTGGAAATGACACATTTCAGTACCATGGTGGACCTTCTAATCAGCATGAAGCAAACATTGAGTTGATGAACAAGTAAAATATCATGGACCAGAACGAAGAATTTTCTTTTGTGAGCGTTTTCACAGGACGTTATTGAAACACTGAACAAACATAGACCAAGGGACTTCTTAAGCTTCAAAATATTTCTGTGATGTATGGGAAAAAGTGATAAATATATGCTGGAGATTCCTGTTCACATCTGGGATGGGTGGGGGGGAAATTGTAGCTTTTTGGCCATGTATAGCAACCATAGCCCCAGCAGCTAAGCACAGGAAGTTAAGAAGAATACCACAGACATTTCTCATGTGAACAGATAAGTTCGCTAGTATGAAAATATTTTACCTGAGTAAGGGTGTGACTAATCTATAGGGCTTAAAATCTTTTTAGGGTGTAACAAACTACAGTGTTCCTCCTTTCTCTGGGATAAAGATCTTCAGTCCTCTTGTGAAAATTTCGTCCAGGATGGAAAAGACATTTATCAGGACATTGTGTCAAGGGAAAACCTTCCAACACACTGGATTAGAGGGGGGATAAGAAACACAAGGTTTGGCTGGGACTAAGAACTGTAGTGCCACTTGCATGCAATTTCATATTTATTAACGCAACTTTGGAAGAGATTTCAGAGCTTTAATCACTCCAATTGATTGTGATAGTAATGATTTGTTGTGGTGATTTGTAGTGTATTTCCTTATAATCCAGTTTAAGTATAAATCTACCTTGGCTGTACTCGATAATTCAAATAGTCTGTAAGAATTGTTCCTGTGGGAGCAAAAGCCTGAATATTGTCACACCAATTTCCACCATAAGATGCTTTTTAAATGAATCAAAACAATTGTTTTCACTCAGGTCTTTGCACTAACGTGACAAATGTTTCTTGCCCAGCTGCTGCAAACTCTGAGCCCATCATTAGAAAGCCTATTGTGACAATAAAATCAATACATAAGCTTTAAAGGAATGAATGTCAACCAGCTTGTCATACCACAACATTCATTACACCTTCAGGGAGCAGAACAAACGGTTAAAAGGAAAGTTAGCTGACTCATTTCATGAGTAGCTGGTGTTACTGCAGCAGCTTGGAAGTTAACAGATAAAAATGCTATCACAGCCAGCAGCAATATAGCCCTAACGACAACAGACAGACTGATGTAAGAAATAAGTCCAATTAGCTGTCTTAAGCATGGGTGCAACTTGGATTTGGCATTAATGTTCCAGTAGTATACTGGAGACTGACTGACTGCTGTAGTATGCTTTAGACGAAAAGTCTTGCATTTTCACATCTTCTCCTGGAGAATAATTTTATTTAAACACATTCAGAGACTTCAAAGTGTTGCTCCCTTCGGGTAACTAGGCCAAATTTTTTATTCAGTCACACTGGTATAACTTCAGTTTACAGTAATTCCATTGACTTCATCAGCATAATTAACCCCTGAAACAATTTACTCAGTGATGCTGTGAACTCTCTGTTGCTGGAAATCATTAAGTCACAAATTTTTGGCTTGTTTGCTTGGGTTTTTTTATGAAAGAAAGAGGAAAAAAAAAAAGATGCTCTAGTTGAAATTAATTAGCCACCCAGCTTGCACTGTACATTATATCTGATTAGAGGGCTATGTTGCCTCACTTTGACTTCATGACATATAAATGAAGGGTCTTGTTCATCTGGGAGATTAAGGAGCTCTAGGGTGGCATAGGATGGCATGGAGAGCCTTACCCCCCAGGAAGCATCTTGGTGCAACACAGCTATCTCCATGTAGGACCATTTGGATGGGGAGAGATGCACATTCATCCCAGAGAAAAACCCATGTCAGGGACCCTTGAACTGACTTAGTTCTGAATGTCCTGGATTCAAATCTTTATCTCCATTCCTGCAAAAGGCTGGACCATGCACACTGATACTCGCAGCTCATTTTTCACCATCAAAAACACAGTATCAAAGTGTCTTCCTGTAAGTTTCTAGGCAATTAAGCACCTGCGTCACTTGGATTATCAGATACCACAAGTTATTTCTTGATTTGTTACATTGGCTTCTGTGCAGTAAAATCATATGTCACTGTGGAGGTGAGCAGGTCTAGGAAATGGTTCAGGAAAGGGCAATGTCTTTCCATAGCCCAAATAAAATCAGGAACTGCTGCTAAAAAGACTGTCTGAGGGGAGCCACAGAAACTACTCAAATTGGTAGCTACTCTATCTGGCCTAATTATGAGAATCAGAGTGAGGAGAGGCACGTTAACAGCAACATTAAATCTTTTTTTGCATTTACTTGACAGCCACCACCATTTATTCCTGGGCAGGTTCACACTGCCAGGGCAGAGGAGGCACTGTTCATCTCACACCAAAGTTACTGTTCATCCCCAGACCACAGCAAAATAAGGACCTTATGATCTAAACAGGGTAGGTTTAGAGCCCACAGCCCAAGGTGAATGCTTGTGGAAAGCCCCAGCCCCTCAACTTCTTCTTTTTAAGTACAGGGAGAGCAAAAATGGTAGGGGAAACTTGCCACAGGATTTTAATTTCTTCCCATTTTATGCCTGATTCTACATCCTTTTGCAGCAGCGACAACTCCTCCCAACCTGGGTACGTGAGGCTGACAACCTCAGGCCACACACCACTCAGACACACGTGGGGTGCTCTTTCAGTGCCCATGACTGTTCCCACACCCCACAGAGACAAGCCACAGCCATAACCCTAGAGCTGCCTCCAGACCTGCTGCCACAAGTGACCCCTTCCAGGACCAGCATGTCCTGTTTGGTGTCCAGAGCTATCCCATCTGGATGGAAGGGCTCTTTTCCCTTCTCCGAAAGGCTCTCACCCCACACCAGGCATCCCACAGAAACAGGCATGGGCAGCAGGGGCTGAACTCCCTCTGCCAGCTTCCCCCTCACTCAGCAGCCTCCCACAGCCCCAGGACCCACAACCTTGGCACATACCCCTGCTGCTTGTTGCCAAGAAACTGTTTTAATGTTTCTTTTTTTTAATTTGCCAGCATTAACACAGACTCACCTCCATATCTCTGTGTTGCTCCACCCTTCCTTGTCTTCTCGAATGCCACGCTTAACTGTCATTCAGGTGAGGGGTGTAGGAAATCTCAGTGCTCAGCCAAGTGAGAATGGCAAAATAATGAAAAAAATTGAAACAAACAAACAAAAAATAAACCCACAAGAATTTACCTCTATTTTACCAGTTCAGCACCATTTTCTTTCCTGAGGAATGGCTTGAGTGACCTTCTCTGTCTGGGAAGAACTGGGACAAGTAAAAATAATAATAATTAAATGTTATAAATAACATCCAGCAACACCCCTGACACAATCGCAGATGGGACAGATTTTTCTCTGGGTTGCCTTCCCAGTTTGCCCTGTACTGTTACTGTATGACTCAGTAAATGCTTTGTCTACAAGTGAGGGTGCCACACTGTAGGCTGCCCAGCTGGTGTGCTCATTTCAGGTTTCAGCAGACCCCAGTGTGGTCAATGATGGGCATCTCTGCACCCCAAGCCTCTTCTTTCTTCTTTTCCACATTCTCTTTTCTCCTCCTCCTTCCAGATAGGAGGCAGTGGAAAGTAAATACAACTTCTCTTTCCCATTGTGGCCAGGAGAGGAGGGATGAAGGTTTTTCCTTTCCCCATTTCCACCTGGTGAGAGGAGGGACAATATCTGATTCACAGGTCTCAGTGCTTTTCCCAGGACTGGGTGAGAGGAAAAGCTGCAACACTCATCCCTTAGCCCTGGATGATGTCCAGAGGTGATGCTGCTGGGTCTCAAGGCACTTGATATTCTGGAGAAGAGCAGGGGCATCCCCCATAGCCTCCTGATCAGGCACTAGCTCCAGCTTTTGCCTCCTTGGCCATGCCCAAGTCTGGTCCCATTACCAACTGAAGGAGATGTGGGGATGGCTCAGGAAAGGATGCAGAATCCCTCCCCTTCACTGCAGTATGGTTGAAATACTTCAGTGATGGTGATAAGATGGGTGAAATCTGTCTACTTCCTACCTTGCATTCTGATTAAACACCCATTTACAGGATGTGCTGCAAAAGAGACAAAGAATAAGTTAATGCCAGTGTCCATGGAGAATTCGGAATAAGCCTTGCACAGTCTCATTCAAACTACAAATAATACTACTGCAAATAGAGAAATCCAGATTTCTTTTAAAATTCTGGGAATTCAGGGCTCAAGGAGCTGCAGGAGCTACACCCCTGAGCCAGTGGGAGTGCAGCTGGGTACACCATGGCTCGGGGACTGGGGGCTGCGGGCCAAGCATCAGCCAACCCAAGCACACTTCCCTTGCTCTCTGGTGCCAAACTGAAATGCACCCCTTCCAAAGCACAAAGCCTGCTCCCCTCTGCTCTTAGCCATCGCTTTTCTGTGAAGAAAATGACCCACCATGCAACACAGCACAGGGTGAGGCTCTGGAAAGCCAGCCATTCCCAGCCTCTTGATTCACAGAGGCAAAACATCAGGTCTGGGTGTTTTAGCTACAGTTTTGGTCAGTCCTATTATCATCATGTTGCAGAAAAACTGCCTCAAGGGTGTCAGTTAGGCTCACACCAAACCTACATATTACATGGTACACGCGTATCCAGGGAGTCAATGCATCTTGGAAGGAGGTGCATCCCCTCCAACACCTCTCCTTGTCAGATGCACAGCCCCAAAGTCTCCTCCAGCAGGGACCAGACCGCAGGGGGGCCCCAGACTGACTTTCCAAACAAGCCTGCTTGTCTTATCTCACGTGAGAATTGATGCTGGAAGCAATAGCATTAACAGCAAAACTCCTGTGGAAGCCAACACAGAGGGTCAAGCCTCCATGGCTTCTGTGGTTGACAACCGGCACCACTGGGCTCTGGGCAAGCTGAAGAGGCATGGCAGACACCTGGAAAGACAGTCAAGCTTGTTTCACCAAATTTTAAAAATTATTAGATAGGAAAAGAAGCATTAGCTTCATTTTTCACATTTGCAAACACCCACCCGATTAAGGACTTTTCTCTGTGGATGGGAAGGATGAAAGCTGGGCAGCCCCCACAGCAGGGAAGCTTAACAGTCAATTTTAAAAGTTCTGCAGAAGGCACTTACCAAGGAGCAGGAGACACTTCAGGTCTGGGAGAGAGGGAAGCAGACAGTTGGCCTCTGCAGTGCACTGAGAAATCCCTCTTTTCCCTGCTGCATCCCAGCAGGACCTACGGCAGCCCAACCAGCCATGGTGGTGCCTTGAGTGGCTTTAGGCAGCCTTCATCCCTTTCTGCCACTCTGGTTAGTAAATCACACAGCCTGCAATGACAGAGGAACCAGTTTGACAGCAGCCCTGAATTCAGGCAAGAAACCTTTCATGCACCTGGCAGCTGCTTCTGATTTGGAAGCAATCGGAAACTGGGATTTACACCCTCATGACACCAGCACAGTCCGTGTTTGGATATTGCAGCTCAGTATCACTGCCAATCTGATATAGCACTGCCACACTGAGGCCTGTATATCTTGTGACTGTCCTAAAACAACCCTTTTCAAAAAATAGCAATATTAAGTTGCTTTCGGAAGCGGTGGGGGGAAAACTAACTTTCAATTATTTCATTAGAACAGTGTTTCCCAGGGTATTCAACTCTATGATAGCAGGGTCTTTTGAGCTGATTACATTGAGAGCAACACTGCAGAAATGTTCATTTTCACCTTGAAATTAGACTAAATTTGAAATATGCCTTATGTTTTAGTTTAAACCTTTTCCTTTTATTTTCCCACTTCTTGTCTTATAACTTGTGGGGTTTAAAATCCAGCTTTAAAATAGTTTAAATCCATCTTAAAATAATTTTACACTTGCTGCTATCATATCTTATATAATGGAATAAACCCTGGTCTAAGAGACTGGGAGGTTTTTAGAAACAGCTGATGTGCCTTCAGTTCCATTTTTCCCTTTGGAAAGCACTAAGCAAACAATTCCTCACCGGGTAGGCTTACGGTGAGTTCACAGTAAAGTCTTAGATTTAAAATGGGGACTTGCTTAAGCAATCCCATTGATTTCAGGGGCTAATCACTGACCTGAGGAACAAGATCACAGCTTTGTCCTCAAATCTCGGTGGCTGTTTTGTTCACACCTTTTCCCTTATCCAATGTGGCCGTGGTGTGCTGAGCAACAGGATCCATTCTATTTAAAAATTGTCTCTAAAGATAAGATCATCCTGTCTTTGAAACCTGCCCAGCTTTGCAGAGCACCCTGGGCAGCCCAGGAGCACATCCGAGCCACTGGCCCATGCCAGGGGCAAGCAGCGGGCAGAGTCCAGCCCTCGAACAGGCAAAATCCCTTACCCAGCAAGAAAGTAAGGATAATTCTCCAGTGTGGCCACCGGACGAGTGGGGCACAGCAGCTGCTGTGGCATGGACGGCAGGAAAACAGGAATGCCTCCATGGGAATTCCCTCTTCAGAAAGTCATCTCAGCTGTCCCCAGGGTGAGCCCAGGCGACACAGCAAGGGGAAATAGAGTTTGTATCCCCATTTCTATCTGATCTGCACAATGAAAATGCTGGGAGCAGTTCGGATCCCCTCAAATTTTGGTGGGCAAATGTTTGCCCATAAGGAAAACGGGGCACTGCTTTCCCCCCGTCTGGCTACGAGGTAGTCTGGGAACGGGGCTGAGCATCACACTGAGCCTAGATCTCTGTCCCTGCCTCCCCGCTTCCCCGGTGAAATCTGAAACGTGGCTATTTCTGCCAGCGCTGACAAACACCGTCACCTTTCGCCGCCTCCCTCGGTCCCTCGCGGGTGACAGGGTGCAGCTCTCGGGACCGCAAATGAATCATCGCCCGGCGGCTCCCGCGGCTCCCAGCGCAGCGGAGAGAGCGGGGCCACCCACGCCAAGACAGCCCCGTGGGGCTGCCTTGCTCTTGGCTTTTATTTGGGAAAACGGGAATGAACACCAGGGGCTGCGAGGGAGAAAAGAGGAAAGCTGGCTCTGAAACATCCCCATGGCTGCTGGCCATGCTGCTTCTTTTCCTTTGCGTGGTCGCAGCAGCTGGGAGCTGGCAGCCCATGACCCAGCAGTGCCCAGGGCAGAGTAGTCCCAGGAAAGGCTGGGCAGTGCAGGGGCATGGAGCAGTAGAAGCCCAGCCAGGCTGGGTAAGCTCCCTCCCACACGTGGCCATACCTGGGCTTTGGTCAGCATCTCCACCAAAAGTGCCCACTGCCAGCACTTCAGAGAATCTTCTTCCATGGCAAAACTCCTCTGTTGTTGACATCCATCTCAATTCACCTCGACAGGCATTAATAAGTTTCTCTGACAGGCAGGGACTGCTATGCAAAAGAGCTAAAAGATGAAGGGGAACCCCCTTGGGCTGGATGCCATCGTCCAGTTTCTCTGCAGGATCACAGCTCGTTGGAGGTTGCAAGACCACTTTTTCTATGTAAAGAAACCACTGAATACCACACATCAGCTTTTCCACTATATGACTTGATTCAACCACATTCACATCCTTCCTGCCACCCAGGCTGGCCCTTCAAGTTTTGATATAGGCTTCCAGCATTTCTTTGAGTAAAATATAGAGCACCTTGTAACACAAGTGCATATATAACTTGTCTCCAAGGGAATAAGGGCACCCTGGTATGAGCAAAACATTGCATGTTTGAGCCAGGAGCTCTGCTCCCATTTCAGGGTGTCACTCGCTCTCCTCCCTGGATGCCAACACTCGCCACCTCGCCCGTCCATGGGCAACACATTCCAGAGCACAATCAAACCTATTGTGCAGTTCTAGAACAGTTTTTGTTTTAATCTGCTGAAGGGAGCAGCACAGTTTATATCTAATCCAATAAATCTACACTGACATCTTGTGGAGATCATGAGATGAAAACGCCACAGCCACTGGACAGGGTGGGATTTACACCCTCACCATGTCCTGCAGGACACCACGACAGCAGCAGCCAGACTTCTCAAAGCACCTGCAACTGTGTCTGCAGTAAAAACCAGGCCTTGCAACCTCAGAAGTAATTTTTCTCTGTCCACTAACACAATTTTGTTAAGTGATCCTCACAAACCCAAATAAACCAAGACTATTTACTTCTAAATCCTCACTGAAAGCAATACCACGGCCACTCTTACATCAATGCAGCAACGCTTCAGACTTCTCAAAGCACAAGCTTCTGATGAGAAGCTATTTTCATGCTGAAAGTTTATTATCTCTGAAATAAACTGAAAGAAAATGGACCTCAGTAGCACTCCAGGACTGCTTTAATATTCCTTGTCATAGTTTCAGCAAAAACTGCATCCAGTTTGGGACACACACGAGATTTTCCTCTGTATTAACTCCATTCATTTTAGCCCCTCTGCCAGGTCCAAAGGGTTAAATTAAGCCACTACATCTTTCTTCCAGTCCTCGGGTAAGTGTTCAAGGAGTACAAGCCCCCAGTTAGGCGCAGGCCACAGCAGTACTGCAGCATAATTGCTTGGTGAGGGTTAATGCCAAGAGCTGAAATCCCAGCACGGATAAGCTCTCAGTCCAACCACACAATCGTTCCTCCAGCTTCTTCTTAATACCTCACTGGGGAGGAAATGCTTCATCTCCTCCAAGAAGGCCAGAGACTCTCTGTAGTAGCACCAGGCAGGT
Organism: Dendrocincla tyrannina; assembly: GCA_035047865.1. Lineage (NCBI taxonomy): Eukaryota > Metazoa > Chordata > Aves > Passeriformes > Dendrocolaptidae > Dendrocincla > Dendrocincla tyrannina. Next base: position 52,792,777 of record JAWWMP010000001.1, read on the forward strand.
GGAAAATGGAGACTACCCAGACATAATAGAGCGTGGGGGAAATGGAACTCGGACTTCTTCATGGGGTAGCAGCCAAGCTGGGGAAGCCATGACCATCATTCACAGCTCTAACAACAGCTACCACTGTCTCCAACAGTGAGTCTCTAAGCCTTTGCATGCAATTTTGCAGTAGCTCAGCCATCTCCACTCAACAAGAAATTCTTCTGCTACGCACTCACTGTAGTTCACCTTAGAGGAAAAACTGTCACCTAAAAATCGCACATGGACAACATTCCCCGAAATTATGACTCCGGATAAGTCTGCTCCATCTTTTTGCTCTTCTCAGAGCAGCATCAACCCTAGCTCCCTGCAAAGCCAGCCAGGTTTCCAAGGTGGGTGTCATGGAGGTACAGCATTAGCACTTCACGACCTCAGCTTCATGCATAAAGATGGAAATGTAAGAGTGCAGAACACAACAAACTCTCATTTTGCTTGGACAGATCCTAATGCTGAGTCTATAAAGTTACCATGTAAAACCACCTAACCAGTTACAAGACAGGAAAAACCAACCATTCTAAGAAAAGCCCAAAAGACTCCAGGATGGGAATCAGTAGCTGTAGCAATGGTTCTGCTCTGACCAACAGCAGACAGCTTTCACCATTTGTGCTTCAAAAAGAAAGGGTGGAGGGGGGATTTTTATGCTTTAAGTCAGTAATCTAAAAGCAATGATTTAAAAGGTAGTAAAGCCTACTACCAAGCAGTAGTAGTAGTACACCCCAAAAAATCCACATACATAAAAGCCCTGTCACTTGGGCTCTCCTAATGTGCTTTGAGTGGTCCCAGTAAGCATCCATACATATGTGCAGCTAGGTCTGATTATTCAAATCCTGTTGCCTAGTATTAACTCTCAAATCTATATTTAAGCACCTAAGTAGGAATTACTACAGCTTTCCAAATATCGCAAGCATCAAGAGCTCTTGTTAAGAGCTTGCCAGAGTACTGACCTCCTAATGAATCTGGTTAAACGGTAACATTCACCTCACTCCCACTGCTGTGAAACTCAAGTACCTTCATACACAGCTAATGCTCCTGAACCTCTTCCAGCAAGAGCCAAGCTTGTGAGTGTCTTGCCTTTCATATCACAACACAGACTAGATGCAAATACACAGAGGAGCTATTCCTAAAATCTCGCGCTGGCTTCGAAGTTACTGTACCTTGTTTTAGAAAAGGCTTGAATACAGCAGAATGCAGGCTGTGCGTTAAAGTGTGGTAGAAATTTAGGAAGAATGGTATTTTTTAAGCAAAACATATCTGGGCATTGAACCAAAATCTATTTGAACCAAACTATCACAGTATCAAATGGAGATATTTTGATGTAATTCTCACTCTCTCCATTCCAAATTTCTGCAGAACTAGAACCTTGCTGTTCTTACAGCCAGAAAGTAAAAATGTTGCTTTTCCTTTCCACAGCCGAAGTCTTTCCCTTTGCCAGACAGTCAAACTCACATCCTGAAGTTAAGCAGAACACAGCGACAATATTCCAACTCATAGAAAAAGGCCAACTCTTTTTTATTCGCTTTCTTGTAATTCTTATTTTAAAACCAATTTGCATATGAAGCCAGTGCTTTACCTTCATTCTGTAATGAATTCTATATTCATCCTCCTTCCCGCTTGAGTTACGAGGAAATGTGAGAAATAGAAAGGAGTTGTATTTATAGGGCCAATACTTGCTAACATGGTTGGAGAGAACAAGGAAGAACACAATATGCAAGGCTGGAAATGCTCTGAAAAGTTAAGCAGCAAGACAGTCATTCAGAACCCTGGATTATGAGTGAGTAGTTCTGGATGAAAATTTAACAAAAGATAACTGAAGTAAAATATATTGCAATTGCTTAATGGATACAACAGATCATACACATTTAACTAGAATAAAGTATTATCTAGAAAATATGAAGTTGCTTTACCAGCATCAGAGGACTAGACAGAAAACAAGCAGTGGCATCATGAGACAACAATCTCTAGGCAAAACTTTCCCTGCCAGGAATGCCAAGTTCTCTTTCTGGCCCTGCAGATGCAGGAGATAATGAGATCTCATCTCCAAACACTGTAGTAATCATAAAACTGCTTGCTCTAGTGAAATGGATTTACTAATTTATTGATTACTTGACAACCAGACCCATTTTTAAACAACAGATACTGATGGGAAGTCAAAAGCTTCAGAATGGATGTATGGATGGCAGAAGAGACTTCACAGAATCATAGAATGGTTTGGGTTGAAAGGGACCTTAGAGAACATCTAGTTGCAAACCCCCTGCCATGGGCAGGGACATCTTCACTAAGACAGGTTGCTCCAAACCTCATCCAACCTAGTCTTGAACACTGCCAGGGATGGGGCATCCACAGCTTCTCTGGGCAACCTGTGCCAGTGTCTCACCACCCTCACAGTAAAGAATTTCTTCCTAATATCTAACCTAAACCTGCCCTTTAACAGTTTAAAGCCATTATCAGTGGCACCAGTCCCAATACCAATCACTCCCTTATTTTCTGTAACTCACCAATGTTATGCTGTGCACACATCTCATGAATACAATAGCCTTTCACTAAGCAGATGAACCAACAAGCATACCATTCAAATGACTTAGTCATTACCTAAAACTTTAAAATGAACGAATAATTAGTGAAAAGAGGAGAGAAAGGATTAATACCACCCAAATACCACCCAAATACCAGTGTGGTTAATGAATTAACAAAATGAACCCTTACTATCTCACTAACAGCTTTTCAAAATTAGAGCCTTATCAGAAGTTTTTAAAACTGAAAGCAGTGCGGGTTTTCCAGAACAGCAAAGATGATCAAACCTGTTAAGATACAGACCAGCTGTGAAGGGCATAGGAAGTGGAATTAGACCTAAGATTTTGTATGGTCCAAAGTTTCAAATTTAAAAAGACAACAGTTTTGATGAACTAAATTTTAAATGCACATTCTACAAAAGACGCACTTTTCAGTTCCTTCTTTTGTTGTCAAAGGTACCTACATATACACAGACACGCACATGAGAAAGTATGACCTTTTGGTTTATTATTTAAAATACAACTTTCAGGTCACACCATTACTATGCACTGGCAGTATTTCCATTATAACAAATCATTAATTTCAACATAACGATTCTTGATTTCAGGGGTAAACACTTCCCCAAGTCTCAAATCTCTTGAAGATATTCCTTCTTTTCCTCAAAATACTTCTCAAACCACTCAATATGTTCAATCTTCTGCTTAACACTGAGATATGGGTTTTTCGAAAGCCCACAGATGACTAGTTCCATGAAGTGGCGAATAGGTCCTTCTTTGGGAAAGCCTTCGAGGTGTTTCTCCAGAAAGATGTGTTCATGAAATTCAGCATCATCCTCCATCCCTAACAGAAAGGACAAAAAAAGTTATTTTCATAATATAACAGCAAATTTAATGAAGTAAAAAATAACAGTTTGCAAGTAATCTTGAATTAGTAAAATTAATTGTTCTGCTCACACTTACGAGAATATGTAATATTGAAATCAACTTTCTGGCTGGTAATCTCACTAAAAGCTGATGCTGGGGTAGGAGTAGGAATAAATCAACCTTCTTGCTAAAATCCAGTTTGTTCAATATCTGAAAATTTTGATTCATCACTAGTAATACCTTTTAGACCGTGGGCACTTTCTTAATAAATTCTTAAAGAAAAATACTGATTGTCTAAATTCTGCAGACAATTAAAGAATACAAGTTAGTCTTGAACAAATGAGGCAACCTTGTAAACAGTGAACAGCTAACACACTTGCATGTGCATTTCAAGTCATGGTTTTAGCATCCTATTGCTATCAAATGGGAACAGAAATTGGGTTTTCTGACATTTTCTGAACCTGTGAGTATACGCTGATGAAAAAATGTTGTGCATCTCACCAGCTGCTTCATAACCATCATCAAAAGCACCCACAGAATATGAGACAAGGGATTATTGGAGATCTTTAATCAAGCACAGCTCAGATTCTATGTATATTTTCACTGTCCTATGCACTTCTTTTGCCATTGTTCATATTTTGTTCATATATTGTTCATACTATGATACAGACAAAGGCTCAGAACACAAATTCCTACTTACAGAAAAAGGCTGCTTTTGCTGTTCACAATTATGAGAAAAAAAATTAAGGCAAACTGGGATTTACAATGAAAATTTTTTCTTCAGTTAGATATACATGAAAAGTTTTATTTCATCCCAATTTGCTTGCTTAAATAAAAATCTGCTATTAGAGAAAAACATTGCACTGCTGCCAGGTGACAAAAGTGGGAAGACTACACCAGAGACATAAGTGTACATGTCTTTCTAAACCAGCTAGTTTCGTATTTTTCTAAAGTATTTGACAAAATTAAATCAGGAGTATCAAAACTGAGGTCACTAAGCCATGCCAGTTCTAGGCTTACTTCTTCATTAAAGCTTCTACAGTCTCAGAAGATATCATGCACATCTCTGGGATGGAGAAATGTCTCAGCTTGTTAAGTTCACATTACCTCTTTCCTGGTTTAAAATTTAGGCACTGCAGTATCTGAAGGAGCTGGGAAATAACTCTTTTTCCTACAAACTTTTCCTAGAAATGTGCATCAATACCAGTTACGCACCACACATCTCCCCTGTTCTTGAAAAAATAAAGCATGTTTTCTTCTTCAGAAGCTTTCTCCTTTTTCCTTTATGTTGAAAATTAAATTTTAAAGAAACATGTAATGTCAGCTTCAGAAGGCGTATTTCTGTGCTTGGAAACCTACTGTCCACTAACAGAAGCACAGTGATGATCCTTTTACAATGTCACCCATGCTGACTTTCTCTCACCAAGGGAAGGTGGAATCTCACTGCACCTGGATGCTACTTGGTTGCTTTTTTGAACTAACAACCTTCCTAGATTTCCATACTTTTGGTGGTCTCAAAAATCCAAGAAAACTAAATCAACAAACTCACTACTGAAAGAATCTGAATAATGCTGATGGTCTTCTGCATGCTCTTCTTTTGGGGATAGACCCAGGGTTGTCATGAGAGATTGTGTCTAATAAATAATTTCACTAATTTTCATCTCTAACCCAAAAAAATAAAATCAATTATAGTCTTAACACAAATGCAGGTCAGAAGGAAATATTACATCATGTATTCTGATCTCCCCTTTGCCGAAGACACGATACATGGTTTGGGGATGAAGTGTTAAGACCAAACATTTCAGTTAGACCACATGTTTCAGTCCTCAAAAAAGTAAAGTGTGCATGACAGAAAATGAGACCACAACTGCCCAAAGTATCAGAGGCTGAAACCTCTGGTGGGAACCGATTAGATGAGATATGCTTGCATGACTCCCCCCACCCCCAGCAAGCCCTGACTCCTGCTGTAAAACTGTCCCCCAGCCTCTCTTGCACTGTCCTCAGAAACCTAATTTTAAAGAACATGGATGGGAGGAGTCCAAAGTAGAGGATTTTCTTTTTTAACCTCAAAGCAAGAAGTCATCCACTCTCAATATCCTATTTCCAATCCCCAACGTATTACAAAACAGAAAGTCTGGGGAATTTCTCTACCTAACACACTAATCCTTTCAAGACATGACCAACCTTGCTTTAAAGATGTCATCTCAAACACAGATGTCCATCCTTAGAGGGAGTGCTGCTGACATGCTATAAAGATGACTGAGTCTTTTGATCTAGTGAAAAGATGTCCTTATCCTTGGCAGGGGGTTTGGGCTAGATGACCTCTACAAGTCCCTTTCAGCACAAAGCATTCTACGCTTTTAGGATTTTTAGAATGAGATAAATCATGCTCTTCAACTGATCCCTAGAACAGAGAATTACTAAAGCAACCCTAACACAACGGTTGTGTAACTTTGCCACCTCTCTTGGCAAGCTGATCCAGTACTTCTCTGCTGGGAACAGCATCTCAGCAAAACAGACAGAAAGAGGACTTGGTGAACTTTTGCCTACAGAAGCCATCAGAGGCAACTCAGGAATTAATTTTCTGAGATCTTCCTATCACTTGTGCAGTAACAATCTCTGGCCCACCAAAAGCATTTGCTCCTCATAATGAGGTGTAAAGGCAGTGGCACCTATAACCTGCACTGCCCTTTTTAGCTCCTAGGTTTGGAATCATCAAGGCATAAAAGAACAAAAGTAATAAAAGAGGCACAAATCAATACTGGTCCCCACTTTTTGCCATGGCAATCATGGAGCAGAGTTAAAGCTGCTAGAAGCAGGAGAGGCAAGCAGAAAGGAGGAGTAAGAATGATGTTACACAAGCTGTACTAATGGTTTGCTAATCTGGTAAAAATTAATCAGAGGCTGGAGAGATGGAGAGGGAAAAAAAGGTAATTTTCTGGCTAACTGATTTCAACTGCATCAGACAAGGGAAAGGACATGTAGCTAGGAGCAGACAACGGGGCAGCAGGGTGTGTGTGAGGGAAGATGGCTGCTGGCCACTGCAGCAAGCCGGTATGTCTAACATCTTCAGATGTTCACACCAAAATAATTTTAAAAATCATGACCTTGTTCTGATGCCACAAAGCACAGCACAGTGCCTTGGTAAAGCACTCTAACGAGATCACCAGAGATGCTCTGAAGCCAAAAAAAAATAGGTATAAGCAGTCAGTCATCCTTCTTCTTTTAAATTTAGTTTAAAACTTTAAAGACTTTCATAATGCTTAAGGATGAGTATACATGCTTCCTCAACAGAAAATTTAATTGCGCTTACATTTTTAAAGTCACATGCTTGTAAGCATAAAAGAAAAATCACACACTTCTTGATACAGAATAAGCTTAAGTAATGTCCTCCTTATTGAGGGAAAGGGTTGTTACAAAACTGCAAAATTAACAGCAGAAAGGGGCATCTTTCTTTTGCAGAGACACTGAAATTACAGTATGCTGATATAATTGGAGCAAGGTTCTCATGTTTTTTAACTGTGATTTGACATACCTGACGTGATTAACAGCCTGTGGCTGGCAGTTTGATAGGATGGAATTTACTGACTTGGTATTTCAACCTGAGAGGTGATAGATTTCGGAACGCTCCACTGGAATTTTCCACATGACTAGTCTTTGTGGACAAATCAATAAAGATTCTTGTTTAAGCATATGTAAAGACTCTTTGTCCGTTCTCCATCCCATCCCAGACAGCACAGCTCCGGCCACGCTGCTGCAACAGAAAAACCACTGGCCGCCAAAGACACTTTGTCAACTGACGGCCCCAGACAGCAGGGTTCCAGCCACATTACAACAACACAAAAACCATTGGCCACAAGGGTTTCAAGCTTGCGAAAACACGACTAGAGAATACTTGGATTTCTACATGATGGAACAGATCAATTCTGGGAGCAGTGATTAAATTCTGTGAAGAAACTGCCAAATAGGATGAGAATAAACATTAAGAAACAATGAACCACATTATTCAATTTGCAACTCAGTATAGCACAGATTTTCAAAGACTTCCAGCTTCAGATACTAACCTGTTTTGCACTCAGTGAGTGAATCACTATGAAGCAGTTCTGTTTGATGTGTTTGAAGTCTTAAAAAAAAAAAACCAAAACCCACAACCAAGCACCCCCTGAAGTTATGAAGTCCCCTTTCCTATGCTGTACACTTTGTGTAGTTGTTCTCTGCTTCCTTAACATTCACTCCCTCTGCTGGCTTAACTTCACACGAAGAGGTTTTTTCATGGTAATAAAAGAAAATACTGTGCACAAAGATGCCTAATTAACATAGATGCCCAGAGTGAGTGCATATTGTGACTGTTCATTCTTATGAAACAGACAGAACAAAGGGAGCAACAACTGTTTAACACTTGGCCTGGGCAGATACAGAACTGGCAGATAGCTGATTGGAATCTGGCTAGACACTTGGTCCAAGAGACACACCAAAGAACAGAATCAGCATAATAAAATACACACCAGAGGTTTAAGATTCCTTAACTTCTGACAGGAGCTTAATTTAAAGAAATTGCATAGTAAGAGGTATTACATAATTGACTTGAATGGCCTTTTGGTGTTGAAGGCATCGGAGAGGGAGGGAGTTCTCCCCTCTTTGGCAGCAGCCAGTTGCCAGATCAGCCAAACCACCTGCAGGACTTCACCTGGAGTGCCAGAATGAGTTCATCTGAAGCATCCCTGATCTGGGTCAGTCAGGAAGTTACATTTGTTCACTATCAAATGCATGACTCATAGGTGAAACACTATATTAAAACAGTCAAAGGTCAAACATGCTCTAATTTTAAAAAAAGATAAATTGAGACAGATAACACTGCACGTACCAACTTCGTTGTCAATTGGGAACTCCCACAGTATTCCTTCTTTTGTCCACTGGATCATCTCCTCAAAACCATTTCGGGGAGGCTGTGCAGTTATTGCTGCAATCTCCTTTGCAAACTCCAGATCCCAAATTGTTGGTGAAGACACTGAAAAACAGGTTTTGTGAAGATCTGTCAGCAACCAAAGACTTCTCACTAGCTAAAATGAAGTCCTTTAACATCAATCTTTACAGAGACTAATTCTTTCAGCTGTGCAAATTTTTCTACTCTAGATGCCAGCATCACCTTTCTCAAATGAGACTTCTCTGTCAACATGAAAGCCCACTAAATTCTCAAATATCTGATGAAAATGTATTCTGAACTCCTAGGGGACAGTTTATTTTTAAGCCTTCCAAACAGAGCAGGAATTTAATTTTTCCACAATCTGTTTTCCTTTTTGTCTTTCATAAACTGTGGATAGGACAAACTCTGAATTTGACTGGTGCACTCTGCTAAAGGAATCTTACTTCTCCAGAAGTTTTCAGGTACTTCATAACTATATTCTTCTTCAGGGAAACAACTCAATCTACAAATGATGACAGTTCCTTCCCCAACACTCCCAAGTATCCCAGTTTTTGCCTCTTGGGCTTGAGAAATCGTGATTTCCTACTCTTTTCTCAGAGTCAAACAGATCCTTTAGGGATCCATTTTCCCTGATGCATATAATTTTTATTTTTTTTAAAATCAAAGTTTACTCATATAGCAGCAGTTACTCTTAAGGAGTTCCTGCCCCTCCACCCAGGAGAACTGGTCACGAGCCCAGACTGAACCGCTTCGCTGAACTGAAGGGAACAAGCTGTTACCACAGGACAGGGAGGAACCACTGGGAGTGCCTTGGGCTGCTGTCTCATGAGCTGGCCTAAGTTGCGCTCCCCTTTGTTTTCTTGCCTCCTCCTGTTATCAGTTCACCCTAAGCTCCTTGGAACAGAGATCTTCATGTGAATTCAAATGTTAGAGCCCCCTTGAAGTGGATTGTGGCCAATCAACTATTATTTTACTACTCACAAGTACAAGTACTTGAAGCCAAGATATAATTTCATCTTTGGCACAGTGGCCTACAACTCAACTGAACTGAGAAAAAAAAAATCTACCCCCTTCCTTCAAGAGAAAACACAATGAAAGGGCAAACAGTATTGTCACATACTGAAAAGTGTTTTCAGGGGTTTTTAGTACTAAATCAAAAGATATTACTCAAATTATTTCTTAAGAGGGAAGTTTCTGGAACTATATTACCCAGCTACCTTGGTATACCTAGTAGTATTACCTACTACTTTGATTTGAGGGCTGGAGGCAGAAATAAAATACAGCTAGAAGACAACACAAGAAACCACATCAGAATGAAATTATTGTCCACATCTTAAGAAAACTAATAAATCATCTAATACAGGAAAGCAGAAACTCATTTTTTCAAGTAAAGGTGGTAAAGATTATATTTTCACCTCTTGAAACAGAAAATAATACTGACATTTTATGTTGACAGTTATGAAGTGTATTTTCAGGATGCCAATTTACTTTCCAGTTAACATGCAGGTTTTCAAAATCAATATTCAATACTTAACACAAAACTTGCTTTTCTATCATGCATAAACAATATTTTAACTCATTATCTTCATTAATATGAGCTAAGACAGTGAAAACAAATGAATCAAGGTATCAAGTATCTCACTGGTATTTCCTGAGACTACCGAAAGAAAAGGTCATCAGGCTTAGTCAGTAAACCAAGTAATCAGCTTCTTGGCTTAGAATACATTGTAGATTTCCTCAAGGCTACCTGGAATAAAACAAGGAAATACCACACAAAAAGCTGAAAGAAGCTTACTTCTTAATCTCTAATTACAAATCCAGTAAAGTCCACTTGCTCTTACACAATTTGTGTACATTCCAGTTTTGTGTTTAAAAAAAGAGTGCAGCTCAACTTTTTATCTAGTGTGACAACTATAAGCCACTGTGTCTGCATTCTGCTCATGAAAAATCTTAAATTCTCACCATTTTACCTGAGTAAATTTGAAGTAACTCAAATGCCAGTTCCTTGAACACCACATTTGTTAAGATGGCTAAAAACAAACACTGCCTCATTCATTATGTTTTCATATGTAAAATGGACTGATTTTAAGGATATTGGCACTCTTAAAAAAACAGAAAATTGAATTCCAGTCTAAGCAACTTTCACAGAGATGGCTGAATTCAGAAAGCTCACAGATGCTTGAAAATATGCAAACAGCACTATCTGACATTTTACTAAAGACATTAAATAAACAAATTAATTTCTCCCTGCAATTGCAAGTGTTAAAAAAAATAAAAATATAAAACTACTCATCTAGAATCTGGCAAAACTAACAGTCCTACTCTTGAAACAAACAAATATGGATAATTTTCTAAGCTATCTGAAAGAAGTACTATTTCTTCTCCCACTGTAGGCTTTATATAAAGTTCTAAGTCACTACACTGGAATAAAGTCATTTTTTGAAAGGGCCTCAGAATAGCTGAGGGAAAACAGCATATTAAAGATCAATGGTAACAATGCAGTTTTATTGTTCAGAAAGAAAAGTGAGGGAGGGAGTTCTTTACACATCTTGCCCATATTCACACACTCTTAGCTAAGCCCAGTCCATAGTAAAGCTAAGCCTCCAGGTATGAAACCTTTTCCTGATTAAGACTGTTCCTGCAGAGCTGTGCTGTTCAGTGAATGTGAAGGTGAGTCATACCTGTTTTGACCTTGCATTTTGCTGGGGTTTTTTTAGCTTTCATGACTTTTGGCATGTATATTTGGTGGATGAGGAGTGGGTTGGGTGGTTGCATACAGAGAGCAGTGGCCCAAGGGCTCAATGTCTGGATGAGGATCAGTGACAAAGTGATGTTGCTCAGGAATCTGTAATGGGATCAGTATTGTTTATTGTCTTTATGAACACCACGGACAGTGGGATCGAGTGTACCCTCACCAAATTTGCAGAGGACACGAAGCTGAGTGTGTGACACACCTGAAGGATGGGATGTCACCCAGTGGGACCTGGACAAGCTCAAGAAGTGGCCCCATGGGAACTTCATGAGGTTCAACATGGCCAAATGCAAGGTCCTGCACCTGGGTCAGGGCAACTCCCAGTATCAATACAGGCTCGGGGATGAAGGGACTGAGAGCAGACGTGCCAAGAACAATTTAGGGACATTGGTGGATAAAAACTATGTGAACCAGCAATGTGCATTTACAGGCCACAGAGCCAACTGGAATCATAAAATGAAGCATGGCCAACAAGTTGAGAAAGGAGATTCTGCCCATCTACTCTGCTCTCATGAGACCCCACCTGTAACGCTGCATCCAGTTCTGAGGTCCTCAGCACAGAAAGGACATCAACTTGTTGGAGCAGGTCCAGAGGAGGGCCATGAAGACGACTAGTGGGATGGAACATTCCTCCTAAGAGTAAAGGCTAAGAGAGCTGGGATTGTTTCTCATGGAGAAGAGAAGGCTCCAGAGTTACCTTATTACAACCCTTTCAATACTTAAGGGGAACTTGTAAGAAAAATGAGGAGAGAATTTTTAGTAGGGCCTGTTACAACAGGACAAGGACTAGTGGTTTTAAATTAAAAGAAGGTAGATTCAGACTAGATAAAAGAAAGAAATTTTTTCCAGTGAGGATGGTAAAATACTGGAACAGGTTGTCCAAAGGGGTGGTAGATGACCCATCTGTGTAAACATTCAAGGTCAGGTTGGACAGGGCTATGAGCAACTTGATCAGGTGGAAGATGTACCTGCTCACTGCAGGGGGCTTGGAACTAGATGACCTCTGGAGGTCTGTTCTAACCAAAACTACTCTGTGATTCTAAACATACATTAAGAGCTTTACAATAGGTAAAGCAAGGTGACATTCATCAGCCATTGAGGGGATCTTTCAAGCTACACCTGGAACACTAAACTAAAGAAGGCCATGCAGCAATCCAGTGTGTTGTCTTGGCTTTTTACCACCCTGCTTCTGCTTAGCCACCTGTAGAGCTTGCTTGTTTCCCTGGGATCACAGCCTGGCATTCTTCTGCAACTAGACCAAATAAGTGGTAGCCAACATACCCAGTCCTCCAGGCTGGCTTTACACTCACAGAAGTACGACTGACATTTTTGACAAAAAGCCAGTTATACCCTTCAAGTTCAGTAACAGAATGCCCTGATCAGTACAGAGAACAATCTATTACACTGCATGGAAGTTTTGCTTGGTAAAAATCAGAGTACATTAAAGTAGTCATTTCTTTTATCAAAGAAAGTCTGAAAGCAGAAAGTGAACAGGTCATAAGTCTCCTCACAGCAATGTATCTCTAAATATTCTAAAAATGCAGAACTTGGCTTCACTGGGCTTTTCATTATTGACTTTCCACTAACCTGTTTTCAGTGCATGTTCCGGTTCTGTAGAAGCCTTAGTGAATATATTAAGCCTCTTTCCTACTTTGAGACTTCTATAAACAAAAAAGAAAACCGATATTTAGTATTTCACAACACCTCACAACATTGCCAGATAGCAAATTAAAAAGCACAAAATATTTTCATGAACTAACAGATCTCTGGAGGAAAAAAAAAAAAAAAGATAGTGGCTCTCACTATTCGCAGGCTTTTAACCAGAGAAAGTGTTTATGACTCTTATTCGTAACAGAGCTTCTCAAAACATTTCCATGCGAAAGAATGAGCATAAATCAAACATTACACTTGTAGTCATTTTTTACTGGAGTATTTAGGAAGCTGAACAAAGGTAAACAGTATCAAACCGCAGCACTTAAGTGATTTTACAAAGTTGCAACTATCTGAAGACTTGGGTTTTTCCTCTGTAAAAAATATTGCACAATTCAGGAACAGAAAAGTCAACAGCTAAATCAAATAATTCCTGCTTTATGACATAAATAGCCTTTTTGGAAGATTACACAGACATCTTCTCTGCCATACAGCAAATAGTCAGAATATATCCCTGTGATATATTTTAAATATATCACATAAAATAAATAAACAGCCTCACCCTGATGCTCTCTTCTGAATATAAAAATATTTCACTCTATCTATTTGCAATCATATTTATCATTAGCATAAGCTTATACTAAAAAAAAAAATTAGAAATACAAGACTTCAACAAGCAATCGAAGTAAATTCTTATTAATGAAAACAAAGAAAAAACAATGTCTTTAGTTTAGAAACAATTATGCTTTTAATCATATGATCGTACATGTTTCCACTGAAATTCCAACAGTTACTACATTTTGTCATTACATATCCACTGGTACCCTTTCTGACCTTAAAATTCCACCTTTCTGGATTTATTGGAGATTTCAAATGGCCTCAACCACTTCTGCAAACCCGCTCTTGTCATATTACATTTCAGTGATGAAACTACCCTGGACCTATTTCAGCAGAGTAATCTAGTTACAAAGCCTTAAAAGAATGTTGATTTAGGATTGTATTTTCCTATCTGTGTGTAACTCCCAATCGCACTGGCCAAAGATACAAGCATGACTTGGAAGAACATTTATTTTAAAATGATGAGCTTAAATTACTATAAAGTGACATCACTCATTTCATTGTAACCTACTAACACAAACTTAGATATTCTTCCTAACCCATTCTTTTCATACTATCAATTGATATGTACATCCATTAGATTTTCAGGTATGCAGGAGGAAACTCAGGGCTGAAACTGGAGACAGTTTAGTCATTACAGGGATTTTAAAAACTATTTTAAAGTACTGTTCCTGAAGTTATATACCAAGTACAATTTCATCACACAAAGAGGGCAAGACAGCTTCTCAGATATCATTAATTTAATAATTTTTTCAAACGTAAGTGAAACTCACTTTACTTTCCATTTAATAAATGAGAAGTTTAGCAAATGTATAAAATAATATACACTGTGTACAAGGATGTAATAGCTCAGGTTTGTACGCCTAGATCATATTATTTCTATTCCTTCATACTTTGAAAAAGTTTTATCCAACACCTTAAATAAAATATTTCTCATAATCAGTGAAGAATTGCAGCGTAATAACAAAATTACTTTTATGTGACTATTACCTCTGTCTGATAATTATTCAAAGAATAAAAATATCTATAGAGCTATTGTTCATCTGATAATGAAGTCAGTTCCCTTGCAGCAGCCTGTAGCTGAATGAAAAATCCAGGACAGAAATATCTATGTCAGGAGGGCTCGGTCAAGACCTCTGTTCCACTTCTTCCATTCAACTTCCATCACAAAAAGTCCCTCCTGTACCTCCTACCAGCTTTGCATCAGAACAGAAAACACTGCACACTTATAACATTGAAGAGGCCCAAGAGATACTTCCCTAACACACCACAGCAGATAGCAGTTCAAGAACAAGGAAGTTACTGATTAAAGTTCTTCTAATGACTCCCAATAGCCATAAGCCACTTCGATGTTTCTGAATGATGTACACGGCCCAGTCCCTATGCTCCAATTTGTTCTTTATGGAAAGTCACAATTCTCTGTTTATGATATACTGAAATAGATGTCTTAGATGGCCAAAGAGGGCAGAATACTGTACATCTATTCACCTATAAACATAGGGGTTTTTTCTTAGTTATCCAAATTCTTCTACATCATGATCTATCTAAACATAAGTGATTCCCTCAACTTCCAGTCCATAACCCCAAGAAAAAGAGTTTAATTTGTAAAGTAAATTAATGACAAGAGAAGTTAATCTTAATAAAAACTGCTAGAGAAAGAATATACCGAGAAGGAATGTGATGATGAGCTGCCATCAGAAAATCAAAAGACTACAGGGAAGAAAGCACAGCTTACAGAAGTAAACCAAAAATGTAAGAGCACTCCTCAATTCACTAAAAAATTGACTGGCCACATAAGACAAGATAACAGCAAGATAAAACCAGAAAGATAAGGCTAAGGAGTACTCTGAAATCACAAGGTAAATTATATATATATAATTTCATTGACAATTGTAATGTCACAGACAACAGAGAAATCAATTACAGAATGACTTATTAGTTGCAATAAGGTGGCAAAAATAAAAAACCCAACTTTATTATCTCTTTAAAATCCCAACAGAATGAATGAAACTTTTCTCAAAAAGTTAAGAAACTGACGTAAAATTGTACTACGAGTGAGAAAAATTTAAGCTATTTAAAACTACCACTGTACCTTTCACTACCAAATATTTTTAATTATCTAAAATGTAATATTAAAAAATTGCACATTATTTGATTAGTTGGTTAACATTAACTACTCTGTTATTGTGGTTTATTTCAATGCTAACAGTACTTTTCCTGAAAAACACTTAAGTGATTTCTTTAAGCTCTCGAGTATGGCAACATGAATTATGTACAAGTAAATTTAAGATATCATCCATTAGTAATTATATGCTCCTTCTGTTGGTAGGGAACACAACAAAAATACCTTCTGGAGTCAAAAGACTGAGATGAAGATCTTTCAGGCCGTATTCTTTGACCATCCTCATCCAAATCCAAGGAAATGTGATGGGATATCCTCACACCCCTCTGTGCTGGTGACTGCCTTTTAACTGTCATTTCTGAGATAACATTGCTGAAATTAAAAACATGAAATGTAAAAACTCAACAAATTGACAAAGCAAGGAAGTTTGTCATATGTGTTAACAGAAACTCTACTCTCAATTGGTTTCATAAGCCTCTGTGAGGCAGAACTATACATTCCTCACAAAATACACCCATCTTTAACCAACAAACATTCAACTCTGACTTTTTAAACCATTTAGTTGTTATACTCTATATAGAAAAAGTGCTATTTTAGTCTATTAAATATAAAATGAATGCTTTCTTTGAAATTATTCAGTTTCCAACAAAAACACCACACTTATCTATCTGCATACCAATATTCACAGAGTGTACCAGGTATGCTTTGCTTTGCAAATAAGGAATTTCTCTGGATACAAGAAATAGACTGAAATAGGGATGTAAAGATCACCAGTTCTTTGGACAGGAACCAACACTGCCCAGGGACAGAGCTGTGCTGCTGCAGACCAAAAGGAAGCTTGCCTTCACACATCAGCTGACAGGGGCCAATCATGCCACCCTAATAAGTAGGTCACCTTTCCTGATCCACTGCAATCTGCTGCATTGCATAATCATATTACAGCATTAGCAGACCACATCTTCCTTCGTAATTCTGTAGTCAAAATCATACGTGAAGAGTAAATGCTCTGATCTTTTCCAGCACTGTATGCAGCTCATTCTGAACACCAAGGGCAACACACACCACCTTTCTGCCTCCGCCCATGAGCTCCCTTGTAACTGGCAAGTCGGTTGGTTGGAAAAGGCCAAGCTGTATTCTTCCTCTCAGCTATCCTCTCCACCCAACCGCTTCCAGTCACACATAGGCATCCAAAATTGCAAGTTTTAAGACGTAAGTATGGTCTCAAAAAATAAAAATAGGCCAAGTCAAAAATACTGCATATCCATTTTATGAAAATCTGAATGAAATTCAAACTACCCTTTTGGCAGTTTAAGTCAAAAGAGAGTTTACTGACAAAAAAGAAATACTTCTGGAAAATTGTAAAAGCTAATTGCCACAGCAACACAGCAGGATTTCTCTTCAGTCTTAGATGTGGTCTCAAATGGCAGAATGAGAACAGCACAGCTCTTCTGGTACCTACTCTGAAAGACATCTGAAAGTGAGTTTTAAAAAATTTCATTTTAATCTTAAATAAAAAGCAATCTCAGATTAGTCACACAACTCATATTAGAAATTACTCTATGAAGTGGTTACTGGCATTAGTAAGCTGGTGTTGGGCCAGAGGCTTGACACACTTAGGAGGGTCAAAGGGACATAATTCCTAAGGTCAGGCACACACAGCCCAGCCCAACAGCTTGACTCAGCTGTGATCTATAAGGCTAGAGTGTTCCTGTGCTTCAGGGGAGTCAGGATTGCTCAGAGAATCTCTCCTTGATTTACCTGCAGTTTTGCACAGTAGGTCTGGACAGATGACACTACCAGTCTATCAGAATATTTAGTCAATGGTATATTTCTCACTGGGAAATCCTAATGTCACCCCACCATTGGTATACGAGTGTTTTGGGCAGCAACATTCAACACTTTATCATTAAAACTAGCCTTGCATCATTGTAAGTACCCTGTAGTAATAAAAACAAAACTACAACAATTTTTTTTATGCCTTTTGTAACAAAAAACATCAGTTTACAAAGTCACACTCCAACCCCAGTGTACCTGGTTGGTGGTTAGATATTACATATCACTTCATGTCCCAACATGACGTTAAAAACCTAAGTTCCTAGATATTTCTGTCTTCCAGAGACAGGAAGAGGTAGAACTTTTGTAATGACCACAGATTCTCTCTCTTTTCTGATTACCAGCCTATAATTTTAATACTAAAAATTGAGACCTAAGGAGCTTTGGATATATTTTAGTCAAAGATCTGAACTACTCTTCTTCTTCACCCAAAACAGGAGCTGAAATTTCAACTTGTAAGTTGAAATTGCAGATTTTATTTTGGTGTAGTGCTGTTGCGATTTCCATTGAGTGAAACTTTATGCTTGTATCATTAATGTTTTCCCCTTCTCACGAACACACTGCCCTCATGCTGTCTACAAAACAAGGCGATGAGACGACTGCATACAACAGTGACCTCTGGAGGTCGTGCCACTATCCTGCTAAAAATAATTGGCACAAAAGATCTGGACAACGCACAATTTACTACATATTATAAACCACAATAGCGGTATCCAGTTTTTTGCAGTCCACACTATATGGCTCTACTGCTTGTGAAAGTCTCTCATTTTTAAGTATTTAAAATAACTGATGAATATATATTGGCTTCTAAAATGTGTCAGTATATTGAATGCAAAAGCTTTATAGAAAAAAATGGAAAGTTAAATTGCCTGTATTCTCTTGTCAAAATAAAATCCAACACAAAATAATCACATATGAACAAAAGTAAATGCTTTCTAATACGTTAAAAGCATTTTAGTGTGCTGTGTGGATTGAGATATTGTGAAGTACAAATCATGCAGAATCAAGTCTGAGGGATGCTGGGCTTTGTAAAATCAACATTTTTAAACACTAGTCAGAAACCTGAAAGTACTATGTTTATCTAAAAGAACTGAAAGGTCACTACTGACTCTGAAAGGTTACTATAACCAAGTTTGCTGTCATCAAAATCAGCAGGGGGTTCCGGTCTTTCTTTAAAACTCATCCACTGATAAAGAGTTTCAAACTGTTACTCAACTACTAAGGAAGAAAACTAAAACTTTACAGAAAATAATGGGGCAGGGCAGGGGAGGGAGGAGAAGTGTATTCCCTGGGAGAAAGAAGTGAAGTCGCAAAGCTGCTTCAGGGAATTGAACTTGCCAACTCAAAGAACAGTAAGACAGCCATGACATTCCAAAAAGGCTGGCTCTGGCTGAGGAAAATGCATTTTTTTAACGATGGAGATTCATCCACAAGCATGTCATTAAATACTGTAATGCTACATTTTAACCCACTAATCAACAATACAGATGCACTATATAGCTGCAGCTTTTAAATTTCTGAAGAAATTCAACTCTCTCTCAAGAAAAACAAACCCGTTTTGCTTAGACTACAAGCTCCTTAGTCACCATCTTTATTCCACTGCAGCCAGAGCTGGGTGCTTCAGGAAATGTGCAGTAAGTGACAAGACAGGGAGCCCTTGATGGCAGCAAGCAGAGCAACCACACCTAGACAAGGACATGTACACCTTAGGGAAGGGAGACATGCACATACGAGGTTAGCCACTGCACATATTAGCTCAGTGAGTATCCCTGTGGTCCTCCAGCATCTCATCAGGTACTCAAGTAGGTTCCAATTGCATTTCAGTTGGCCACGCACAGCCGATGTCATTACTAAGACATTTGTGTACTCTGTTCTTCTAAAAAGCCTGGTAACAGAGGGCACAAGCCCATTGGTAATTAACAGTTTAATGAACACAACCTTTATATAAATATCCTTATAACTGAAGAACAGGTATTTTGCTTAATGAAGTTATTCATTGAGCATTGTTTATCCTGCTCTCTGTGCAATCATCTAACTCAACCCATTTGCAGGCACCTGTCACATCCTTAATTTCCACTCACTTAGAAGGCAGTCATCAGCCACAAACATCATTAGCTTGTTGGCTGTTCTGTTTGCAGTACACTGAAAAGCAGATCCTTTTCTGATCCCTACAAATAATATATGTAACCGACAACCATTAACAGATAGATCAAACTTAGATACTCATTTGGGACAAATTCATTTTCACAAAATAAATTAAAACTAAGATAAGCATCTTGCAGTTCACACTGCAAACAGACAAAAAGAAAGATTTCACAATTATATTTTGCTGAAGATCCAATTTTCTGTTTGATTCAGCATTTCACGTGGATTTAATGCCTTATTTTCTGAGTTCTTATTTGAATCCTATCTGAAAAAAAAAGAATGAAAAATCTCTCTTTAGCCATCATCCAAAAGAGCAGTATGCACAACTGTTTCAGTTTCCAAACAAATGTTTCTCATCTGTTTGAAAGCCACACTGGAAACAGACTTAAGCCAAGAGATGAGTTTCTTGGGTTGACTGGAAAGTTTTGAAAGGAAGGGTGGGGCTATAAACAGAGCTGCTCTAGTTCTGCAGAGCTGTCATGAAAATTCACCAGTCCAGACAGAATGTCTGAAACGTCTACAAATCCATCCATTGTATGAGAATTTTGGAAGCTTGTGAAAAAAAAAAAAAAAAAAAACAACAAAAACTCACAAGAAAAGATGTTATTTTGCTAGCCTGTCCAAGAAAGCAATGATGTGAGGCAGGAAAACACATCCATTTCTGCAAAACCATTTTAGAAAGACAATGACAAAACTTAAGAGTTTGGTACAACCAGACCAATGATGTTACTAATATACAATAATCCCAAGCATAAACTGTCCAAATGTATCTTTTAAGGCCATCTTTCCAACACAGAACCTGGTCACCTTCAGGATGACATTGCAAAATCAGAATTTTGAACATAATTGAGAAGAACATTCAACAAACAGACCGTAGGTTAACAGTGCCCCCCTTCCTCTGTTTATCTGTGGTTTCTTCATGTCTTCTCAGTTGTGCAAGTAGTTCTGATTCTGTCTGTTTCTTGTTGAGTGGAAAGGAAGATGCGACTGCAGAAGCAGCCTTTACCAGTTCTGGATTTAAAGGCTTCCCTCTGAAAGAGACACAACAGATACCAAATAAAAAAAAAGGAAAACCAAAAAACAAAAACCCTTTAATATATTTAAACTGCCATTTCTGTACTGCCACTTTATGTCTTAATAACTCAGAAGTTTGTCAGATATTTTCCCAAACGGGTGTGGCCAGTGGGACAGGTTTGCTCTAAATTGCGCTAATCATCAAATACTGAATACTCTGACAAGCTCTTGTTCTCAAACCTGGGGAAGTGGCAGCCCTATG
Source organism: Dendrocincla tyrannina (assembly GCA_035047865.1). Classification (NCBI taxonomy): domain Eukaryota; kingdom Metazoa; phylum Chordata; class Aves; order Passeriformes; family Dendrocolaptidae; genus Dendrocincla; species Dendrocincla tyrannina. The sequence goes on from JAWWMP010000001.1 coordinate 52,813,510, forward strand.
CCACTGCACAGCCCCTCAGACATACAGCTTGAAGACCACTGGCAGCACAGACCCATGGGGAAATAAATATGACATAACACATTGTGGACAGGATCCACTCCAAAGACCTGGCAATCATGGTGCCATTCTTCCTTTTTTTTTTTCCCCTCAGTTTCATTGTATTTTATCTGAACAGCACTTTCCCTCTCCCATTAAAGTAATTTTCCACAGGCAGATGCTAATGCTACCTTTCCAGAGGCTCAGTGCAGAAAAAGGGAGCATATGGTAGAAAGCTACCTGCATCTTTTGTCCAAATTTACTCCAATCTGCATCTGTACACAACACTCCTTTACAAGATTCTTTTCCACAGCTGGAAATGGCATTTGATGGTTTATGTTGTTCTAAATAACGAAAAAAAAATTGAAAAAAAGGATAAAACAGTCTAAGAAAAGTTTGTTATACTTTACCGTGGGATGCCTTCTGTAGTTCTTTGAGGACTTTCGCTATCCGTGCCTTCCAGCCTGCTCATGGCTTGGTTTTTCCTCTCACTGGCTTTTAATTCTTGGAGTTTCTTTCTGTAGCTCACTTCCACTTTCATATTACCAATAATGTCTAACAGCTTCTGCTTTGCTGATCCTGCTGTATCCTCCTGCCTCTTTGATGCTCCTTCAGTGGTACTGTCTTTGGAAACAGTAGATTTATCTTTCTCAGTAGAAAGCACACTGCATGTGCTGAAGGGTTTCTGTATTTTGCTAGACGATACACAAAGTTAAAAAGCAGAAGTTACAAATGGGGTCCTAGGCTGAATTTTGAAGGCCTACGAAAAAAACCCAAAACATCGACTACAACTGTGTATGCCTGAGTGCAACCTGAGTATGTTAATTACATGTCAAACTGTACCTTTTGACTTTTGAGAAGGGCCGGGACACCATTTCAAACTCTTGATTACTTCCTCATTAAAAATTCAAGCAAGAACTTTAAAACACTTTATTTCTGGAGGAAATAATCTATGAACTTAATACTTCTTAAGTATTTCTGCATTAGGTAGCAGAGTACTTGGAATCTACTGGTACCTGATATTTAAATTCATTGATACTACAGAAAACTCACCAAAACGCTTAAAAAAGTCAATAAAGAGAACACTCCCAGTCATCTGAAAAAAGACCACACATACATTTAGCTTCACATGTTTTCACTCTTGTGGCACTAGCATGAGGAAAATTTAAGGAAAGCTTCAGAACCTCATTACTGGGAATATGGTAGGAGCCCTGCTGTTTTACACCATGTTGTTCTCCACAGGTCTTTGTCCAACTCATTTTTCATTAATTCGTGCTGCATGCTCCTTAACACTATTTAACGATCCAGAAACCACAGAATCGTAGAACATTAAGGGTCTAGAAGAGACAAAGATCATCTAATCCCAACCACCCCAGCCATGGGCAGAGACACCTCCCACTAGACCTCAAGGCATTATCCAATCTGGCCTTGAACACTGCCAGGGTTGGGGCATCCACAACCTCCCTGGGCAACCTGTTCCAGTGTCTCACCACCCACACAGTAAAGAACTTTTTACAAATATCTAACCTAAACTTCCTCTCTTTCCATTTGTATCCATTCCCCCCTGTCCTATCACTACAGCTCCAGACGAAGAGCCCCTCTCTGGCTTCCATGCAGGCCCCTTCAGACACTCAAAGGTTGATATCAGGTCTCCGTGCAACCTTCTCTTCTCCAGGCTGCACAGCCCCAAATTTCACAGCCTCGCCTTTGCCTACGAATGTAAGAACAGAAAAACACAGCAAGACTGCAAGCCTTGGACATTTATAGACAGCAGCGTACCGCAGTTTGCATCGCTGTGTTTCACCTACCACCTGGTTTGCCCCCTGATGGGAAGCGAACACAGTTACAAAAGGGCCCGAGCTGCTCTGCACGTGAGGCCATCACAGCATCGGAGCTTGCTCAAAAATATCGAGGGAAATAGAAAATAAATAAACGTACAACCGACCTGTCCTTAAAAGAAGTCAAAAAACCCCTTAGCAAAGATGAAAAGGGGCTCTCAGACAGTGCTCTCTGACAGTGCTCTCATCCCGTGCTCCGGGCAGGGACGGCAGTGCCCGGCAGGATGAGGGTCAGGTCGCACATGCGGATCGCTCACACCACTCCTTGCACGGACAGCAAGGAAAGCAAGGCCAGAAACACGACCCCCTCTGTAGGGGCCGTTCCCCTCTACAGGCTCCACTGCCCTGTTCCTCCTGGTGCCGCCGGGCGGGCCAGGCGGGCCCTGCGAAGGGGCCCGGCCCGGCCGCACCGTGAGGGTCTGCGGGGGGACCGTCCGTACCTGCGAGGCGCCCCGTGGCACGCCCCGAGGAGCCGCGATGCCAGGCCGCTGCCGCCACATGCCGGGCCGCATCCCGGGCCACCTCCCCGCACACGGACAGCGACAGGGACACGGAGCCGGCCCCACATGGCGCCCGCTCGCCCCGGCGCCGCCGGCCGGGAACAGGAGCCGGCGCGGCGCGTTCCGCGCAGCAGCGTTCCGGCCGGGACCTGCCCCCTCCTGCCAGCACATCCCGGTCACTCGCCGCTCTCCTCAGGGATCCTGCCCCTGTGGGAAAATGTGGACTATGGTATTGTTTATTAAGATTTATGTTAAGCCCAATGTAAATGTCAAACTGTAAAAAAACATGAAATCGCATACGCAAACTAAAACGGCCACCAGATACTGCTTGTGCAAGCTAAGATAACCGCCAGATGTTTCAGGAACCGACAGAA
>JAWWMP010000001.1:52820057-52904937 GCA_035047865.1 Dendrocincla tyrannina
AGAAAGAAAGAAAGAAAGAAAGAAAGAAAGAAAGAAAGAAAGAAAGAAAGAAAGAAAGAAAGAAAGAAAGAAAGGAAGAAAGAAAGGAAGAAAGAAAGGAAGGAAGGAAGGAATGTGTTTTGGTTCTAATGCACGAATTCCGCCGCATCCTGCCGAAGCGCAGCCCTCCCCCGGCTCACACCCAGCCCATCCCCGGCCCGCGCCGCCTCCATCGCCGCCCATCGCGGGGGCCGCTCCGGCGGGCACACGGCCGGCTCCTCCGGTGAGTGGCGGTGCCTGGGGTGGTGGCGGTGCCTGGGCTGATGGCGGTGGTGTCGGTGGTGTCGGTGGTGGCGGTGGTGGCAGTGTCGGCGGTCCGGGGCGCAGCGCGGCTCGGTGGCGGGGCGGGCCGGGGATGCGCGGCGGGAGGCGGCGGCGGGGCCGTGTGCGGCCGGCCGGGAGGGGGCTGTGCTGCCGCGGGCCTCCGGGCGCAGAACGGGGCGGAACGGCAACACCGAGCCTCCTCGCCGAAGGAGAGCGGGGCTGTCGGTGCGGCCCGTCCGAGCACGTGTGACAGCCCGGCGCGGTGAGCCCCGGGACCGCCGCGCTGCTGCTCCTCCTGCTCCTGCTCCTGCTGCTGCTGCTCCTCCTGCTGCTCCTGCTGCTGCTCCTGCTGCTGCTCCTGCTCCTGCTGCTCCTGCTGCTGCTCCTGCTGCTGCTCCTGCTGCTGCTCCGGGGGTGCCGGCCTGCTGTGACCTTGGGGAGCGCAGCCACGGCCTGCCCGTGCTGCCTCCTGGGTTCGTCTGCTCGGTGTTTGGAGGCGGCATCTGCACGGAGGGAAACATCTGGGGCTGCGGGCGGGGGGCTCCACCCGACCTGTTACGCTAAATAGTGCTTCGCTGCTTTCCAGGCTTGAGGCTGGGATTCGCTTGGGAAGTAGCAGAGCAGTTGTTGCCTTGCCCTATCTACAAGCAGCTGTTAATCAACTAGTCTTATTACAGAAAAAAAATAGGTATGTACATATATAATACTGGCTTAGTTTTGACTAAAACGTAAATCTTCTGAAAGTGGCACTGTGATGATATGGATCAGGCAACTAGACTTCCTTGGCGCTTAAAACGTCCATGTTTTTATAGGCATATTTTATTTTCCTTCTGTTGCCAAGCTTTCTATGGGTGATTTGGCACGTGCTCCCTTTGGGGACTGGCACGAGTTGATAAGCACTCAGCATAATGAAAGCAGTGTACATTTTACTGAACACAGGCAATTGTTGCTCTCTAGTAATTCCCTTCATTCAAAGTCTGTCTCACTGAACTGCTCCTCTTTTTCTCTATATGAGGTGCAAAAGTGCCGAGTGCTGTATGAACGCTAATGAGGTATATAGGATAATAAAGTGCAATTTGGCCTTGGAGCCCGCGTTTTGAAATAACACCTAGCATGCTATGCTGTCAGGAGCAAAACAGTTCAAATCTAAAGCAACAATTTGGAAACTGAATGTGTTAGTGCCATTTATTACAAGAGTAGTGATTTATTTTGTTTTAAACCCATTATGTCTAGATTTATGCAACATAAACAGATTGGATGGGTAAAGTCACTGAGTGACAGTATTTGGCCTACTGGGGTATTTTTTTAAGGTTTGGGAATAGTATATATGTTTAGAGGCAGGCTTAAAGCCTTGCTTGTATTCAAGTGTCTGTGCTTCATGTACAATGGATGTGGTTTATACAGTGTGGGTTTTTTATCATCCTTTCAATATAGCCTACTGGAAATTATGTTTCCAGTTCATATTACCCCAAAATTTATTTTGGGAGGTAACAGACTTCAAAAGAAGCACTACAGTAGGTAGAAGACTGAAAATTGTTCTATTTACTGATGTACTGTGCTTGAAACCAGGCTTAAAAGTCAATGAGGCACTGATTCACATGTGCATTTGTGTGTTCTTTAAGACTCATGCAGCTCTTTGACAGCACCACCAGCCAAGTGTCTAACTCAGCAGCATGATTCTGAAACAGTGGGAGCTCTTTGGATGAGTTATTTTGCCCCAGATAAATAAGCTTGTTTTAACTGCTCACCCAGTGAAAGTACTTTGCTGCAAATTTGAGAACTGAATTCATTTGAATGCTTTATTTCAAAGTGTCACCTTTGTAATTCTGCTTTCCAGCTACCTTACTGAGAGATGAGGTGTAATTCTTATTTATAATATGCTGGTGTGTGGGACTTGCACTGGGAACATGACAGCCAGCCACAATTCAAGATGTTCATGTTCATTGCCTTTCTACTCATCTTCTGAGAGCCACCTAATATGCCTGTATCATCATGGATAGAGTTTTCTTACCTGCTCTTCACCATGAGGAGAGGAGATTCTCTCTTTTGCTTTATAGGTGAGGAGTGGAGACAGAGGTGAAATATTCCTGCCAGCTAGCCTTAGACATCTGATGGGAGTCTATGCTTCTCTAATCAATATAAAGGTAGTGCTCAGCACCCTGGATGTACTCTTTGCTTTCACTTGGGATATCCAGGGAGATTAGAAGCTAGAAAGCCCAAGTAAGATGAAGCTAGGCAGTAATACTCCAGGAGGTATGCCTAATGCTGGCAAAATTGGTCAAAATACAAATATGCTGAGTCTCATTCCTGGGCACAAGCATTTTCTGTCTCTAAATGGAAGAGTGGATGTGAAAGCATTCCTGTGATGCTTTTGCTTGTCAAGTCATTGTAAATTGTGTATCTTTCTCTTCCCTCAGGAGGCAAGTATCTCCATACATACCAGGAAAAGGGAGACTTTGCTCTGAAGTAACTGATAAACTGAAGTGTGAAGCATGAGGATCAACTCTGCTATTCAGGCTGCTATTGACCTCACAGCAGGAGCTGCAGGTAATGCTGGAGAGAGCTTAATTGCACAAAACTTCTGAGGGACAGTTTTAATGCCTTTGGCAAATGCAAAAGCAGTTTCCTTTTGCTACAAAAAGCCTCACTCACCTGTATTTTGAGGATATGAAAGTGAAGCAGTGACCTCAGCCAGTGTTGTAACTATATCACTATTGTTCCTCCTTAGTGAAATCCCTGCCACACAGTGAAGGAGTAAGCCCTTATTTCACACTAGTCATTTTCTGTAAGGAGGTTTAAGTTCTCTCATGTTTATATGAATTTAAGAATCAGTCACAAGTGGAGTTTTGGAATGAATCAGTGTGTGAGTGATCAAAGTGCTGCTTTTGTCACAGGAACCCTCTCTAACTGAAAGGCACGAGAAGCTATCTGAAGAGTTACCAGCTGAGACAACATCCTGGTGTGAATCTCAGAGCTGTGAAGCTTTTAAAACTGATGATGAATTCACTTAACTGACTTCCACTTCAGTTTAGTCTGTGCTATAAAATTTTGAAGGACCAATTACATGGAAATAGTTGTATTGTCTCGCTGACATTGCCATGTTGGTAATGTCTGTGTCTGAGGGATGTGGCTTTTAACTCTGCCAGGGAAAAGGGATCTCTTTGAATTTCTAAGCTGACAGTATTTATACAGAAAAGGTGGACGATTTTTCTAATTTATTCTTGTCACCACTTTGACAATTTTATGGATTTTTCCTTTCCTATGCAGTAACTATTACAGTCAGTATTTCTTTGACAGTGTTAATGCTGTGCATATGACAATATTAATGCTATTAAGTATGTTCAGTAGTAGTTATTTGGGGTCATTTGTCAGAGTGGAGGTTAACAGTGCAGTGAGAAAGCAAGGGCTGATAGCACAAGTTCAGCGTGGCAGTCTCTGCACCCTTTAGAAAATGTATCTAGGTAAGTAAACAGCCTGTTCCTCCAGCAAACACGTAACCTGATTTTACCTCCGTCTCCAGATACAGTCTTGACTACCTGATAAGTAATGACATTCTGGGGCAAGTAAATTCCAAACAAGAATAACTAAGTCATTTAGCTCTCTGTGGGTCATAGTCCTTTGCCTAGGATCTAAGCAATGTCTAATCACTTCTTTGATTTAGTAGGACTCTTTTCTCCACCACTGCCATGTTGTTATTAGGGCCACACTTGTCTAAATGTTCAAACAGATTTGACTTTTTAGGTTTTCTCTTTTGTTTTCATTTCGTAGTTGGGTTGGGTTTTTTATGACTCTTTAATGCTGGCTGGAAGAATTATTTTTTTCTTCAATATTCTAGATAATAACTGTGACTCTTTGTCTTTATCTTGATGCTTACAAAATTCATTGCTGTAGTTTACTAGGCCTTTTGTGCCACCTCCAATCTCAGTCTTTTTGGGACAGCCATTCTCTGTCAACTCTCAATTTTTCAGCTTTACATTTCCAAGACCATTTGTGGTTTTTCTGGGCATCTTCTAACAGCCATTATTTTATAATAAGAACTCAGCATTTGTCCTGTAGATTAATATCATCTACCTGACTTCCCTGCAAATAACATTGGCTGAACCTTTCCAGCTCTGCTTTGCATTTGAAGCTTGCATGGATGTTACTGGACTAAGCCAACTCCTTGGTTATTCTTCCAGAGCAGGAATCTCTTCATGCTTCCTTGCATGATTTGCTTTTATTGATCCATCTGGTTGAGAATGAGGTTTTGTGGCATCTAGATCTTGAGTTTCTCCCAAAGACCTGAAGTACCTCTTTGCAGAGGAGCAAGAACAACATAACACAAATGTGTTTGCAAAGACTAAACGAGATTGTAAATAACGCTTGTTAAACAAACACTTGCTTACTCTTCCTCTCCACACACAAAGGAAAAAGCACTAATATTAATTGGATTCACACATTTGTTTCCATTTCAGTTACTTTGTTATCTCCGTTTACAGATAATTTAAGGTATGTCAACTGTGCTTTGGTTAAAGATTAGTTTCTGGTTTAGGACAGTTCTTCCCTCTTGCTAAAAAAGCAAAACCATAAAGCCTGTATAAGGCACACGTATCATGTGCCTCCTGTCAGGCATCTGCTTCTAACAGATTGCTATCAATTTGTTGTACACTGTTTCTTACTGAAAAAGTATAACAATAGCTCTTTCTGCAGACTACTGAATTGAGTTAGATCTTGTGAAAGGACACTGCACTGTGAGCAAAATGGTTATTGTTGACATTGATGGAAATATCTCACAAGTTTTCAGGGTATTGACCTTGCAGTTCAGCTTGGAAAAGATATCATGTTGAGAAACTTTGCCCTTTTGCTCTTTCTCATCTTATAATCCACACTTTCTTCCGGTATGTGGAAATAAATGTGCTTTAGAGCCATCTGGAGTTTTGAAGTAAATGGTTTGAGTCTTTGGTTATCAACTTATTATGTATGATCAGTTTAGCACTCTCAGCAATATTCCTCTTGTCCCACAGAAATCACTTGATTACTAATATTTCAGAGGGTTTTTTTATTTTTTATTATTGGAATGTAAAATCAGATGGCATCTGAACCCCTGCATTAATGAGCAAAGATAAATGCTACTTAACTTATTGACACAAGTGACTTGATTGCAGGACAATACCTCTAATTCAGCACAAGTTTATACATGTGAGATGATTCATTTAGATTCTTGCTTTTAACGGGGTAAAGAAATGTTTAATGAGAATCATGCTGTTACTGCTCCTTCACTTGACTTCTTTTTTCTTAGGGTAACTAAATTCACCACTGACAATTGATACCATTGTGCTAAAATCAGTGCACTTTTCTTTTTCTTCAGATAATTAACTCATCTTTGCTTTCTATGTGATTTTGCTTATACTGGTGCTTGAATACAGTTGTTGAAGTTGCGATAACCTTCAGCCACTCTCTTAACTTCCACTCCTTGCTTAGGTGGGACAGCATGTGTGGTGACTGGCCAGCCCTTTGACACTGCAAAGGTGAAGATGCAGACGTTCCCCAACATGTACAAGGGACTTGTTGACTGTTTTGTGAAAACCTATAAGCAAGTGGGGTTTCGAGGCTTCTACAAGGGAACCACACCAGCACTTCTAGCCAACATCGCAGAGAACTCTGTTCTGTTCATGTGCTACGGATTTTGCCAGCAAATCGTGAGAAGAATTGTTGGTGTAGACAGGAAAACAAAGCTCAGGTTAGTAATAAAAATCTGGCTTGTCTTTTAAGATCAATAAATAATCATATCATTGCTATTTGCCAATACTGTATTGTCAGGATACAGCTGATGTCCCAGGCCTCCCTCTGCCATTATAAAGTGTAGTAAATTTTGGAATATAGATCTTTGTGTGATGATATGGTGTCTAACCACAACAAAGCCATCTACTAATCACACACTATAGCTGGCTGATTTAGGTATTCACAGCTTAACTGGAGTATTCAAGACCTGGAACATTTTTACCAATGGTACTGAGCATTACAACACCTGAAAGTTAGCATTCCCTTTGTGTCTAGGTTGTTCTGATTTTGTAGGGGAGGTAGTGGTTTCTCTTACAGTGAGGCACACTAAGGGGAAAGGACAGTTTTCTAATATTGCCTTGCTTATAAAAAATTATTTATTTAAATTTCCAAAGCTTGAATGTAATGGTGGCCAGATTAAAGGTCTCATTTTGAACAGTGTATGGTTTACAGCACTGGCAAATGGGACTGCCTGAATAATGAGAAAGAAGTCTTTAATACTTACGGAGCCCTCTGCCAGGTTGCATTCTTAGTTAAGAGGATTTTTTGATTCTGGTTTGACCCAGTCAGTGACTTTGGATCTTTTTGAAGACTTGTCCAGTGTCCTCTTGAATTATTCTAAGTACCTTGCATTTGAAGTGCACTTTGGCAGGGAGCCAGCCCTGCAGATGACAGTCATTAGTTCTGTAACTGTTGATCCTTAGCCACTGTCTTCATGCTACCTGGGACTTTGTAGATCATTATTCATTGCTCCATGCCCCTCCTCCTCACCTGAATCTTTTCTTATACTGGAGAATTGCAGCCCTCCTAGTCAATGAGCACTCTGAAGCTGTTCCTTTAGCTGTCATCGCTGACTTTCTCTGAAACTCTTGTAATTCTAATATGTCTGGGGATTTATCTTATGAGACCAGAGTTGTGCACAGTATTCAGGGTGTGAACAGGTTATGGATTTATGCGCTGGCACAATGATTATGGTCTTTGTGGCTAAGATGGCTGTTCTCCAGATGCATCACTTTAGAGCTGTCAGTGGTCCAGCAGTCTGTTTGCCTTGCCGTTATCCATTTCTCAAGGTATGTCTCCTGTGCAGCAACGAGATGAGCTGCACCTTCTCCATCCTTATGCTGTGCCACAGTGTGCAAGACTTCTCTTAGTGTCCTAACTCCATTCATTCAGAGTGATGCAAGGTTAACCACACTCAGCTTTGTATTAATAGTTTTGTTCTGCCTGTGTCACATCTCTCTCCAGTGGAAGTAGCAGGGGAGGCCATGATTCTGCATTTGAGATCTCTGACATGATATAGATAGCTTCTTAAGTGCAAGACAATTATCTAAAAGTGAGATTGAGGTGTTCTCCTGTCACATGAAGACATACTGTATCTTAAGACTGAGGTCTGCCATGAGGGGAATATGAAGTGATGAAGAAACAAATTACATCCATTTTCTCAACTTGCATTCTTTATCACTGTTCTCTAACAGTTGAGACCCTTCAGCTGACACAGGACTGTTTTCATCTTTCCTTATTACTTTCTTAGACCAGGGGGTTTCTGCTTGCTCAGCTTACAGATCCATTACCTTTTCCTACCTGCCGAAATGTAGAAGGTAGGCCTGCCAGCAGCATGCTTCACTTCTTAATCATCTTTGTGATCATCCTGGGAGGTAGGTCACAGATGTGCAGAGGCCCTGGGATCATCTCATGTGACTGAGACAGCATGTTTATGCTGTGTGCAGGGGAGGTAATGCAGGAGACTTTCAAGAGTACATTGGTGTACTACTGTCTTTGGAGTCAGATATAGAATGGGAACATAATTTGAGTATGTAACAATAGCAAGGATTTTGGGCATGTGATTCTTCTCTCCTTGGTCAGATAATGGTACTTTTCAGATCCAGGATGGCTGTTTAATATCTTACTGACTCAAGATCAAATAGCGTGCCTGCATAGCTGTTACTGCCATATCTGAATATGTCATGAGCTTTGCTTCATGTCACAACTTTAGTTTCGCAGTGCTTCTGCAGAGTGAAAAGTTGTAGCTTTAATCTCTGATACTATAGATGTATCGAACTGTGGGGCACAGGGCAAACATCTCCCTTTGTGTGGAAGGAATTTCTGTGCTGCAGTGAGGTCGGTCTTAGCTGTGCTGACTCCCCAGGTTCTGAAAGAAGAGAGAAGCTCCACTTCTACGCTATTGCACAGCGCTTGTCTAACACACCAGTGTTTGAAGGAGCCTGTTTAAAACGCATCATAAAGCAGTATGAACCTACAATACCAGCCTTTTGGGTCCTGGCAGTTTAGCAACCCCAGAATTTGTGGTATGTGTAAATTCACCACAAAGTAAGCCCTAGTTTTGGAATACTGTGAGTCATTGCAGACGACAGTGCTGTCTTGTTCAGTGGTGTGGTTTATGTTTGTCTGTGCTATCTCTGATTCACATGGTTGCATTCACAGCAGCACATCCATAGAAAGATTACAGGGATCCATTGTGCCTTGCTCTCAGTTTTTTAGCATTTTCCACTGAAAGCCGGTATTAATACGGGTAAGATGAATTTGAAAACACTGGCATTTATCTGTATGAGGTGATTATTGCTCCTATTCTCTTTGAGGAAGTAACTAGTACCCAAAAGTTGCCCAGTAAAACAAATCTATGGAAATCTTTATAAAAGCCAAGAAGGGCGATGTTTGATAGTATTTATACTGCTACAATCACTATAATAGCAATCACTAAGTATAGCAGAAAGGGCAGATGTTGCAATATATCTTCTCAGATGTCAAAAGGATGTCTTTGCATTGTACAGGAAAATGGGATGAGTTAGTTTTTTCCTCTCGATAGTTCAAGTAACTGCCCTTTTCCCTTGAGACTCTTTCCACCAAGACTGTGTCAGTTTTTCTTGATGATATTTAGAGTACAGGTTCAGGAAGCTGATTGCTGGTGTGGTGGCTCCACTGCACTAAAGGTCATTACCCAAATACCCTCTCCAATTTCTTTCTTGCAGTGATCTGCAGAATGCTGCTGCAGGCTCCTTTGCCTCTGCCTTTGCCACCCTTGTCCTCTGTCCCACAGAGCTGGTGAAGTGCCGGCTACAGGCCATGCATGAAATGCAGTTGTCAGGAAAGATAATCCAGGGACACAAGTAAGTATACAGCCTGCCCAGTATCTCTGAAACCATTTTATGTGTATTATTACTTCAATTTCTGTATTGTCTCAGTGTCACACTTGTAGTGCATTGCTAATCAGAGAAGAGTTGTGGCTGGGAGGGTCACAGCCTGCAGACCTTTTGGGTACTAGTAAAGCCCAAGTGCCAGTAAAGGGCTCCCAGCAGGATCGTGTTCTAAGTCTTACTTGAATTCTGCTGTTTGCACTATGGGTCTAGCCCTTAATTGTCACTGCAGTTGCCTTTGTTCTGTAACTTCTCATTATCTGGCTGTTAAGCATCACTAACTGGATCAACCTCTCTATCAGTACAGTTTGGTCAGTAGTGAAGGGTGTTATTCAAAAGGATGGTCCCCTTGGATTTTACCGTGGCCTGTCAAGCACCTTGTTGCGGGAAGTCCCAGGCTATTTCTTCTTCTTTGGAGGGTATGAACTGAGCCGGACGTTCTTTGCTTCTGGGAGATCAAAAGATGATTTAGGTATGGTGACTCTTTTCTAGCTGGGTTTTAGCATGTTGTCATGGGGGACATAAGGGATGGCATATCTTCCCTGAAGATACATTGATGATGCACAGCAGTTGTAAAATACATGTAAAATGAAGGAAACTGGATATACTAAATATGGAAGTCTGCATTTCGTGTATATATAGTAATGAATTATTGAAGTGACCATTTTATAGTGAGGCAGGATGTATTATAAATGGAGAATGAATACAATGACCTAACAGTACAAAACTGCTGAAATATCTGACCCTGCAGTGTAACACAACTCTGAACTATTTAATTTCAGCAGCCATTTAGAGTGATTTTGAAGTATTTAGCTGCATTCTCTTGAACAGTGTGTTCAACTGTATACTGAAATGTATGCTGACCATTAGGTGTAATTACAATGATAGTAAGAGAACATTGAGATTGAAAACTAGACATGAAAAAAAATGTGTTGAAGCCAGAATAAAGATTGCCTGTCTCCTGTGGAAAGACTGAACAGTAATACTTTGTGTTGCTGGGAGTCGGGATTTCAGCTGCATGCATTCTGGACTCACTTGTTACAAAATGTTTATAAACATCTGATCTGAAATACAAAATCAGGGTACATCATGAAAAAACGACTGATCACAAAATTACTGTACCAAATAAATCTTTTTATAGGTGATTAGTAACACTATGACATAACTCTAAACCGTTTCACAATTAGCCTTGGAAAGTGGTTACAAGTGTTAAAAAGTTAGTTAATACAGTCAAGGCAGAATTCTGAGTTATGTTTTCTTAGCATGGCAAATAATCTGAGATGCACTCTTTATAACTTTTGAGCTTCCAGTTAGACTTGCAATTTACCAGCAGCTTAAAATTAACATAAACGTTTGGGAGGGAGCAGAAACTGGTCTTTTGTCTTAAGCGCCATTCTCTTTGACTTTTGTCAATGAAATAATGTTGTATTTGTGCTGGTGAATATTGTGTGTATAAAAGCTTTTTTCTTAACTTTAGGTCCCATTCCTTTACTACTAAGTGGAGGTTTTGGAGGCAGCTGTTTGTGGATTGCTGTGTATCCTGTGGACTGTGTCAAATCTAGAATCCAGGTTCTTTCAATGGCTGGAAAGCAGGCAGGCTTTATGGGAACATTTGTAACTGTCGTGAGAACTGAAGGTGAGCATGCAAGCAGAACAACTGAATTTTGTAGGGCTACAGACTGAAATATATACCCTTTGAGATTTAAAATTGCTTAAGAAATTTTCACTAGTCCAGTGAAAATGTGTTAGAGATAGATAACTGTTTCTCACAAACAGAAATATTGATGCTTCATGTAACCTGGGAAGCTTGAAATCTAGAAATTAAGACATACTGCATCTGCAGGAGGCTATTCACCTAAAGCTAACAAAAACTCAGTATGCATTAAAAGTAGATAAAGGAATGAGCTCCATTACCTATAACCAAGCCTAGGTTATATGAAAATTGAAGGAACTTGGGTAAGTTCCATGCAGAATTTTTCTTCACCTCTAGAAGTTAATATATGGCTGAGGATTGATTTATCAAACAGCCCTGTCCAACCTGGCATTGAGGCATCTACCTCAACATCTAATTTCTGGAAAAGGCCTGGGTCAGGCATTTTGGAAGATGGTCTAAGAATGTACAAGGCAGCAAATATGAATCCCAGCCACATTGCTAGGGAAGATACTCCTCAGAACTGAAGTCTGACTTGGGGCACAGCTCCAACATAGTCCTGCTGTTTTTTCTCTCTCCATGCCACCTGTGGTATACCCACTGTGAAGTGTATCTCAGGTGACCAAGAGCTTGTTGTGCCTGAAACAACATAAGCACTTACGTGGCTAAGCTGTTAGTTACAACACTAGATCCTCCTGTATCAGTATCCAGTAACTGCATTAGCAGCTACACCAGGGACTTCAGCTCTGTGTTCATGCTCCTCTAAGCAGCAGCAGTTTCAGTATCCTTCAAAGGTAAGAGCACAGTGGATGATGCAGACAACCAATGTATTAAATTGCTAACTGTCTCTGATTTCATTTGCAGGGGTGCTTGCTTTGTATTCTGGACTAACACCAACGATGATCCGTGCATTCCTGGCCAATGGGGCACTGTTCCTTGCCTATGAGTACAGCCGGAAACTTATGATGAAACAAATAGATTCTTACTGATACCTTTGAGCAGATAAAGAACATAAAGATTATTTAAAGGTCATTTAAATAAATGATCAAAAATATGTAGATCACATGATGGTCTGAGCAGGGCCAAATCAGTGACCTGATTGTAGGAACTCCAGTCTAGCATTTGTTATCTTTTAAAATCAAGTGATTTGATAGAGGTGTGGACATGCTGCTTGAATTGCACAAGCAGGACTATCTTGCAGATTCTGCACTAGATACCTTCCATGTCATAAATGTGTTTCCTGACCTGTAATGGTGCTAAAAAGACTCATGTTGACCTGTGGGATTTAATGTAACATATGACAGTAGGCTACAATTTGTCTATAGCAAAGCACTGGTTTTAAATCTGTGCTGTGGTAGTGACCTGTCCCAGCTGTTCCTGGTGTGTGACTCCACATCAGTCTTTGTCTAATCATGCTGATTATGGATGACTTGAACATGTCCCTCAACTAGACCTCTGTCCTTCTCCAGCTCCCAGGTGCTCTGTGACTTGCCAAGGTCATGGCAGATGGTGTCTGACTTACATGCTCTGTCCTAGTGAATGGGCTTATAAAAGTAGGAAGTATTTACCCCCTGCCTTGTACAAAAGATATACATGCAGTTTTGATACAAGAAACCCAGTAACAATAATAAGGAATCTATATAGCATTTTACTGTTTTCTACATCCTTTCTAGAAGTGGTGGAGCACACTAAACAGCACTTAAGGATCACTACTGGAAATAGCTGCTGGCTCTAAGCACAAAATTATGATTTTGTGCAGTCTCCTGTTTGGGTCACTTTGACATGAATGAGTCCCTGTGCTGGAAGGACAGGAAGCTGAAGTGGAGCAGAAAGCCAGAACTGTTGTTAAAAGACACTTGACACCATGGTCTCTGGTGTAGCACACTCTGAGCTGGGCTGAGTTCTGCCACTTGCTGTGCCTCTGCCACTGAGTGGAAAAAGCTCAGGATTCTGAGTATCACCTTCAGGCCTGGAGGGCATGCCTGCTTGGTCATGTTACTTGATTAAATGTGCAGTTAGTATTACCGAAAATGACGCAGTGACACATTTCCAGATACCACTTTTGTTCTTGAGGTAGAATATTCTTTGTACAAGCATGCTCTGCCTTGTAAGAAGCAGCTACTGCCTTACCCTGGAATAAGTCCAAGCAGGTCTCGGAACAGCACAAACTAGGGCCTAGAGTTTTACAGGGATGCTGACTGTGTGCTTTAAGTGCAGCCCAGCAGTGTGGGGGGCACAGACAGAGCCCTTTGACTCTGATATGATCCCAGCTCCATAGAAAGTAGCAACTTGCCCCTTCAACCACATTTGTCAGAGCTGGAACAGCCTAGTTTTGCATGTTACAGCTTCCCTTTTGGATCCCAGAAACAAGAAAAAGCTTTAGGCATAGATGAAATCATCTCAATACCTGCTGCCTCTTGCAGTGGAGCCAGGGTGCACTTAAGCTGTCTAATTCCTTGCATTGTTGCAGCCTTGGATGGAAGGTGGTTTCTTCAGTTCCACAGACTCTTCTTGCTCCTCCAGCCTTCAAGTGCAGAAGGACAATTCATCTCCCTTTCATGCACCATCAGAAGAGGCAGTTAAAACAGAGCATGCCTGAAGAATCTTCAGTGTCTATGCACCACTTTACCTTGACTGACCAGTACACTAGAAGAAGCAATAGTCTCCAGTTCCACTACTTTAAAAGGAATTTATACCAAATGTTTAAATAATTCAGGTAGGAGCGTGAGGGTTTAAGAGGTGTTAGACTTCTCCTTTTCAAAGTTGTCTAGCTAAGAGAAAGAGTATATTTGTACATGTTTCTAGTAGTTACAAAAAGGTGAGGATTGACTTCACAGCAGTGGAATACTTTAATCTATTTCTTAGATTTGTCTTTGCTTTCATTTTTTAAAGCTCATGGTTGCAGGTTTTTTATACAGAATTTGAAGCTTCAAGAGAAGCAGGATATTTAAAACTGAACCTACAGCAAGAAGCTGGTGGCATTTTTGAGAGTTTACCTTCTGAAGTTGATGTAAGCAGTAATTTTTCCATTCATGGCTGCTTAAGCTGTACACATGTACCAGCTGTTCAGCTAAGAACTTCATAATGGTGTAGGAATTCATGGGAATAAAGTTTCATTTGATTTACTGGCTACATGATGACTGTTTATGCAACACTATTTAAAAAGCTTATCTAGCTGAGAAACAAAGAGAGGTTAGAGTCATCATCACCTCTCTGGAATTAAAGGAAAAGACTTTTTACAATCAATGAACACTATAAAGCCCTTAAAACTGAAGGGAAAGTGGCAGCTAGAGCAAGGTGCTATGAAACAACTGCTGATTTTACATCTTTTACTATGGAAAATGAAGCCCATGGTTCAGCGCTTGGCCTGTTGCTCTGTTAGTCCCAAAGTCAGTTCTAGCATCGAGGTTCACCTCAACTTCAAATTTCTACATTACCACGATACAGGCTATAAGGTTAAGTTTCCTTCAGAAGAATGCTAGGAGTCCAACATAGTTCACAAATTCCACATATGTAAGGGATGAGTGTCCACTACAGTGAACCCAGTGAAGGTCAATGCAACAGGGAGTGCAGGACCTATTGTTACCGTCTTCTGAACAGTGGTGCTTGGATGACCCAAGAGAAGTGTAGTATATCCCTTAAACAGTTATTCAGTTGCTCATTCCAGCTTACACTATAGTTTTTACTTAACCACATGTGCTTCAGCTAGAAAAATCTGACTTACTGTCACAGCCTTTGCTGCTGCTACCTGAGGAAACTGGCTTACTCTATAAGCAGGAAGAGGGGTCACCTTAACTGCCCTGCCAGCTATTAGAAAGGCATCAGCTAGGAGAAAGGGCATCCTAGGACAGCGGTATCCAATTGCCTGAGCTAAGCCAAAATTAAACTTAGTCATCAGCCAGTTCTAGCTGCAATAAAAGGGCATCCTCTTCCAGCCCCAAGTACATTCACAGCAACACTGAGACCTTATGTGCCTGCTTGCCCTGTTGCCCTCTAGTGCTGCAGCTGGGATCTCATGACTGTATAACTGGGTATTTCTTCCTATTCTCAAGCTAGGGATGCAGGGGTTGTTTTAACCTTGCCAGCACTGCTTAGCCTTGAGGGGCAGTTAACTCCAAGGCAATACCACAAATTGGGGAACAGTGTTGCTGAAGTTGAACATGAGGCAGCACACCCTCGCAGCACAGACTAGGCTGATAGAGCTGCCTCTGGAGCCCGCAGATGAGGCAGTTCTGACCCTCTGCTCATACCTCTTGCATCTGTCAAAGCAGACATGGAATACACATCCAATTTCATGTTTCCCAGTACAAGAAAGGCAGTGACAGACTGCAGCAAGTCAAGCAGAGGGCAATAAGAATAGATGGTGGAGAAAACAGTTTGTTCACCCATAACAGAAAGTTGAAATGTCTACAGTTACCTCATTCATAGGAGGGGATAGAGCCAGACTCTTTGCATCTTGTACTGCCCCTATAAGCCTCTGTAATAGGTACAACTTGAAATCAGGGAAATTCCAGGCAGGAAGGAAAAATAATTACAAGATTAAGTACTGCATGAAAAATCCTGTATATGAAGATACATAGAACTGAACCAGATTGGGTGATACAGCTCTTTCTGGGCCTGTTTTGCACAGAAGCTTGGACTATGTGTACCTAAATGACCCAAGCTCACTATCCTGCACCTAGAACTGCAAACAATTGGTGGGACGCTGTTGGTCATTCAAGACAGGCTTTAGCCTCCACACTTGAAGTACAGTGCTGACAGAAGCAGCTTCTAAGAGCCCAGCTTCTAAGTACCAGCTACTTACACAATAGCAATAGCAAAAGTTCAGTCCACACAGGTACTTCACAGTACACCACTACCCCTGAGCAACCACAGGAAAGATATGTAACCTCTACTTACCTCATTGACTGGAAAGCTATTTCGCTCCCCTTCCACTCTTGGTTCCTAACATTTGCATTCTTAGCTCAAAGGAGCAGGTGCACAGATCAAACCTGTCATATGCAGGCATTAAAAGGCAAGCATCACCAACTGATCCCAGGCAGCTGGGATGTTCAGGAGCTGATGAGATTCAGACTTAAGTCTTAGGGCTTGTGGCCATCCCAGCCCTTGGTGGGGAGGTATAGCATTAGAAAGGCAGCTGTGCAGTCTCCAACCCCCACAGGCAGCTACCAGGACAGGTGTTGCTCCAAACTCTACATCACCAATTCCTGATGAAGAGCAGTTCAAATACCAAGGCTTCTACTCAAGCAGCAGTAATCTGACACAGGAAGACTAATATTTCTCCCTCAAAATTCCTATATTCCACTGATCTGTGAAAAACACTGATGCTGAAAAAATCTGACACATCTCCTTCAGTCTCATGATACTGCTGGTCTTCACTCACCCTCAGGTTAATGCTCTTGCTTAAGTCGTCCTATATTACTAGAACAGGAATTACCTGTATGCAGAGATACATAAACTTGAAAGGATGATGAGACAGTCAGCTGACACTAAGTAACTCTTCCAAGTGTTATTGCCCTGCACAACAGAACTTCATGTAACTTTATTTGAGCAGTTGTATCTACACAGAAATACATTAAGTACATCAAAATGAGACTGCTTCACTTTATACTGAAACAGCAAGACATTCTCCAGGAAAGAGATGAGTTTTATATGTTTCCCTTCTTTCAAATTTCCCTTATGCATCAATAAAGTTCACCTCCACAGCAAATGTCTCACTATAGACTTTCCATGTTTTAGACTTGTGAGGGTTATCCAGCTCATTCCTGGGAAGGTAGAGTCTGAAAGACAAAATTCAATAGCATATCTTAAGACACGCTTTTCCTTTCGGGCATTTGAGAAAGTTTCAATCTCAGCCCTGGTATATTAAATACAGCCCCAGATCTTGAATTCAAACAGACATCAGTCATGTCTGCACAATGCTTTGCATCTGAAGTAGTCTGAGAAACAAAGTCAACCTGATGGGTTTGTGGGTTGGTTCCACACACCCCTCCAAGAGCCCCACAATGCAAGACTGTTAGAGTAAAATTAATGTTGCATTCAGCTCAAGGCCTCCTGATGGGATAGAAGTGTCAGTAATTTAATAATTACCCTTCCTAAAGGCAAGGATTTGATTCAGTACTCAACCTCATGGGGCATGTTCTCCAATACTGATGTTTACCAAATTCATGTCCAGTTATCACTTGGACGTCAGCTATGGCTGAATTACAGATAGAGACACAGAAGCTGTCTTAACAGCTGTTTCACTTCTGATCAGACCTAGTCCACTTCAGCTCTACCAGAATTCTCTGGGCAGAAAGGAAGAAATGAAGGCCTGGTGGGTCATCCTCCCTAGCTCTGAAGGAAACAAAGCACTTTGGCAAAACTCGTGAAATGGCAATATTGCAGGGCTATCAAACAACAGGCATGCATTTCTCCTGGCACTGGCTTGGTCTAACTAGGTGTCTGAACCTAGACTGCAAGGTGCATTGCTGGATCAGCATATTAAGTTTACAGTTACAGATTCATGACTACTTCTCACTCTGACAGGATCAGTTAAGTAAAAACTATTTCATTCCCATTCCAGTTATGGACAACACAGTAATTTTGTCTCCTATATCAAGTTCACTGTTCCTCTGCCTGGATCTGTCAAAGCAAGTTAGACAGAAGATAAGGATCTCCTGTCTCTGCATTTCTACATCACTCCCCAAGCAAGATAGACAAGCTAAACTTTCATGGGCTGGAGCTTCTGCAGAAGTTCTAGTCTCAGCAAGCAAAACCACAGTAATTTCTAACTTTATCAAAAATATGAGAAGCCATGAGAGTGCCTTTCTTTGGGATCCCCAGCATCAGTCATTCTAAGTGTAGTCTAAACATTTGACTGCTAAGCTACTGAGTGACTTCCAGACTTTCATGGAGCTGTACCATAGAGGATGGCAGATTTGAATAGTTAGCATTATATTTTTGAGTTCAAATTCATTTAACAATGCTTAGAACACTGAGGAAATAGTCCAGTGATTTAAGATTAAAAGCACACATACGTTTAACATACTTAGCACAGTGCAAGAAGCTGCCTGCTCACAAGTTACAGTTGAGGATCAAAGGCTAGTACCAACTTTTGGACAGCCAGCTGATCAAGTCTATCTCAGCTTTCAGTACCATGTTTAAGAACTTTCAGACTCCGTTCAGATACCAGAAGATCTGAAGGCAGTCACAATGATCACTTACCTGTTATTTTCAATAAAGGAAGTGTTGAACCAGAAGAAGAACGGGCAGTCATCATAGCCTTTTGGGAGATCCTAAAGGATTAAGAATTTAAGAACTGTGTTAGACAGTAACAGTCTTCTCACGGAGCAAAAGTACCCACCTGTCCTCAGAAGTTTGGTTTACAAAGCTACAATGCCAGAGTCAGTACACACAAAGAGCCCGGTACCACACAGAGATCACTATTTGCACTGTAATTATTTCAGTCCTAGGTCAAGAAGGACCAAGTCTAACATGAGGCAAGAACCTCATGTTAGAAGCAGCAGGTACCCAACTAAGGTGTCTTGGTTGTACTGTTGCATGAACAGCCAGATGCATCCACTGCTTACATAGGCTGAAGTAGCACCTGTTGCTGCATCCCTCACTGCACAGCAAGACCACTCCACAAAGCATGAGTCACTGGGGAAGAACAAGTTCTGCCCCACACCACACAGCCAGCCAGGACCCAGCTGCAGTGTGCACTGCAGCCTCTCCCCATACCCAAATGAAGGTCTTATACTTACAGAATCTGATTCAAATCTGATCTTCACATCACCACTTATAACAGGGCAGTCCTCCAAGCCAATGACAACAGAGTCACATTCAGAATCAAAGAAGAGCTGGGTAACAGAGTAACGTATGTTTTATCAAAAGTTACTGCAGAAAGACAAGGGACCAATTCATGACAATACCTAGCTACCCATTCATGGTATACAAATACAACAGCAGTGCTAGAATAGTAGCCAACAGTTTAAGCTACTCATGATAGACTGAGCTATTTGTATTTAAGTCACTCGTAGGGAAGTCTTTCACTATTTTACCACTACTTTTCCCAGGATTTAGCAAAGCTTAGCTTCTTCGTCCTCTCAAAATTTACATCATCCATTTAGTTCAGTAGTTTCATATCCAGTATTCAACTTCTACACAAAGACACTTTTGACCTTCCAGTTTCTGTGATTCAATTGATGTGATTTCATAGGACTCACCTTGCAGTTTTCTTGACTGGCACATACACATTGTAGTACAACTTGCTTCTCTGTTATTATCTGCACCTTCATATCAGTTCCATTGCCCTTCCCAACTCCTAGGAAGAAAGCATTGCATTACACCAGAGCACACATGTTAGCTGGAAACATAAGTGATCATGTAAACCAAGTGTAATCCCATTCAAAAGTGCCTTCTTTCCAGAATGCCTTTCTAAAGACTCTAGAGAGCTCAAATGCAAAAAGGTAACTCAGGATTCAGTGGCTGAAAATTGTATGCTGAAGCAGTGAATCCCACTAGTGGAACAGGCTAATGTAGAGTCTAGTTCCACTGAATGAGCAAGAACTGCAGTTTGAAGTCCCCTAGGATAAGAAGTGATGCACTTCCAGCCTTTCATCAAGATTACCTGTACACATGTACAGAAACAGGCATGTATATAAAGCTGAGAAACATCAGTGGATTCAGTTCCACATGTGGAATTAGTCCAACTTGAAAAGTGATTCCCCTTCCAAAACTGAGCAGGTTGTATGTGAGCCATCATTGGACTAGACATCCAGAAAGCAACACAACAGAGTAACTGACTCCAAAATAATCTTCATTGTATTCTGTGCCATTTAAATTCTCAAATCCCACTAAAAATCTACATTCCTATCATGGGCTTAGCAAGAGAGACAGTAGATATCAGCTGCTGTCCATTATCAGATAGATACTATTATCAGATAGAGGAATGCCCAAATTCAAGAGTTCTTACCATGTATAGTGTGGATTTTGAGGTTTTTTATTTTGAGTTGTCTCTCTGGTGGGAGTTTCAAGTTATACTTGTTTTTCAGGATCTCATAATAACCAACATACCTACTCTGTAATGCAAAAAACCCAGACACATTATGCAGTTTCTGTACTCAGAGCAGATTAATTTCAGGCAGAAGTAGGATTTGAATAGATCTTCTACTCCAAGATTTTAGCTCTCCAAAGTCCAAAAATAAGAAAGCCCTCTGTTCTCCTTCCCTTTCCCAATTCAAACAATCCTCTAGACAAATTCAACATCCATATTTTTCATCAGCATTTACATTTCATGTTTTATGAGGAATTCTGGACTTTTTAGTTCAGCAAGAAGTGAGCAGCTTTTATATTTTAGCTTTAAGAGGCTGAATGTTGCAATATACAAGATTCCTTTTACTGAAGCACATTCTGAAGGGCAGTTGTACTTCTATTTTATACCAGCAACTGAAGTATCTCTGTCACCAGATTCACTGCACACCTCTGCACAGTACAGTGAATTAAGATGAGCAAATCCCCAAACTACTGTCTGAGGCAAAAAACCTGTGTACTATTTCCAAGTGAATGCAGTCTGTAGAGGATGTATTCCTACACCCAGCTACACCAATGCCATGACCCAAGGCTAGGCTGCAGGCTTCTGTGCATCCTTGATAACAGCCCAATTGTCTTACAGTGTCATGCTCCTGTGAGGGTGCCCAAATATGCTGTGGAGTCCCCATCTGTGCAGGTATTCTAGACCTGACCGGACACATCCATAGGTAACCTTCTCCAGCTCACCCTGCTTGAACAGTGGGGTTGGACTGAAGGCTTTCCTAATCTCAAGAATTCTGTTATCTTAGATACCATACTTCAGCTTTCATGCTACTATGCAGAGAAAAGACATAAGGGAACGGGGAAAAATGCAGTGCAACCCTGCCAGTGGTTAGCCTTCCAACTCTTACAGAAAGAGTAAAGAAAGAATACAGAAACTTCAGGAGTTAAGCAAGTAGTAGGAAACAAGGCAGGGGAGGTGGGGCAGCATAAGCACTCACAGGGTTAGTATTGATTTGGCTACTGTTACTGAACCTGCTCAAACTTACCTGGGATGGAGTTTCAACTCCTTGAAACTTAGTACTTGTGCTTCTATCAGTTCTTCTCTCCCCAAAGTATTCCAAACTTTCCTACATAGAAAAAAAGGTTCAAGGGTTAAGATAGCCATCCTACCACTACTCCCCTTCTGGAGAAGGGGATTTTAAACTAGAACTACACTACTCAAGTCCAATATAGGAAAGCAAGTGAAAATATGCAGTAGTTGTTCTGGTACCTTCTAAAGGAGACAACTAGAATAAGAAAGTACTAATTCAGAAGTCAGATACATTAGGTCTGTAATCCATGAAAGAATAAAGGAGAGCAACATGACTTCTAAGCAATTGCTTTTAAACTAACTATATTTCCAAAGTAGTCTGTGGCAGACAAAGCCAAACATCAATTCATATCTTCACAAGTCGGACTCAGAGGAAAACAAGTGATTAAATAGATACACACTCTGCCCAGACTACTTTGAGTGACCTGGGCCTTCTGCATCCCAAGCCTCCAGACTGATATACCAGACCTGGGATACAAAAACAGCATAAGCACCTGTCCTAGCTGATGTTTTTCCTTTCCCCAGAAATGTTTCCTGCTGTAATGCTGGCTGCCAAGACAAAACAATTCTTGATGCCTCATACTATTTGGAGGGAGATGGGGGGAGGGGAAGAAAAAAACCCAAAACTTAAGACCACTTGAAAAGTGACAGTATCTTTAGTAGAGTTTGCTCAGAAGTCACCTACAATTTAAGTTGTTGCTCAAGGGCCTAGGTCTATCATGCCTCCAAAAAGAGCATTTCAAGTTGGCATCCTGTTAAATGTTACTTTCCCAGTTCTTGCTGATCAAGAATAGACAGCATTAGAAGTTAAATAGTAGCAAGATTTCCAAGAACTTCTATTATAAACCAGATTTTTCACAGAATCCTTTTTCCAGTATGGATTTTTTTGTGAAATATTATTGCATTTCAACAACTCAGTAGATTCTAAAGGGGCATTTTGTATACTAAACAAACAGCTTTTACCTTTGCGCTTTCAAACTGGTCACTGTCTATGAGCCAGGTACAGACCATTGTTCCAGTCCTGCCTGTATTAGAAGTATAAGACAAATTAAGTTACAGCAGTTTAAAGGTATTTGGGATTATTTTTGTGAAGGTGAAGTTGTCTCCTGCCATCTCATCTATTTCAAGAACTGTAAGAAACACTCAAGTAGTCAAGTGCCTGTATTTCAGAGAAGAATGAGTTAAAGAAAACATACTAGTGTGTTAACTTATTCCTTGAAAGTAGTCCCCACTTTTCTTTGTAGTATTACTAGAGACACTCAGGAAACTGGTTGGTATATACATACTCCATTCAGCAGGGTAGAGTATGGTCCTCTGCTATATAAAGCTATAAACTGGCACTTCCCAATGCTACAAGTTTCAGAGTTGTTTCCCTGCCCCAACTATTTTCCCACAACCCTACTAAGAAGCCACCAAGTCTGCTAGCTTGAAAATCCTATATAGTTTCAGTTTTTAACTTAAAATCTCAGAGGTCAAGTCACCCTCCCTACACTTGTTCTTCAAACTGGTTTTGACCTGCAGGTGGCTTCAAGATTCCATTTTGCAAAACATTTGAAAACAGAGCTTCACCTCAGGGCAACTTTCCTTGATGTTAAGGAACCACCTGTCTTAAGCCAAGTATTTGCAGTAGTAACAGCAGGTGCTTGGCATATGTTTGCAAGGAAGTTCAGCTTATTTGCAGTTATTCATGCATTTCAACAGCTCCCACACTACTACTGGTTGCAGGTAGCACCTGCTGGTTAGCTCATGAGATAGGTTTGAC
Organism: Dendrocincla tyrannina; assembly: GCA_035047865.1. Lineage (NCBI taxonomy): Eukaryota > Metazoa > Chordata > Aves > Passeriformes > Dendrocolaptidae > Dendrocincla > Dendrocincla tyrannina. Next base: position 52,842,791 of record JAWWMP010000001.1, read on the forward strand.
CATTTTGTGTCTGTAAGAATTCATTGTACTCTATCACCCAATACTGTGTGTATCTTAAGATCCAGCATCTGGAGCGTTTAAGGGAGTTGGGTTATGGAGCAGATCATCTTGAATGCCATCACACAACACATATAGGACGAGATCAGGCCCAGCCAACATGGGTTTATAAAGGGCAGGTCCTGCTTGACCAACATAATCTCCTTCTACGAAAGGGTGACCTGCTTAATGGATCCACCTGCTGTGGATGTTGTCTATCTGGACACTAGTAAAGACTTTGACACCATTCACCACAGCATTCTGGACAAACTGGCTGCTCATGGCTCAGTACACTCTTCACTGAGTGAAAAACTGGCTGGATAATCAGGCCCAGAGAGTGGTGGTGAATGGAGTTACATCCAGCTGGCAGACAGTCAGTAGTGGCGTCCCTGGGGCCCAGTACTGGGGCCAGTTCTGTATAATATCTTTACCAATGATCTGGACAAGGGGATTGAGTGCATCCTCAGTCAGTTTGAAGAGAACACCAAGTCAGGTGGGAGTACTGATCTGCTGCAGGGATCTGGACAGGCTGAACTGAAGGGCCAAGGCCAACTGTATAAAGTTCAGTAAAGTGAAGGGCTAGGTCCTCACCTGAGTCACAACAACTCCACACAGTGCTACAGGCTCAGGGAAGAGTGGCTGGAAAGCTACCCAGTGTGAAAGAACCTTGGGGTGCTGATTGAAAGCAGCCAAACATGAGCCAGCAGTGCGCTCAGGTGGCCAAGGCCAGTGGCATTCTGGCCTATATCAAGAACAGGGTGACCAGCAGGACTAGGGAAGTGATTTTCCCTCTGTGCTCATCACCGGTGAGGCCATATCTGGAATTGTATATTTAGTTTTGGGCCTTTCATTGCAAGAAAGACATTGAAGTACTGGAGTGTGTCCAGAGAAGGGCCAGTGAAGGATCTGGAGCACAGATTTTATGAGGAGCAGCTGAGGGATCTGGGGGTGTTTAGCCTGGAGAAAAGGAGGCTACAGGGGGACCTCATTGCTTGCTACAACTATCTGAAAGGAGTTTGTCACTTCCATCAAGTAACAAGCAATGGAATGAGAGGAAATGGAACTTGCCCCACAAGAAATTTAGATTGCATATTAAGAAAAGTTTCTCCCTCCAAAGGGTAATCAAGCATTTCTCAGAGAAGTGGTTGAGTCACCACTCCTGGAGGTATTTAGATGATGTGTAGATGTGGCACTGAGGGACATAGTTTAGTGGTGGACTTGGTAGTACAAGTCCAACTGCTAACTCAGATCTTAAAGATCTTTTTCCAATCTAAACAATTCCAATTTCCAATTTCCAATCTAAACAATGTATAAACTTGAACTATATTATAATGCAGAATATTCAGTGCAGCTGACTGGTTGTCAGGAAGCCAAAGCAGCAGCCTAACACTTTTCACAGTATCAATATCAGTAGTTCCTTATCCCCAGCCTCTCCTGAAGGACTGATGTCCAGGCTGCCAGGACAGCAAAAAGTTATTGAAAAACATTTTAAGAGATACAATGACAGCTTAGACTAAGAACCAGTTTAGACCACCTAGAAATGGGGTTGTGTCATACTAAACACATTACTATACTGTTGCTAGTGTCTCCAGAATTTGTCAAGTTACACTGTAACTCTATCTCATAGTATGGTTTAAGGCCATACTTACATCAAAGAAGCTGTATTAACAGTGAAGTGTAGCATATACAGATTACACACGAGAAATCCTACCTTTGCCTCCTTTACAGTGAATTACTATGATGTTCTTTTCATCTTGACTCATCCATTCACGCACACTGGCGGTGAATTTCAGCATGTCTCTAAATAAAAGGAAAATTAGTGATCAGTGTAAATGCCTACAAAGAACTATTACAACATATGTATTTCTTTACAAGACTCACTGTAGTGCTGGGACATTGTGGTCATCAATAAAGATCCTTTCCACCCTGTAGTGAAAGTACTTGGGGTCATAGCCTTTTTCACCTACAGGAAAAGATCTGAAGTTATCCCAGGAAGGGGAAGAGAATTACAACCAAGAAAGTGGCTTGTGATACACAACTGCTGGTCTGAGCATATACGAGCTTCTAAAGGACAATAGTGTAAATAGATCAAAAGGAAGAAACCTGTGAGATAGTTTGGCTAATGCCACAATTGCTTAGCTCCTAGTTTCATGCTTCTCACGTAAAATTTATCTCCAGGCCTAGAACATCATTCCTTTCCATGGAGATTATTTAGGGATCTGAAAGTTAGTGTTTTGGTGTAGTATCAGGGTCAACCACAGCAACCATCTACAGGCAAAAGGGTGAAGAGCCACTAACACCACATCCCCCACCTGACCTCTTCCCTCTGTACCTCTGCTGGCCAGAGGACAGTTTTACTTTTTAATGACTGCAAGCGTCAATGCTTCTAGAACATACTTTGTTTCCAGCTCTGACACACTGCTATGAAGCAGGAACCACAAAATAGTTGTCCTTGAATTTTTTTAGCCACTTCTAAAGACAGTAACTTTTAACTATTCTACACTTCATTCTTCTAAGCCTTCATTAGAAGATTCTCTAACATTACCTCAAGTTTTAGCCCAGGTTTAGTTTTCCACTTTTATATTTAATAATAATTTTGCAACACTCTAAGCAATTTTTCAGCATGAACAAGGAAGTCTAAACTGCTAGACATCCAGTATCTCCTTTGAAAGCTTCAGTATAATATAAGATTAGCTTTGCAAGCTCTGGTACAGTCAGTAGCCACATTCAGGACAGAATGTAGTCAGAAACAGCTATGCACTTTTGACTGACTATACATGTTTTGAGTTCTGTTATTATCAGCAGAATACCTTGAGATGTTTTTCCATGTAGCAATATTTCAATACAGTCAGCAGCCAAATATACTTACTGCAGAGATTGTAGACTTTATAGTGGTCTGGATGTTTGGTGTCCAAAAACCTTGCAACTTCCTAAGCAATAACAAGATAAGAGGTCAGATTACTTAGTGCTCTACTCCCTATTTCCATTGCCACCTCAACCCCCCCACGTGGGACTGGCAACAGCATTCATGAACAGCCCTTGAACTGCAGGCCTTTCCAACTCTGACTCTTGCCTGGAACAAAGTACTACTGCTACTATCTTTCTTGCCCTATATATGTTTCTACAATATCAGGGAGCATATCTCTGAAAAGGACATTATGCACACCTTTTAAACAACTTCATTTAGGTGAATAGGTCTTATGACTGTTACTAGCCCAGGACAGAACTGCCTTGATTCTACAAAGCATTCCCAAATAAAAGAAGCATCAGAGCACCAGTGAGTCCACATAAGGTACATCCCACTAGGCTTAGCTGAGGCACAGCAACACAAGCAGTGAAGCACAATGGAGACCATTCCAACACAATGGAATGGTCACATTCCACTCCACAATGGAGTCAATCGGGAGTGCAACAGGCCAAGCCAGCAGAACTAGGACTGAGGCGATCTAGTCCACATGTAAATTCATGGGAGCCTACAAAAGAAAGAGGTTTCAGAAACGGTGAACTTGGTAGGTGAAATTTTTACCTTTATGGGGTTCCTGTAGAAAGACTGCTTCCCAGAAGATGGAAATGACATTGCAATAATTCGATCTGTGAAGAAGACAGCAATCAGCAGTAACAGCAGAGAGCCCCTTGCACGTAAGAACTACGTGATTGAGGAACATCCTTACGAAATGTCTTATTCCTACCTTAATTATAAGAACAACCTAGCAATTTCTGAAAGGCTTTTCCTCCAATTAGCATAGCTAGAGCAAGAGAAATAATGCTTCTCAAAGCATCAGACACCATTAATGTCAGTCTCCACAGAATCAGAAGCAAAAATACTCTAAGCCAATAGTTTCTCAGCTCCAGTTCTCTAAGCCTCAGGAGATTTTTCTATCATTACACACAGCATGTACAACTCTGACCCAGAAGGCTAATTCTTGAGAACGGTGCCAGAGTCAGGAATCCATATTTCAAAATCCCACAGAAAAGGAGTAGGTCTGGTTTGACTTCATACTTAAATATCATTAGTCTAAAACATTGTCTGTATGTCACATCAAGCTCTTATTAACTGAAGAACAAGTCTTAACAGAATTAACATGCTGCAAAGTGACATTTGTTTCCACAAACCAGTAACATAAGTGAGATCCAGATCAAAGCCATCTTTCATATAACGCCTTTTGTTTTCGGAGACCTGACAAAATAAAGAAAAAAAAAAAAGATTTAATCTTCCACAGGAATGCCAAAGATCACAGAGTGTTGTCTGTTACTAGGAAAATTCAGCCACTTAGACTCTGAAGTTAAGCCTGAGTAGCAGAGCCTCATTTTCCTATAGCAAAATGCACGGCATTAGCCAAGAGTAACATTTATTGTGTCAGCTTTTAGGTAGAAGCTCTGTATAGAATTTTTTACCCTGAAGTATCAAATTTTATTCTAGTGAAAAAACCACTGTAAATTCTTTACAGATTGCAGCATGAATCTGTCATTGTTATTTGAATGTTTGGAGGCTGAGGGAAGAAAGAATAAAGTTAAGGGCAGCATAACCAAAACTGGTTATTCCTGAGCAATAGGACATACTTGAAGCCTAAAGTACCACTTTAATGCCCATGATGAAAATAAGAGGCATTCACAGTGGATAGGGCTTCAACAGTTAGGTTGTTTCATTTTCACCCAAAATAAAGTACCAGAAGCATTAAAACTTCTACATTCTATACGTGAGAGAAAACAGTCTATGTACCACACAAGCTAGAAACTGTCAGTTGAGACACATGGTGGTGTTGCAACTACTTTGCTGGCCTTCCAGGTCAATTTTCTACTTACTTGAGCAAAGTCAAGAATGACTAGCTATGCTAAGTGGGAGACAAAGCTCTAATAACCCTGTCAAGGACACTGATGTGCTGCTTGGGCAATACTATCAACTCTTATTTACCATTGATGGCTGCCTGGAGAAAGAAAGAGCTAGAGTTGGAAGGAGTAGTGGTAGCCCAGATGTATTAAGAGGCCAACTTACCATTCTCCTGGTCACCACTTCAAGTTGCTTCTTTTGTGAAGCCAGACGAAATATTCTTATCAAGATGACAATTCTCAGAACTCGGAGGAAAGTAACCATCCTAGATGTCAGATTCATCACGAAAGAAAATGGACATAATTAAGAGGCAAAGTTAACAGCTACTTAAAAGCTGTTTCAGAGTTTAAAGCTTCATTTCATAAACTGAACTAGGAATTCTCAGGCTGATTTTGGAGCAAATACTATGCTTGAAGAATACCATGGTTCTCTTGTTAAAGGCTTTTGGGAATACATGTTCTGAACAGCTAACAGAACTAGGAAATCCCCTACTTGCTAAAACAGACTTCCACAGGCACCTCTGGCCAGTAAGCAACAAATTCCATTAGCATTACTTATGTTATTATCACAAAATTATTGTTCCTTGAAGCTTAGTCTCAACTCTGCATTTAAGTGTATGTAACCACCTGAAAAATGACTGAAAAGAGAAGCTAGACAGGCTATGTACATCATGACTTAATTAAGGGATTGAGAACAGATCAGTATGTATCCTGTGTTTAATCATTCAGCAACCTGAGCACTTGGTTTGGTTTGAGGAACTTTGAACGGCTGTTGAACTTTGAAGCAAGCAAGACACTTCAGTGAGTGGTTCTACCAAAACAACTGAGCAGGGACAGTTGCTTTCCCCTTCCCCTAGGGACTAGGGTAAACTAATATCCATTTCATTCCTTAAAGAGGTACATGAGCAAATACTTTTAAGAAGCACACACACATATTTTAGGTTTTGATACTTGTCTTATACTTGTATAAGAATCCTGGTGAATACCAACAGTAAGGGAGACAAACCTCCAGTTGAAGACAGTCTGCTCTCCACTGATGTGGAGCTTAAAGTCAGAAAGACAAGGTTTCCCTGGCACCTGGAGGAAAGTTTCAGTTTTACCCTGAGCATCTTCCTAACTTGCCCTCCTCTGCTGAGAGCAGAATTCACTTGGAGCTAGCAGCAGATCAGATGAACTAATGCTGGGATGAAAACTCCATACTCCTCTCCCCAGCCGGAACCGCAACTCTGAGAAGCTACTCTTCAAGATAAAAGCAGTTTGCCCTTTAAGAAGTCAGCCAGTTAAACATTAACTCCAGACTGATATCCAGCTCTCATTCCTCAGTGTCCTTTTACAGGTCAGACTTCAAGGAAAGAGTTAACTCATCCCAACACACACGCAGCTAGGCCACATGAGAAATAGAAACCATACTCCTCCAGGGCACATTACCTCTGTGGACTGTCACTGAAATTTCACTTGTCACATTTAAGCTCTCATCCACATAATAGCTGCTCAAATTCTAACATTCTGAGATGTATCAGATGCTTTAAGAATGCTGCTTACTTCTTGAGGAAGGGCTATGAGGAAAGAAAAGCTATAAACCCTAGGTAGGATACTGGGAATTAATTGGATTATGTGGACACTACCGAAGTGCTATGTGGAAAGAGCACCTCATCTCAAATCTGTGATTTCGTCACATTCCAGGTATCATCTAGTGTCAGGTAGTAAAATTTTGGTCAGAACGGGATTTAAGAACCTTTAACAAGAAAAGCCTTACAGAGCACCTCAAGAATTGAATGGGTGAGATGATAAGTCCCAGCTGAGTGTCTCCTGAGAGCATCAATGTGAACTCCTCTTTATGCAAGTCAAAAATGTATTCTAAGTTACTGTCAACTTCAGCAAGTCAGAATATAAGGACCTTGCACATACCAATCTACAACTGGATGGGCCAATGCAGAATCAGGCCTACTACAAGCATAGCCTAGAAAAGACAGCAGTGCAGCAGATTACCCTATCACAGTGCTCTTTCTCCTATCTTTAACGGAATGCTGCCATAAGATGAAAGTTGCTTGAAAAAAATGCTGTCATAGTAATGGGAATTAATCACTAAAAATTCAATGAATGTTTATGACAACCTACAAGGAAACAGCCTTTTACGCCTGAGGCTGCAAAAGCTATTCCTTTGACAGTTTTACTTTTTGAAACCTAAGGTTAGCCAGCATTTGAAGAGACAACTAGTACTTACAGATGTTTGTTCAACACTGGATTCTTCAATAACTAAACTTTGAGTTGGTTTCGTCTGGAATAATGTTTCCCCCTCATGCCAATTAGTCAGCTGAATTTAGGGAGGGTGTGATTTTTACAATTTTTTTTTTACAATTTTTTTTCTTAAAGCTCAATTTCTTTTCCTGGCTGATGTAATCTTAAGTTTCACTAAATCAAACTTAGTGCAGGTAAACTAATTGTACAGCTGTAGTTCTGTCTCCATCAGGAACAAAATCCTCTCACTTGTTATCTGATCAAGCTACACAAATCAGAAGGAAGTAGGACTTGATTTAGCTTAGGCACATAAACAGCATGTTTTCTCTCCCCAGGGCATGGCTGAAAAATCCAACACATATTGCTAAAAGGCTTTTGGGAAAGAAAAGTGAAGGAAATCAGTCTGGCAACTCCTATTTCAAGATCCATTAAATGGAGGTCCTCCCTCAGTTGTCTGTTCCACTTCCTACTATAATCCAACTCTTCTTTCTGACCTCCAGTCCCTCCTCTCTATCAGGGCTGCTGAACACTTTTCCCCAAAAATTGCTTGAGTCAGGGCATTTGATGGCCTCACTATTCACTTTTAGTTACAACAAGATCTGTTCAGATCATCTCTGCCTTTGAGACAGGGACAGTCTACAGTATAACTGTGGACCAAAGTTACATGTATCTATCCTGCATTAATATCATGAAACACTATGTCATATTTGTGATCTAGTATGCACACATCTAGCTTAGAGGTGCCCAAGAAAACTCTTAGAAAACTATTAAGAAAAGAGAGCTCACACTTACCAGCTGCTATACCATTCTCACCTTGGTATCTGATCTGCTGCAGCAAGGTCTGAGAAGGAGTATGTCATATTAATTAACAGAGTGCCCACCACTATGAACGCATCCAAAATATTAAGTTTGGACCGGAAATAGTTCCTGAAGCTGAAACCAAGGAGAATTTTAGACAGATGCCTATATAGGTAGCAAAGACTGAAATACATTTTCAGAATCACCTATACAGAGCTACTGCTAGCGAGAAGCTCTCCTGAAGTAGTTCTTAACACTAAGCACTGAAGTCTCACTAAAAGTAATCTTACACCCAATTTACACTCCTAAGGTACGGCAAAGCTGTTGTAGTTTCCAAACACTCACTTGTACTGAAAACACTCAGATTATTCTACAGAAGGTAACAGCGAACATACACAGCCTAAAAAACCCATGGTTATTGCCTATGACCAGAAAATTAGCATACAGGGCATCCATGTTCATAGCTCAAGACTGAAGTTTTGCTTCCTTCCTTGCCTGAGGACTTGATACTGACTTAATTTTTGCCCATGTCTTACCCTTCAACAAACACCCTCAGAAGAACATCAGTGAGAAAGAACAGTGCTATTGCCAAGGAAACACCTTCAAGAATCTCCCTGACACCCTTCTTTTTCTCACTGATAGCTAGGTCCACAATCACGACTATGATGTCCACAATGATAAGTACAACTCCAAATACTCTGCAAAGAGAAAAATACAAGTCAACTTGAGAGGCAGAAATGAATTGCTGACATTTATCAACTGAATAGTACAAGTCCAGATTTTTGTTCCGCTGTTCCAGCAAGAGTGTAGCCTCTTACACAGATGGAGGCCTGCTTAATTAGCAGCTGAAAGATTCAAATTGCACTTTTAAGTGACCTGCACAGAGCATATAATCCATGTGGAACCATACATTTCCTTCAGACACAGTTGTTGCTATTAACTTAGAATTCTGCAGCTACCTAGAAGGAGTGCAAATCTGAATGCTTTAAGGCAAACAAATATCAGTGCTGTCTTTCATCGTACACAATTTCCCCTCCCGCTAATGACTTAATGCGGGCCCTTAAAAATAACTGTCTTTAATGGCTTACCTTGTTCCAGACTGCATACAACTGATCAACTGTTTGTTCAAAGGCTGCCAGCCTAGAATAAGCCATTAAAGAGGTTTTATCCCAGTCAATGGCATTTGCATTTGACTTTCAGCTCTTCTTGAAGAATGTAGTCATATCTATTTAAGAATTATTTTTCAATCCCAGTACTTGTCTCAAGTCACCCTTTTTGGGGGTAACAGGGCATTCAGTACTTTTCAGACAAAGCAGGCTGGAGTTACTGCTATTCAAGAAACTCTCCAAGTTCTTACACCAGAAATGAGGACTATTTTTACCTTGGCCATATATCTTTACAAGCACGAGCTTTTACCTGAATCCAAATGACATCACAAATGGGGAAATTTTTCTCCTAACTGCACTGCAAGAGAAGAGAATTGACAAGTGACATTTTGCTACAGATATTAGCCACAAGAGCACTGCCATATGCTTTTGTTCACATTCTTTTTGTTTCAGTATTCTGTATAGAAGTGGTTTCTTTAAGAGGAGACATTCAGTTGCATTCATGAAGTATAAAGGTCAAGAGAGTACTTGAAAACAAAGCTTTGATCACTTGTTAGAAAAAGTATTAATCAGTTTACAGACCCTAGAAGCACAACAGTACATACTTATCTGTAGCATTATTCAGTGTCACAATTCCAGTGACACTAGACCTCTGGTTTAATGATCTATAAGAAGTGGGCTTATACAATAGCTATTGGTCAAGAGGAAGATTAGAGGATAAACAGCAAGGTATCTGTTTGATATATTAACTTACTGTATCAGACCATTTTTTTCCCCTAGACCTGGAAAAAGCTGCACTTGTTAATAGCTCCTGTGCTCTTCAAATAGAAGAATAGAAATCCCATTTCTACCTTTAAAAGAAAATATCAGGCTTTCAGGTTGAAAACCCAAGTGCTTTTTAAGGAAGACTTTCTGAAGCCAAAATCCTCCAGTTGTGAGTGTTATCTTTTAATCACAGCTTCCATTTGCTGTTACATTAGATTTTGTTGCCTCTTGGTATGCTTTAAGACCTCTGGTTTACAGCCAGGCCTTTATGTAACTATCTCACTGACTGGAAGTCTCTTTAGGTTACACCAAGAACTAAGGTAGAACTTCTTAGTGTAGAACCTGGAAACCTCTAGTTCTGACAGATTGTCAGTCTGTTAAATAATCCCAAGATCATTTAACTAAAGTAAGCATCAAGTCTTTTCTTAGACACTTAAAACACCTTTTCCAAGCATATCACTAGCAGTAGGACTTACCATAAGTACTAACATACTGACAAAATGCACTGGTAGACTTCTTTTGCACTGTTACATGAAGTTTTCGTCAGCTCAGTAATTCACACTGCACCCCAGTGATCCTGTCCAAGATACTTGTGTCCTCTAGAATAACTGAAGCATTGTGCTTTACTTCGTGCACCTCAATAACTCAGTTTAAGACATGGCTAAATACCTTTGAAGTGCTGAGACAGCATCTTGCTGAGGTTACTGAATTAACCCACACTTTTCATTATTAGGCTCTTATATTAAGCTACGGTACAAGGTCTAACCAGCAAACACTTGCAACCTTAAGCAAGAAGGAGATACTCGGGTTGTCGTACCCAGTTTTCTTACAGAAGTCAAGGATGTTGTAACATGCCTTGTCCTGAAGGCAGCTTAGCATATAGAAGGTTTTCCTTTCATTTATGAATGTCAAATATCTAAGGAAACACTGCAATAATTACACTGTTTGGTCTATGTCTTTGCCCAGTCAATCCAGAATGCAACTGAAGCAGGTACACCAAGACTTCAGCTTCCACAGCTTATAGACAAGTACCTTTATTAAGTCCACTGCACACTGAAATATATACAAATACTGCTCCAGTTTGACCTGCCAACATCTTAAATCAGTTGAAGAAAACATGGCACATTTGCTTACACACTTGGCTTAAAGCTTTTGTAAATACATTTGTAAATGTCAACTTCTGAAATCTACAAAGACATGTCATATAGAATAACTGAGATAATAGGCTTAGCCTTGCTGTTCTTGAGTTGCAGAAACAGAGAAACAAGTCCATTGACTTGACTAAGTTTGCTTTAAGAGTCAGTAACACGATGGCATGAGCTAAACACTGTTAGAAAAGAACTTCAAGAACAGAGTTAACTAGAATGTTCAGACAGTTTAGTCTTGAGGGCTACGATGCTTATTTTTTTACCCTGATACATATTCACCTCATTTTCTCATCAGCACTTTCTCTTTTGTGCTCTCATAAACTCATTCCTTTGTGAAAATTAAATCAATGCAGTTTGGACTACCCATTCTCCATAATATGATGAACTTGGCTTGGGCTTTCATCTCTAGAGGCATAAAGAAGCTTCCTTAACTTAGTTGCCTTAACTATGTACTAGAGTAAATATCAACATCCAGCATTTTACTGGGCTTATCTCCACTTCAGCAAGACACCTGCCTTCTTATTTTGGCTCAGCAAATTCCACTTTTAGGGGTAAGCAAGGAATTTAGTATATCATTAGCTTACTTGGAACAGCTGTCTGGTTCATTATCCTGATCACAACCATCATCAATCTTTACTGTGGGCTCTTCTGCTGATGGAGAGCTGGCAAAGGAAGAATACAAGTCACGCATTGATACAGATATCAGCTCTATATATTGCTACCCTTCATCAACTGAGCAGCGAGCAGCAGCTTAAGCCAGAGCATAGGCCTAGTACCATGGGAATAAAGACCTTCCCCATGTTGGCACAGCAGAACCCCTTGGCTTGTACTGACCTATTTCCCATTAGCAATCCATCTCTCACAAGTTTTCCCCTCCCCCCACCCCCCTAAAAGGGTCAGATGTATTCAGCTGTAGGATAAAGGGCTTTGAAACAGGGCATCCAAGAGCCCACTAAGGACTTCATAGTCCAGGTTCTAGAGCGACCAGAAATGTACATATGCAACATGAGTTCAGAGAGTCCAAGTGACATCACTGCTATTACAGTAAACTTCTTGTTCAGAGAGTGAATGCTTTCACCAGGAAAAGCAATAGCACAGAGATGTTTTTGTGCAGAGCAGGATACCAGACCGGAAACTGGAAGACCAGAGTAGCAGCTGAGCTAGTGCTAGAACAGCATATTTTTGGGGTAGTGGCTGTTTGCCATAACTTCCTTAAAAGGGTCTCTAGATCAAGTTGTTGTTTTTTGAAGGCCACATGACAGCTTCAGAGAAAAAGTGTAACATCCAAATCCAGGAGTTTCAATTTCAGCCTTTGCCATAGAAATACTGTGCTGCATAATAGGACAGCCACGGTGTTTGCTGAAGCTTTGTCTCTGGCATCATTGCCTCTTGGGCAGGAACAGCTACACACAGATATTCAATATTGATGTTTCCATGCTGTTCTGAGGCAGCATAGCATGTTTGAAGCATTAGTATAATAACTCAGAGGATTCAAGTATTCTTCATCCTCCACTGCTTCTGCAGTCTGGGCTATCCACCTTTTAAGCAAAAAGTTTATTGATGCTTCTCCTACATTTTCAGCAACCAGCACTGATGTTTCACCACCTGCACTCAGTATCATGCTCAACAGAGGAAAAATTGTACCACAACAACTTCAGTATTTAAGCCTTATTTTCAGCTCCAGTGTCTCCAGACACCAGTGTCCTCATTTTGTTCCTAGAGCTGAAGCAAATGATGCTCTAACGATGCATAGCCATGCAGGATTGCTTCCCAGATATTCTTATGGAATATTCACTTCAGCATTTACACTTACTGAACAGCAGAAATGCTTCACCTATTAAAGCATGTTACTGCTGCTGCTACAGCAATTTTGCTGCAGGTCACTTGCTTATACTTGTAGATATATGAAATGTACCAAATGCCACCTTCTTATCCTCTGATTAAAATAAGCCACTATAAGAATGAGAAACAGAAGTGTTTTGAGTTAGGAAGACAATCTTTCAACAAAAATAAAACAGAAGCCAAGTACACTGTCTCCATTGTGCTCTCACACAAGAATTCAGTTCTAGATAATGCTCAGAGGGAGTTTGTTTTGCTAATCGTTCTACATCTACTTGTTGTCCAAGCCAGAACAAGCTCTCTCACATGCTACTACAATTAGTCTTTGACTACTGGGGTGGAAGAGAAGAAAAGGGGGACATACCAGAAGAAATCATTTCCTTCACACACACACTCTCCCCCTACAGAGCACAAGCTTTTCTGACTGCTCTCAGGCAAAGACAACTTCAGACTTGAGGCTTTTGAAGAGTGCAGAGCAAGAGCATCCTGCTCTGCCTGGGACCTTCACAGTCTCTTGTATGGCCCTTGACAGTCTAGATGCTAAAAGAGAGCAGACTTTACTGCCATTAGCTTATTATACCAGGAGTGCATAATCTGTACTCCTCAGTCACTTAATTATTACTTACAAGAAGTCAATCACAACAGCATTTATCTCAAAAATATCCCTCCTCTCAGACAACATTGGCAATGTGGGGGGAGATAAAGAGCCTTTATGCTATATGAACTTCAAACACTCCATCATTATTCCCATTGTTATATTTGAAGCACTAAGAAAACTAGAGACAGGGGACCACACAGGGCACATTCAATCCCGAACCCCTGTGCTGGCACGGTTCATTTCACTCACCTGGATGCTTCTATCGGCTGTGCCCCTTGTTCATACCTCACAGCTGTCATCATGCCTGTTGTTGCCCTCCTGGTATTAAGAGAAGAAGCACACCAAGTTAAGGAGAGGCAAGTACAACAAGCAGAGAACACCAGCACCCTACAGGACCCTCACACCCGCGTTACAGAGACAGACAGACAAGCAGCCAGGCTTCAGCTTCGTTTCCAACTATCTCCCCCCTACAGCTGACAAAGTTCAATCTTTTAACTATCACACCAGTGCGAGTCAATGCACTCAGCACTGTGATGAAGGGTACGCCACAGTGATAACAGCATCTTTCCCTCACGATTAAGCGCTTCCCCGCCTGCTCTGAGCTTCGCAGCCCAGAGGAGCCCCAGCCGAGCCCTCAAAGCTCCTTCCCCCGCCTCACCTCGGCGCGGCCGCCCGGCTCAAAGTCGAGCGCCGACACCGCCCCCGGCGCCCCCGGGCTCGGCGGAAAGCTGCGCTGAGCTTCCTGAGGGCCGGCCCTCCTTCCCTCCTCCCAGCCGAGCCGCGGAGCACGAACACGCCTGGGCCGCCGGGGCCGGGGCGTTAATGCGGCGGCAGCGCCGCCCGGCTGCACCTGGGCCGGGCCGGGCCGGGCCGGGCGGGCACACCCACACACCCCCACAGTCACACACACCCCCCCAGTCACACAGTCTCACACACACATACACACACACACACAGACACACCCCTACACCTGCCTGCTGCCATGGCAACGGGCAGGGGGACACCCAGCCGGGCCCGATGGAGGGCGGCAGGGCTCTGCAGGAAGGGAGCGGGACAGGCCGGACCGATGGGCCAGCTGTGTGGGGTTCCACAAGGCCGCTGCAGTGCTGGGGGGAGAGCGGCTGGAAGGGGCCTGGGGGTGATAAGCATGAGCCAGTGTGTGCCTAGAGGACCAAGGAGGACAGTGGCATCCTGGGTTGTGTCAGCAGCAGTGTGGCCAGCAGGACCAGGGCAGGGATCATCTCTCTGTACCTGGCACTGGTGAGGCCACACCTCAAGTCCTGTGTCCAGCTCTGGGCTCCTCAGTTCAGGAAGGATACTGAGGTGCTGGAGTGAGTCCAGAGAAGGGCAGTGGAGCTGGGGAAGGGTCTGGAGCACCATTCCCGTGAGGAGCGGCTGAGGGAGCTGGGGGTGTTCAGCCTGGAGAAGAGGAGGCTCAGGGGGACCTATATCGCTCTGTACAACCACCTGAAGGGAGGATCAGGCTCTTCTCCCAGGTAACAAGTGATGGGACAAGAAGACATAGTTTTAAGCTGTGCCAGGGGAGGTTCAGGTTGGACATTAGAGGAATTACTTCAGAGAAAGAGTGATTAGACAGTGGAATGGGCTGCCCAGAGAGGAGGTGGTGTCACCATCCTTCGAGGTGTTTAAGAAGTGACTGGATGTGGCACTTAGTGCCATGGTCTAGTTGACATGGTGGTTGGACTCGATGATCTCAGAGGTCTTTTCCAACCTAATTGATTCTGTATGGGGCCATGCTGCCCCTGGCCCACTGGACCCCTGCCAGCCTGCTCCAGTGGGGCCAGCCTCCTGCTTCTGAGCCCTGGCCATTTGGGTTTTCCTAAACTTTGCTGCTGCTTTGGCTTGATGAATCTTAATGCCTTTCCCGTGGCATGGCAGCTTTGGGGGGCTGTGTTCAGGACAGGGATTCTGCAGGTCAGGCAGGGGGCTGCAGGCCAGCCAGGCTCCCACCACCTACAGCAGCGCTTGCTGCCATCCAAGAAAGATGCATCACACTGAGCACTTGGGGCTTTCACACAGCATCGAGCACTTACGTTTTTGCAGAATCGGAGCCTCCAGAATGTGGCGTGTTACCCTGTCCTCTGCAGAGGCTTCATGCCTTCCTCATCGGTTCCAACAGCCAAGTTACAAGCAGTCTGTTCATCCCACGGTACAACAATGCCGCTCCTGCTACTGAGACCAGGGCTGCGCTGGAGAGGCTTTTCTGTCGGCAGCAGGGGGAGCTCAAAGCGAGCTTTTAGGGCTGCTCCCAGGGCTTCTGGGGCTCGGTCGAGGGAGATGTGGTTAACCGATGGTAGGAGACTTACCGGATGCTGCCTGCCCAAAAGGAATAAAATCTTTTAAGATGAATGATGAGAATAGGGAGCATTTCTGGGCAGCAGACTAAATAGAAAGTTTCCCTTTTAAATCTGTATGTATATAAATATATGGGTAAAATAGATAGTACAAAGAGTGACAGCAAGTAATAGAACAAGAGTCACATAACATCCTGAGTTGTAGGAGACCCACAAGGATCATCGAAGGCCAGCTCCTGACCCTGCACAGAACACCCCAAGAATCACATCATGTGCCTGAGAGCCTTGTCCAAACACTTCTTGAACTCTGGCAGGCTTAGTGGTTTGACCACTTCCTTGGAGAGCCTGTTCCAGTTCCTGACCGTGCTCTGGGTGAAGAACCTTTTCCTGATATCTGACCTAAACCTCCCCTGACACAACTTCAGGCCGTTCCCTCGGGTCCTGTTATTGGTCACCACAGAGAAGAGATCAGTGCTCATGAGAGAGCTATAAACTGCAATGAGGTCTCCCCTCAGTCTCCTCCAGGCTGAACAGATCAAGTACCTCAGCCACTCCTCATTCAACTTCCCTTCAAGGCCCTTCATCATCTTCATGACCTTCCTCTGGACACTCTTTAACAGCTTAATATCTTTCTTTATATGGTGGTGCCCCAAACTGCCCACAATATTCCAGGTGAGGCCGCCCCAGTGCAGAGCAGAGCAGAGCAGAACAATCCCCTCCCTAGCCTGGCTGGTGATGCTTTGCTTGATGCCCCCCAGGACAGGGTTGGCCCTCCTGGCTGCCAGGGTACTGCTGACTTGTATTCAACTTGCCATCAACCAGAACCCCCAGGTCAATTTCTGTGGTGCTGCTCTCTTGTTGCCCATTCTGTGTGAGCATCTGAGATTGCCCTGTGCCAAGTGTCAAATGCAACACTTGTCTTTGTTAAACTTCATATGGCTGGTGCTAAGTACATTTGGTATGTTCAGATAATTATGTATTTGAGAAGCAGCTAAACAAGTGTGGAAACTAAACTGGATGATGAGAAGAAGCATTAGATTAATTTGACAATTTGTTATCTTAGTTCTGGGAAAAAAAAAGTTTATATGTGCAGGCTTGATCCTGTGGGACATGTAGGGGATCTTGTGAATTGCTCTCAGCAGGAGCTTATACCTGTGGAGCACCTTCATGGGAAGAACCACAGTGGTGAAGGATGTAGAAATACAAACGTTCAGTTTCCCCTGCCCTGGGCTCTGGAAGCACCAAGTTGTGGAGGCAGTTTAGGTATTGGAGTGGGCTGCTCACAGAACAACCTGTAACAACCAGTCAAAGGAGGGTCTAGAGGTAGCAGGCTGTAAGTTTGGCACACAGACTGAATGCTAGGGCCAGCTTGCTAAAGGTTGCAGATGCACTTTAAAAACAGTTCTTCCCATTTTTAATCAAATTGGTAGATGCCACATTGCCAGTGGTGCTGATTGTCACTAACTGCTCCTTTCAATGTCACTAATCTTACAGCCTTCATGATGCTGTAAAAGATTTGCCAGCTCTCATGCATCATCATGAGTTTCCTGGTAGTTGATCTATTTTCTTAAAACCCTAACTTCTGGAATCAGATGACTAATATAAGAACATCAACTTTTTATTAATAAAATAAAATTTCTAGCTCTCAGCTGGTGGAGAAAAGCGTAGGAACAAGATCCAAGGTTCATAAAGCTAAAAATAAAAAGGAAGCATTGAAACTAGTCTTGCTTTTTAAATTCAATACTTTTAAATAATTTTCATTATATTTTGCTGGTTAACTCATGATACTGATATTTAATACCCCTCAGAATCCAGTTCTGATCCTCTGATGGTTATTCATCTGTAAAATAGCAGAATGGTCAAAAAATGTAGAAAAGATTGAAATGTTCAGTCAATAATCCAGTTACATAGTGGGTAAAGAGCAGGATTAAGTACGCATTTCTCAGAGGGCTGATGACATACTTTACATTCCAAAAATAACAGAGAGAGTGGTAAACAGAATCTCTTAACTTGACAGATTTTTAAATTGGTAGGTATGGCTCTTCTATATCTAATACTTTTAAAAGAGGCAGACCAGAAAAAATAATTATAATCTTATTAAGTCTTGGGATAGCAGAAATATGAAGAGAAGTGGGTAAAAATCAATTCTCTGCCAATATTAAAAGCAGAGAGATCAGATAACCTGATGGTGATAGATTGTCAGTTTGGCTTTACTCCCAGGAGAAACAAGAGCAGAGTAGACAGAGGGTTTAAATTAATAAAATACTAAAGAAGCCCAGTAGTAGTAGTAATAATAATAATTGTTATTGCTATTATTGCAAGTCAACATGGAATTAGGGAAAGTAATTGTGTCAAACATATTTCTAAAACAAGACTGCAAGTTTTGCTGCTAAAATGAAACTTTTGCTGCTTCTGTAAGCAACTATCTGTCTAGAAAATAATTTTGATTAAAAAGAGTAGAAGAATATAAACTCAATCTGGCTCACATTGGTGTAAATCCAGCACACTAGTCTTAAAATAACTAAAAGAGGAACTATCCTCAAGCAATTCTTTTCCTGAGAACTTCTGCAGGGACTGGGTGTTGTCTTACAGTGTTTAATATTGTGTTGTTTTGGTTTAGACTGTGGCTGGGATATAATCCTTAGTGACAGAATTTGCAGCTGGCATAGAGGCTGGAGCAGTGGTTGGATAGATTAAGAACAATTGCCTAGTACTGAGTAAATTTTAAGTTACATGCACTGTCAAAGTCGGGTCAAAAGACCTCCAGATGATATTTTTCAGTCCTTGATACCTGAAGGACCATGCAACATTTTTTAAAGAAATCCTTCATCTACTTACAGTCCCATTAATTCACTGCTAGGCACCTACCACTTGCATGGCGTATATGTGTACATGTCGAAAAGCTGGCAAGCATTTCTGGACTAACTTCTTGTGTTGCAAATGACAATCATCCTGATTGGAGGGAGTAATACCATGGAGGTCAGTCTTGGAACATCAGTGACTATGATGAAGGCAGGTAACACTGACAAGTCCTGGAGCAAATAGTAGGGATTATCAAATGACGGGTGATTGTGGCATGTAACACTATGACAAAAAGAATAAGAAGATCTTTGAACCCACAGAGAGGAAAGATTGGGGCTGAAAATATTGCTTGAGCTTTTTACATGGCCCTTAATGTGAATGACTGTTATGCTTTTAAGCCCAGATGGAGAGGAAACACCACACAGCTGCTTGCTCAATCCTCCCTCTCTTCCCCCCTGCCCACACCTTGGTGGAATGGGGAGAAGAATCAAAGTAAAACTTGAATGTTGAGATAAGAACAGTTTAATAATTGAATATAAAGTAAAATAAAATAATAATGGCAAGTCATTATTAAAAAAGGGGGGGGGGGGAAACAAGTGATGCACAATGCAATTATTTACCACCCACTGACCAATGCCAGACCCCCATTCCCAAACCCTGACTGACTGCTCTTCCAGGTAACTCCCACCTGTTTTTATACTGGGCATGACGTTTAATGATGTGGAATATCCCTTTGGTCAGTTTGGGTCACCTGTCCCAGCTATTCCCCCTTCCAGTTTCTTTTGTGTACCTCCTCACTGGCAGAGCATGAGACAAGAAAAAAAAAAAAGGCCCTTGACTTTGGATAAACACAACTTAGAAAAAAACCAAAACATGAGTGTGTTATTAACACCATTCTCTTTTTTAATCCAAAACACAGCACTGCAACAGCTACTGAGAAGCAATTAACGCTAGCTGAAACCAGGACAGTGACTTAATCACAATCAGTCAAGACTGGATCTGAAAAAAGATCTAGGGACCCCAAAAGGGATGTAAGCAGACTTACACTGTCAAAGTTCAGATCTTAAAAGGTATTTGTTCATCATCTGCCTAACCGCTGAGGCAATTAAATTGATTTGGTACCTCTCTTTTGGGCTGCAGAGATCCCCCCAGAACCTGCAGTTCTGCTCCTGTGCATGTCCTGGTCACATATCTCTGCTGCTGGCACCTGCCTAAGGTGGATTTGGTTCCCAAATCTAGGAGTGTTGCAGTCCCTGGAGCCTCCTCTACATGCCCAGCGAGACCACCTCCACCACACACTGTCAAACACTACCCACAGATCTTCTCACCTCTGTGTACATGCTCTACATTAAACAGGCCCGAAAGCAGAACTTGTCCTTGCCTTTCCTCCCTGTGCCACCCAAGTGCCCTACTCACTAGTGTGATGTGCTTGTGCTGTGGTTCTCAGCCTTGCCTACAAAAAGGTCCATATAAGCCCTTGCTCCATGACCCTGCTGGCTTTCCCCCCAGCATGCATACCCGTGGCTGAA
Source organism: Dendrocincla tyrannina (assembly GCA_035047865.1). NCBI lineage: Eukaryota > Metazoa > Chordata > Aves > Passeriformes > Dendrocolaptidae > Dendrocincla > Dendrocincla tyrannina. The sequence goes on from JAWWMP010000001.1 coordinate 52,862,792, forward strand.
GTAGGTAACAGGGGTTTGGGTTCCCAGCTAGGAACAGGCACACAGCTTGTATGTACTTGGACCTAGCCTTCATCAGGGAAAAAGACATTCAGCAGCAGAGGGCTCTTCCCATTCTCAGACTAAGCCTTCATGAGATTAAAAGGCTGCAGGATGAGACTTGGCACACTCACATTCAGGGCGAAAAAACAATAATAATTAACAATGTGAATAATTAAGCAGTGGAAAGGCATGCCAAGATTTGTGGCTTGTTCTTCAGCGCTAAATATTTTATAGCAAAATGTCTTTTTCTCAAAGAATTGTTCCAGTTCGTATGGGAGCAAATTAGGTCAGGGGAGTTCTCTGACCTGAGGTAGGTAGAAGATCACGTAGATAATCTATATATTCCCTCTGGTCTTGTGACTAATTCCCTTTGGTACAGCTGTTCCTGATGTGAGATCACTGGGACCTGTGCTTGCCCTCGGGACCTTGCAAACTAATTAACATTTGTTGTGTCAACCCATTAGATACTCATAGGCTGCATGCAGACTCATTAGTTAAACTGAATTATGTATTTGCTCTTTGAACATTATCAAAACATTCAGATCTAGCATGTTTCATGGTCTGCCACTATTACTTCTTCTTTGTACACAGATTTCTGTGGTTACTTCTTGCTCGAAAACCACAGACTTTTCATGCGCTTATACTGGTTTCGGTTATTTCATGGATTGAAACTATGGTGGCTGATGTCATCCTGGTCTTTTAAATTTATCTTACTTTTGATGAAACCCTTTATTGTTAGATTTAAAAACAATAAATATTTGTTTCAGATGTCATATATTAACCTTGTTTTTAAAATCCTGGCAGTGCAAGATGCCTACAGAAGGTGTATACTAGCTCACACATCAAGGGCCTGCAGGCCCCAAGTAGGTACCTCCACACCTGCAGTGCCTGCAAAGGAGCCTGATCCGAGCCTCTTCCAGTGAGCAGGGTGTTCATGGAAAGTGGGATGTGATAGGGAAGTATAAAAACAGTGCAAATGCATAGAGTACCCGAATTCACTGCAAATTACCTGTTTTGTTTGAGCTGGGTCCACATTACCCTAAATTTTCCTAGAGCACAGGTAGGCAGTCAGACTCTTCCTGTGAAATCCTCAGTCTTTGTGCCTCCTTTGGAGCCTGAAGCAGTCTACCTCATTTCTTCCCTTCCCCCTTTAATAATAAACAGACAACAAGAAATTGGTCTTGGAAGAGTTTTGAGATCCCACCACTGTCTTCCATCTGCAGTGATGTTTGTTTGAGCTCTGGCTGTGTGAATATTCGTCATGTTCCTGTCTTCATCCCAAGCCAATTTCAGGGGGACCCCAGTGTCCCATGACTGTAGGAATATCCAGAGCTGCCACAGAGCCATTCTTTTCGGTCACATTTATCCACCAGTTTGCATGTGCTGGCTGTGCATTTAATGTGTGAATAATAGTTTTTTGTGACTGCTATTCAGCACCTAAATACTTCTGCTGGAAAGAAGGTGAAGGACAGCGGGGTGGGGAGGATTTTAGTTAATAAAGCTGTTATTAATTGCTGACAAGACCAGTGACTATCTTAAGAAAAGGGAATCTGACCTCTTTCCAAGTCACTAAACAGGAATTTGCACTGCAGAATATGTGTGAAGCATGTGTTTTCCAGGAAAAAAAAAGAAAAAAAGGAGCGTTTACAGTTGCATTGCCTAGGGATTTCAACATTTGTGAGGAAACATCAGTGACCACACAGTGTCCACATTCTTTATGATGACTTGATTATTTTAGCTCTGAGCCAGTGAAGCACTAGATGAACTAGACCCACCTCACGTGACCTACCTCCTGCTAGACCCACTCCACATGAACTCAGCCTTATGGCAACCAGTTTCTTGTGTTTCAGATGTTCCTAAAACTTCCTTTAGCCTGGGGGAAAAAAAAAAAGTTAATCATGAAGCAGGTATGCAAGAACCCTGTTCCAGCTGACTGGGGTTTTCACACACAGATACTGGTGAGGTTAACACTGGTGGAGTCTGACAGACAGCATGAAAGTACTCCAGATGTCTTGGCTCTGAGAGATGTTTTGGCAGTCACTGAAGGAGGATTGGAGATTGAGTCCTGTTCCTGTAAAGCTGCAGTCACATAACATACATGTGTGAGTCTCACTGGCACTGCAGCTTCACCTCTCCCTTCTACCCAGGGACCATCAGGACTGAGTGACATGAGGCCTGATGCTCCCTAACCATATGTCCTTGCAGAGAGCTGCCAGGACTCACTGTGCTGCCCACACCATGACTCCAATGCTGCCACCACAAACTGCATCCTGCTGCTGATCCCATCTGGGATCAGGAGGTGCTCACAGGCCAGTGAGAATGTTGGCTACCTAGGCAGGAGCATAAATTGTGCAGCATCTCGAGTGCTGTTTGGATGTGTCCAGTTGAGAAAGATGCTGCTGTGGATGAAAGCCCCAGGGATGAAGTGCAGCCTCCCTGTGCTCCAGTGCATGGAACTTGAACACCCTGCTGTCAGCTGCAGTCCCTGGCCGAAGCAGGGGAAGAAAAGGCTAAGTACCTGCGAAGGAGGAGATGTGGAGGTGGTTCACTCATTTAATTTCATAGCTGTCAAAACCAGCCTGAAACTGGGAGTAGCAAACAAGTTGAGAAGAAAAGCAATGTTTACATAATCCTTTGGCAGTGAAATGGGCCAAGGTTCTTGTGGGAGAAGAGGAATGCAGTTTTTAAGAAACAAATAGCATTGCTGTACTAGATAGTAGCTGGGATAGTCCTGCTTTCCTTAAGAGTAGCACAGAAGTTTACTGTAGGTTTATGTCTTGTCTTTTGTCTCCATGGTCTCTCCTCTGAAAAAGAGCTCTGTAAAGTGGAACATTCCTGCTGTTTTCTTTAAAATAATCTGTAATTTCTTGGCCATAATGCAAAGGGGAACACCCATCTGTTTGATTTTGGGACTTTTTTTTCTCTTTTCCACGAATGTTCTTGTTTATGTTAACAGGCAAATCTAATCATCCAGCTCAGAGAAGAGTTACACAACTGCAAACCTCCTGAGATTTCAGTCTAATAGCAAATCTTGCTTAATACCCCCATCTTTGCTTCTTGCTTCACATTTGCAGCTCCTTTGGTGTTACAGCTGTGCTCTTATAAAACAGATTAAACAGCAAAAGGAATGCTGAATGGAAAAGCTGTGCTATTTCCACCTTTCAGGACTTACTGAAATGAGCCTGGCTGTGTTAAAACATGAGCTAAAACTCCCACAGGGAGCATTAGTCTGAGTGATTCATATAAATACTTAAAGAAGTCAGCCTTCGTTGAGCTTCCTAGTCAAATAAGGTGGATAACAGTACACAAGCAGCAGAGCCCCTCTCCCCCCTCCTTTGGATAGCACTTTTGATAGAAACCTACTGTCCTTTAGTCTCACTGAGAAGCAGCAAGATGAGTATTGGGTAACAACAGAAAACCTGGGCTTTGGGTAACTTTCCCATGATGAATTGCGAGTATGTTTTCTGTGAAACTGCCTAGTGCTGTGAAACGTTCTTCGTCTGTGCCCTTGATGTGGGCTGCCTGGAGAGGGAAATCTCATCAACCTCTAGAAATGCAGCCAGGTTTATGATCACTTTCTTTTGCAGTTGACTTTTAGGGGTGATAATCTTATCAGGAGGAGGTCTGAAGAAAGGTAAGTTACAGGTATGTGCATTTCATGCATGTTGATAAAGGCATGGACGGAGCTGCTTGCTTTCCCTCTGCTCTGCACTGTCTGGTTTTCAGGAGCTGTCGCTCAAACCCAACCTTCCTGTTAGATTTTTGCCTCCACCCATGTGCTCTGTGTGGAGCTGGATTCTGACCTCAGCACCAGTGCTGCAGCCACCGGCACAACAGTGAGCGGGTGTGAACAGCACTAGTGGTCGTGGGCTGGAGGAGGTCCCCTGCTGTAATATTGAACTCTGCTCTCTATGAGCTGAAAAATTGCCATGTGCTGGGGCACCCACCTCCTCAACATCTTTTACGGGCAACTTCTGTGGAGATGATCTTCTCTTGGCTTGCTTTGGGCCCTGCCTGCCCATCTTGACAGAGGAGTCCCCTGTTCCTGGCTCTGGAAGCAGCTCTAGCATCAGCCGCTGTGGGAATGCTAGTGGAGCCATAGCTGAAACGAAGTACATTGCTCAGAGAATAGAGCTGGGTAGCCAAGTTTCTGCAGCACTTCCAGATGTGAAGCGGGGGAGTTGGGTTTAGCCTATTTTTCAGATTCTTTTTCTTTCTAGTTTTTTTTTTTTAAAGCATCATGTAAGCACATTGCGAACAATTTGTACTGTTCACTCACACCCAGCTGCATGTTCCCAATGTCAGTGCTTAGCATTTTTTCTAAGACTCTCCAGCCAAAGTTACATCTGTGTGTTGGGGCAGATTGACAGCAGAGATCCTTTCCACTGAAGTCCAAGAAAAAACTATCCCATGTTCACTCTGTCGTATGTGTGACTATTGCCCTTGACCTCCAAGATATTCCCATCCTGACAGACCACTCCAAGGACTGTGGAGGGCCAATGTCCATGGTCACTCAACCAGGAGGCAAAATTCCTCTTAACTTTAGGGAGTTTGAACTGAATAAATACTGTGTGTTTGACAAGAAGTGCTCCAAAGAGGCATGATTGCTGAGTAACTTTCCATCTGTGTGGACACTTGAAAGAAGGGGCAAAGGCTGCTGGAAAGTCACAGAGTGTATTTATTTCTACAGGGAACTGGGAGCTCAGACCTAAGTCTTGATCCCCCTGTCAGCATGCTGCACTGGTGCTTTAGCTTCACCTTAATATGCGTTTTTCCTCTGTTTTTGTTCTGCTTGTAGTTTCAATCAACCTCCTTAGTAAAACTTGCAGCATTTTCTGGGGAATTAAGCATAACTGTGAGGGGGTATTAGGTGGTGAGAGGAACTAAAGAAACCTCCAGTGCAACCTGTCAATGCTTCTTTTCAGGTGATAAGAAATGAGTGTGACGATGCACAGGCTCCTGCTGCTCCTTCTCCTGGTCAACTTCGGCTTACTTGCACCCAGGTTTTCAGTGAGTATCTTCTAGTTAGCGTCTGTACAATCTCTCAATGGTTCCTCATTTCCAGTCGTGCAGAGATGAATGCTCCCCTGCAAGAGGGGTGGAGACCTGCAAGAGTAGAGCAAGAAGGCATCTGCCTGCAGCTAAAGGAATGTCACTCTTCTTATCCTGATAAGACAGGGTTTTCACAGCATTAAGGGCTGTGCAGCTGTCTGGGTGACTGAACTGAGATTGCCAAGAACTAAAAAGAAAAATAAACTGGGGTTTTTTGTTTGTTTGTTTGTTTTTTAATGTGGTTTTATAGCCAAAATATCAGCTCTTTTGTATTCCAATCTTACACAAAGATGATTCTGGAACCAGGTTTGGCCTATTTGCAGTGCAAAAGCTGAGTTTCCCCCCCTCTTATCAATCTGAACATTTTAATAGTCTGCAAACTTTCCCTTTGAGCTCATTAAATGGGGGTCAAGACAAATTATTTTTGTCCAAAGTAAGGCTTTGTGCATCTTATCATATTCTGGTATGCTCTGATCAATGCCAAGGTCATTGTAGAAACCCCATTTCTATTGTATTCAACTCAACTGCTCACGCATCATAGAAGAGACCACCATCCAATCATCTTGATCCACAGAGGCAGTGTGATATGTTAGGGTCAAGAGGAGACAAATACTCCTCTCTCTGCCTCTCTGTTCTTACCACTGAATGAATCATGGGGGGTTTTGTTGTATTTTTTCCATAGGACAAAGATGTCTGCCTCCTAGACAACAATAAATTAAGACAAAGGTTAAAACAACTTCAAGACTTGCTTTACTTGTATGAACTGCAAATGAAGGACATCCTGGAGAACACTTACCACAGAACAAAAAGTGGACTATTTTCGGGCAACAGGAGCATGCAGCATGAGATTCTTTTACCCACAACCAGTGGAAATCTGATAGTCTATGACCAAGGTACAGTTTGCAGTAATGTGCCAAAATGTTTATCTCTCCCTGCAGTGTCTTGTGTCATATTTTATTTCTGCTAAAAGTTTTATTTTTTTAAAGTGAATTTTATTTGAAAATGAAGATACATGGGAAGAACAAGAACTGACTGCTGCAGCTGGTAGAGTCAGCTGGCCCAGCTTTAAGCATCTACCACCCAGGTACAACATGGACAACTGCAGCTGGGCTTCTCACCTAAGACTCTGCTGCAGAGAGGAACAACCAGTTCTCATGTTTTCCATCAGAATTATTTTAGGCATCTGCTGCAGAAAGAGATGGGTCCTGCTCTTAAAGAGCCCATTTCCCCTGAGTGACTTAGGGAAGCCCAGAGCGCCTGGCTCAGCTGCAGGCACCGAAACCGAAACCTGTTTGGAGGAGCCAAGCCTCCCTATTCCTCAGTTCCTCCATCACTTCTGTGGCAAAGTAACAGGCATGCATACTTTGTTCTTTGGTGTTACTTTGAGAATATGGTCATAAACGACATCATCTCCTGTGCCCAATATTTTAGGCTTTGTGGGCATTACCTTGAAAGTGTGAAGCACTGAGGTCCTTAAAGGCTCTCTCCTGATACAGTCCTGGTGGAACTGGTCACGGGAGCTTAACCTCTGGTTTTAGTATTGTTGTTCCCTGATCCTATCTGAAGTACAGCCGAGGTTACCTTACCTTCTACATGGAAATTAGCTTCCCTGCAAATGATTTTGCTGATGGAGACAGTTTCAGTCCTGCATCACTTTCATACTGCAGCCCCAGCCTAAGCTGCATCTGTCACGTATCTCACGATTTGGGAATGATTCCCTTAGAAGGCATGGCTGTAAAGGCTCTCAAGCCTTCCTGCTCTTTGTCAGGCCCTGCAGTTTGCAAACCAACATTGCTACTACCTTGCTGAACCATTTGCTTTGATTTTCCAAGGCTTGCAGAGCTATGCACAGGCAGCCCAGGTGTTCTTGTCCCATACAGCCTCTCACTGATGTCTTCTCTTGGTGGCAGGTACCCCCTTTGCTTTTCCCCCATGCCATTTAACAAACCAATACCATTCTGCCCAGATTGCTCTGCAGTGTATAATCAGAAGAAGACCAAAAGTGGCTACTACCGGATCAGGCCCAGAGCAGACAGAGAGCCTTTCCTGGCATACTGTGACATGTCTGATGGAGGTGGGTGGACGGTCATCCAACGGCGGAGTAATGGCAGGGAGAATTTCAACAGGTGGGTACATCATTGTTGCACCAACAGGGCTTTCAGTCAGGCCAACAGCTCCCACCCCTGTCCTGCTGTCTGGCAAACTCCCACCCTTGAGAAGCAGGGTACACAAGACTATATATTAGTGATGATAATTTAGGATTAGGGCAATCTGGTGGTATCTATTGACAGCAGGAGGCCATTTTCAAATTGGATCTATAGTATCTTTTCCATGGTTTCTCTGCATTGGAATGCATATTTGTTTTACCATTTTTGGAAACTGTCAAAGGCTCCAAATTTGAAGGTATCTGCTGCCAGAGCATAGACTGAGACTTGTTTAACATATCTGTTCTCATATCGGGAATTATGTTCAGCATGTTGTAACATTTATTACCATATTCAGATAATTCAAAAAGATGCCAAACCAGATTGTCCTTTCTCAATGCAAAATCCCAAAGAGGTGACTTTTGCACAGAAGTTTACAGGAGGAGAGATGCTCTGGTAGCAAGGTAATGTCCCCATGCAGATTAATTCACTATCACAGCACACACAGTTTCAGGGCATATCTAGTGCTTCTTAAAGCCTGTTCAGTCCGTTGCAAAGCTACCTCAACTGGCTCTAAGCTGGCTTGCCCAGAGAGTGGTAGCTGTCTAGCCATGGTAGTTCAGGTGAATGAAAAACATCCAGAAGAGGAACATTGACTACTAGTATGTAGGTCAGGCTGAATTAGTATACATAATAACAACATGGAATTTGAGGGAATAAGCACAGGGTTACTAAAACTAGAAATGATGATACACAGGAAGTATATGTAAATATCAAAGATAATACATAAATCATGTGAATTATAACTTGCTGAGGAACAATATCAGGTGTTTTGCTGAAGACCAATGTGACAGCTGCTGCTTTCGCTTTTCATCTAACTGACAACCTCTTCCTGTGAGCACCACATCCAGGAATTTGAAGGTTTGATCCCAATATATGTGTGTACACAGGTTTAGCAGGAGACAAAGTAAGCTGGGAGTTGTATTTGCTTCTAAGGCAAAGTGACAAATCTCAGCTCAGAGCTTGTAATGAGTCGGATACTTTTAGCAGTGTCTGGAAATACACTTCTGGAATTTTACTTGTTACCATACCCAAGTGTCACAAACTGACTAATTCCCTCACATGCTGAAGTTGATATTTGTATCTCACTGCAGGAAATGGGATGATTACAAACTGGGATTTGGAAGATTCCAGGGCAAGAATGATGAATACTGGCTGGGCAACGATCACATCTATGACCTGCTCTCTAGAGGTTCAAGTATTTTCCCTCTGCAGATTTCTTTGTAATTTGCATTAGACAGCTCACCTAACAGGACATAACTTTATGTTTAGGAGAGAGCTCAGTAAAGATTGACCTGATGGACTGGCATGGGGAGACACGCTATGCAGTCTATGAAAATTTCCAGCTTGCAAATGAGCAGGTAAGAAAGAGATACAGCAGCAATTTGCTTGTTTTGGTCTTGCATATGCAGCATCAGACCAGTATCAGGTTTGTAACTACAGCTCTGCAAAACTTACCTGCTCTGGTTCCCTGGGACTCCTAGTTTGTCTGACTGGCAAACAGTCCTGAAAGCAGGGACAAATGCCTGGGACTCTTTCGTTACAACGGCAGAGTGCCCAAGTCACCAGGTGACAGGATCATGTGTGTGTGCTTTCTTGCTAACTCTGATGCTGCATAGAGGGCAGCTCTGTGGTGGTGCATCTCTCTGCTGCAGAGATTCCCACATATATTTGCCTCTGGTCTCATGATTAAAAAAGTCTGCTGAGAGTAAGACCCTTAGGTTTTGAACCTCTGCAACAAAATGGAACCCTGTTCTCCTACTTTCTAAGAGACTATTCCAGACTGTCACAAAAAAGGCAAGCACCAGAACAAACCCTCACTGCTTTGTTTTAAAATAAAACAATGAGCTCTAATCACAGCATTGAAAGAGCAGTTGTAAGTTCCTATCTTGAAGAGAGGTACCTATAGCACTACACCTGGTGCTGCAGACACAGAAAGCCCAAAGACAGAAACATCCTGTATTTTTGTGTTGGCTTTCCAGCTGTTGGCAGTGCCCTGCTCATACAGGTGCTGTTCTTTGCAGACTTGCCTTTCTGAATACCACAGGTAAGTAGGCCAAATAATCAAGGACATGAGTTCCATTGCACAGACCAGTCCTAGTTCCAACTCAGTCACTGCTCCAGAAATGTACACATTATGCTCAGTTTGCAATTAGAGACGTCTTATGGAAAGTTTGAACAGCTTAATTTTAATAGCTTATTGCCATTTTTGATAAAGGAGGACTATGATGACAGGACAAAGCCCATAACACAAAACTAATCATCCATCTCATCTCTTAGACCTGTTAGCTGTGCACAATGGAACTTTTATTCTAAGTATTCCTATCAGGACCAGGTGATTTAGCTAGAAATCAGATGGCTTCTAGTCCTTGGTAAAGTAAAATGCCTAAGTATTTATTGTAGCTGAACAACTGAGCAGTTTATGAAGGCAACTACTTGGCACAGTTTTCTGCTAAGTTTGTTCTTATCAGCTAGAAAGAGCCTTCCAGCTTGCTGTATAGTGTATCAAGTGGTTGTTGAACCACAAAAAACCTGAAGCCCTGTGTAGCAGCAACAGTAATTAGCAATTCCTTTTGGAAGTTTAAATCCTGCATTGATCTACGCGAGAATCATTGAAGCATGGAGACAAAAGTCACCCTTGACTTCAAAAGTCATGCCTTTAACAGTGAATAAAATGGCCAGAACAAATTCAATCTCAAAATGGGAGGAAGGACAGAAAGATATGTTTCACATACTTTTGCAGGAAAATTACAGGTTATGGTTTGGCACCTACTCTGGTAATGCTGGCGACGCTCTGTCTGGTGGGAGCAATTTTGAAGATCAGTGGTCAGCCTCTCACAGAGGGATGCAGTTCACCACATTTGACAAGGATCACGATCGATTCCTGGCAGGCAACTGTGCATCAGAGAACAAGGGCGGCTGGTGGTTTAACAGGTATGGAAAACAGCTAATTCCTATTGGATGCGTAAGGTGTGGGTGGCTGTACAGCTGAGAGGACGTGCCTGCCTTACAGCAGCTGGAGGTTGCTGTGTGCACTTGCACAGCCAAACCTACAATGTTCACACCTATAGATCCTCAGAGGAAAGTAATCTGTTTCTTTCATTATAGAAAAGCAGGTAAATTGCATTCATTTTAGGATAATGGGTCAGAAGAAATGCATAAGGGCCAACAACCTGGAATTAAAAGAGCCCGACTAAAATTCCTAAAAGTGCTTTGGGTTGTGCTCCAGCAAAGAAAACAATTGAAGCCATGGCAAGGTAAAGTGTGTACAAAGGACATTTCTCTGTTGTGAAGCATGTCTAGGCAGTGAGCTACCCCACGACAGTCAGGATGGTATATTTGCAAGTTGAGCGTACACCACATATCAGTGGATAATGACTCGGGTTCACTAGCCCCAGGACCATGGACACACCGCTCTCAGTTTTTCTCTGCTTTAGTGCAGGACAAGCCCCTTTGACCAAATCCTCATCACATACCGATTGAAATCAGTGGAGTTACAAAAATGTCCATCAGTAGTAGGATTTACTTCAATTAAAAGACATCTGCATTTTTAGGTGTCAATATGGAGTTGCCTGCACTTGAGCTAGAGCCTACCAAATGGCACTACACCGCTCAGTGTAGGGGAATAGGCAACGTAGTGATAATGTCCGTAGTTAATACACCTGAAGGAGTCAACTGGTTGAATTGTCTGACCAGTGTGTCTGCTTTGGGATGACCCACATACTTCTCTGGGTTCCACTGCATGCATTAACCACATCTCCATCCCACCCTGGTATTTCTAAATGTATGTTGTGTGAAACTGTGCTTCACTGCAATGACGCAATATCTTCCCACGCTAAACATAATTCCCTTTTCCCCTCTCCTACATTATTAAAAGGTGCCATGCTGTAAACCTCAATGGACGATACTACAAAAGAGGAAGGTACGAGGGACCCCATGATGATGGCATGATTTGGTCTACATGGCATGGGACATGGTACTCGCTAAAATATTCAGCCATGAAAATCAGGGCTCCATTCTTCGTTGACAGTGAGAGTGGAGACGGTGAGAACAGCTAGGGCAGCTGAAACCTTCTGCTTTGGAAAAAGTACAGGCTGAAAAGAATTGTTTAAGTTGATAGCCAGTTCTCTGCTGCTGCCAATTGCCAAACCTGCACTGTGATAACTCAATTTGCACCTGCTTCTGCTACCTGAAGCTAACAGCACAAATTGTTTGAACATGGAGCTCAGTCCTGGGATAGACACAGATTTCTTTTTCAGCAGTTTTCAGGACTTTGTTGGAGAACATTTATTAAAAGCTCTCTGGACTTTGAATGATCAAGCATGCCCTTTAACCTATCTATACCCTTCCAGGTCTAAACCTTTCTCATCTTAATTTTAACCATCAGTGCTTCAGTTTCAAGAATATCAAAACAGAAAGAACAAAGTAATGGGGAATTGGACTTCATCTAGTGTGCCTTTGCTAGTGCTTTGTTCTGCATCAGGAGATGTTTTTAATCAACTCCCCCTATGGTTCTAAATTGCCACAATTCAGTAGCAAGGAGTGTGTGAAACCAAACATGTGGATAAGTGTGCTCGAACTGCTAACGTGCATCCAGACTAAGACTCCTTCAAAGTAAACCCCCACAATGTGGACAGTGTGGGCACTGGGTTCCATTGCCAACAGCTTCCCACTGCAGATCCACTGCTACAGCACACTGCAACACATTTATGCAGACAAATACAACCTTGCCAACCAGATTTAAGCCCCAGACTACAATTAGGCAGATTTTACTAAATTTAAGCTGAGCATAGATCTTCTTAGGTCTTTCTAAAATGCAGACATGATTCATTTGTACATTCCCTTGTAAATTATCAGATAACTTTGAGTTAGAGAAACGGAATCAGAAAGCAGTTGAACCACAAGGCAAACTACTTTCATTGTCTCCCTGGAGTGAAGCAATTGAAAGAAATAGAACACTAAGAGTTTATTTTCTGCAAGTTGTTAACAACCGTATCAGCTTGATGCAAATCATTTAACTACTGTGTTGTAAAAGAAGCCTATTTTTTTCTGATTTACAATAATTATTTAAACTGCTAGTTCTTTTCCATTTATTTGCTTTTAGATCCATACATATTGTAATTTGTATATACATCCATAAAGGGTGAAATAAAGCTATCTGAGTAGGACAATACTTTTTATCTGGTTTTTAACAGTAGGAACTTGAACAGAAAGTTGGATTAATATCTTGGAATGCTCATAATATGAGAAAAGCATTCTTTTGGTGTTAGCCTCAGTTGTTTTCCCCCTGCTGTCTTGGGTAGTTGAGCGTGTCTGTAAGGTAAGTTCAATTTGCATGGCTCAAGCTGCCCAGGAGACAATGCAGAGACGTGGTGAAGGTTCAGTGTAAAATTTGGTTTGGTTCCTCTGCTTTATCAAAAGGTGAAACCCTGTTCTCACTGTTTCTTAGACATCCCAGTGATTACAAATGTGAACATTGGAGTGCACGAGGCAGCAATCCAGAGAGCCAAGTTCCTAAAGTCCTTGTCCTTCTCAAGACTGCATCCCTGCCCCCTTCCCAAGCATACCCGCATGGAACGAAATGTGCACCTATATGTCTGAAATGAGATTGCTCTTGTGAAGAAAGGGCTGCAAACAGCCAGCACTACTTCACTTCTGATCCCTACTTCTGTACTTTACTATGGTAGAATCTCAGTGCAAGGTTCTAACTCCATGTTGAGAAACATAAGGAATGACTTTGCACACATCATAATTGTGTGGCCATTGATGCAGTGCTGAGGGCAGTAAGGACGATTTTTGCTGTGTGGAAGACGGAGAGAAATGTGAGTGAAATCAGTTAGTGCCTTCTGGCCAGTGTTGCTCAATCCTATTTTTCAGTAGAGGACTAAGGAAGCTGGGTAAATATTACAGAGTTCAGAAACTACATCATTGAAGGGACAGCCTTAGCAATTTCACAGTTCATTAAGCAGCCGATAACCCACCTGATAATGAAGTATCAAGCTGGAGGTGAAGTCAGCTGGGCTTAGTCAGACAACTGCCACCCGGTCCAGTTGCCCAGTGAGTGAGCAATGTAAAATCCAGACTACACAGCCTGTTTCCCTCTGTGTCAATATGGAGAGGCAGGCATTATAGTTGGGCTGTCTTCAGCCAGCATCAATGTTACGGTGATTTTTTTCTGTCTCTGAGAGAGAAAGAGGGGCCAAGGTATGACAAGCTAGGAGGGAAGGGGTCTGCCTTGATGTCTTTGAGGTAAGATGTACCTAAGTACATCTTATGCATTACAGTAGCTGCTCTGAAGACAGCCCAACACTGAGACAAGTTTGCAGGCAGCAGCATCTGATTTAGGGCCATGCTGCCCCTTCTCTGCCCTCCTGCAGGCACAGGGAACCCCCTCGGAGATGCAGGGGTCACAGGGCTTTGTGCAGGAGCCTTAAGCTCCCAGAGCAAACCCCAGGAAGCATTTCAGAACGCTCTTTATCTCAATAAACAGGGTAAAATGCCACTAGCTGAGTACTTATTTGATCTGAGGGCTACCGCCAAGCTCAAATCACTCCCACTGAAGGTTAGGGGAATGCTTGCTGAATGTTGCTGCACTGTACATTTGATCTCCCGTTTCTCCAGGGTTTCCCATGCGTAGAGGGTCAGCAAAGCTTAAATAGACACTGTAGCCCTGCAGCTCCAAGGCTGATGGATCGCTGCTTCAGGGCCAATGTGCCTCACAAGGCAGAGTTTACCTTAGTACAGGGACGGTGAGTAACCTGAGCAGCAATTGCTTCAGAGGTCTGATTTACAGCTCATTTAAGTCAATTTAAAGACTCATTACGTTTGACTGCCTTTGGATAACTCTTCAAGCGTGGACATGTTCCCAAATGCTTCAAACAGCATTTCAAGCTGACAGTTTATGGGAACGCATAGCCGGGGCTAACACCACGCTGGGGCAAGGGCTGAGCGCCGACAGTGTGCCCTGTTGGCACAGCTCCTGGGAAAGAGAGCACTCACATCGCCCTGTGAGTCGGATCCGTCGCTCCAGAAGCAGCTGCAAAATGTTACCCATCAAAACGGCCATTCAAACAGCTGGGTTTGATTCTGGTGGCCCGATGATGACAGTCGTGCTCCTCCTACGCTGTCACAGCAAGTGACACCGTGTGCCTGTCAAGTTACCTGTGCACGCTTTGGACACTTCAGTGGGGTGCCATCAGTAACTGGCAACTAACACATAATGATGCTGCTCTTCCTTTAAAATCGCTGTTGTTTGCAGGGAACGAAAAAAAAGCACGGGATTGGGAAATCTATTTTTCTGTTCAGAAAGTCCCTTTTGAGAAAGACAGCAGTCCCTTGCAGAGAATGGAGCATGTGCTAATTTTTCCTTCACAGCCACAGGGCAGGTTAGAGGACATGTAGTGTTGGGCTCCTTATGGGAGAGTTAAGACTGACAGTCCACTGCTTTAACCTATCTTCTCTCACACCAGAATCCATGGGCATCATCTCTTCTATTTTTGCTTTTGCCCACTAGAATTCCCCTTGTCTTTGCAAAGTCCCTGGAGAGATGGTTATCCTAATGATTGGCAAGGAAAGTCTCTAAATCATTCTCACTGGTCTGAGCTCTGGCTCTCTTGTTAACCAGGGTTCCAACCCAAATCTGAACACTTGCAGCAGTGTGTTATGGCCAATTTGAGATCTCTGGTTTTAAAGCAAAACAAAAAAAAACTACCCTGGCTTTTGTACTTCACTGTTACCACTCTCTACAACTACCTGAACAGAGGTTGTAGCAAGGTGGGGGTTGGCCTCTTCTCCCAGGTAACAAGTCACAGGACCAGATGAAACGACCTCAAGTTGTACCAGGAGAGGTTTAGAGGGAAGAGAATATGAGGGAAAAATTCTTCACTGAAAGGGAGGTCAGCCATTGGAATAGGCTGCTCAGAGAAGCGGTAGAATCACTGTCCATGGAAGTGTTCCAAATGTGTGTGGATGTGGCACTTGGGGGCATAGTTTAGTGGCAGACCTGGTGGTGTTAATTAATGGTTGGACTTTATGATTTCAGAGGTCTTTTCCAACCTAAGTGATTCTATGAGTCTCTAAGATTCTCTGTGAATCACCGGATGTTGACATTATATTTTTAATTTTTGTTAACAGAACAGGTATTAATCAAATATTCTTGTTTGCTGGTTTTGTTCATAATTTATTCTGAGCTTGTTGTAGTAGTATTGTTGTCAATATATTTACATTTAAAAAATTTAATAAAGGAAAATATGATTATGGAAAGGATGGATGATTCAACAGTTCTCTCACTTTTTACAGGTAACATGCTGCAGTAATATTTCTGCGAGGATTAAAATCTGTTTTCTTTGCCCTCCCCGTGGCATGCCTTTTCTACTAATTCCCTGCAAATATTTGTACATTATTGTTTTCTTGATATAAATACTGACAGAAAGAAATTATCAAAGTTTTGAATGATGAAAAATGCCTCCTCAATTTTAAATTCACTCCAAGTATCCAGCATCAATTGTTTGCATTTTCATGTGCAAAAAAACCCACACCATACGAGTTATTTGAGCAACTATGACAAATCAACACAGTTCAATGATGACTATCAGAAAAATGATGAAAACTGCTCACAACTAGAGGTTTGTGCTTTCTAAATGGGAAAGGATTCACTAATGAGGGCAGATGGTTAAGGATGCTGAACAATGGATGCTTCAGTATGTCACTAGTACAGAGTCCACACATGAGAAAGTCTACATCGGGGCATTCGTCATGTCTGACTCATGAAATGTGGCTGCTTTAGGCAATACAATCTATTGGCTATTCCCATGTCACACCTTCACTAACACGTGCTTTCCCAGGGTATTTTGTGTGTATTGTACACACATACATACAAAAAAACATTATATGAAAGCACTTTCCAGTAATTAGAAAGGAATATGTTCCCATGAGCCAGATCTAGGGCATTATTCACTCCTGCTCCATGTGCAGGTAACGTGATTCCTCTTGCTTCTTCTACCAGAAGCTAACTGATCCTGAAGATCCTCTCCCACGCATGCCCCTCCTGTAGAGCTGCAATGAGTCACTCATATCACCAGCTTCTCAATGCTTAGAGTACTTGTTTCATCTTCTTCATTTGAACCAAAATACCCAGGGAGATCGATCATCTGCTGCTCTGCCTCTGTTAAGCCAAAGGTAGTATTATCATAAAAGGCAAACTCAGGGTCCAAGGGGAAGCTCTGGCACTTGTCCCTTCGGTACTGGGCAGGACTAACACTTAGGCCTCTCTGGGAATTATCCTTGCCATTTGAGCCTGTTTCCTTCCGCCACACGCCTCTGGGGTTTGGTGAAGGGCCTCTCTTACTTCGGCTGGGCTCAGGCTTCTCAGCTGCCTTCTCCTGACCAGCAGGCTGGTGGTCAGTGCTCATGTCCATCTTCCTCACCGGGGGACCTGCCTTGTGGTGGGACTTTGTGCCATGGCCCTGTGGTTCACACACCAGCACAGTGCTGTGGGGCTGATCCAGCTTTTCGGAAGCTGGATTAGCATTTCTTGATTTTGGCCGTGTCCTGTCCTCCAGACTCTGGTCCCACATCCTGGTCCTGGAGTTGTAGAGAGGAGTCTGTCGGGGTGTGAGAGTGGACATGCTTCTCTCTCTGAAAGGCCTGGCCTTTTTAGTTTCATGGAAACTGGCTGTTCTTCTAAACTGTGAGTTTCTGTGACAGCCCCTGTCGGGCAAGTCCGCTCTGTTATCCTGGTGCTTGAAGTGAGCTCTTCTTACCAGGGTTTGGGTAGGGCTTGTTGCAGGATTGGCCTGTGAGAAAGGAAAATCCAGCCTGGGGTGAGAACTTTCCCCCAGGAATTTGGGGTGACTGCCTGGCTGGTCCAGAAATGGAGATTTGATCCGAAATTTGTTTGCCGCTGCCTCCTCCTGGTTTTCCGCGCTCAGGGGAAGCATTGTGGTGGCACCAACAACTGTGTCTGTGAGGGGATTCTGAGAGACATGGTACACCTTAGTGGTCTCTGTCAGGCCTTTCTTCTTCATCTCTTTCAGCTGCTGCTGTGCCAGGCGGTAGCTGAAAATTGGAGGGATTATTTTTTGGGCATTTGGTTGAAAGTTTTCACTTCCGGAGGCATTTTCTTCTTGGGCAAATTGAAGGCTTCGCCTGTAGGTCAGAGGAATGTTAACAGGGGCATCTCCTCCTTCAGCAAAACTGTCCCGCTGCTTATTGCCTTGGCAAATGTTCTCTTCGTCAGAATTTTTCCGGAAGCCAGGAGAATGGACTGAGTTTCGTCGGACAGCAGCGCTGCATTTCTGAGCTCTGCAGAGCTTCCTCCAAAGGGTGATGAGAATGGTGGCAAAGATGATAAACAAGCATATGGAGATACCTGTGATGGTAACTATATTATTTGCTTTCTGGTCCTCTCCTGGCTGGACAGAGGGTGGGGTGGGAGGCTTGACAGCTGTAAGAAAGAACACATGCATCTGTCAGAGTTGCACTGGCATCAGCATTTTGGTATTTGAGGATGGATATTTTACTACAAAATAAAAATAAGTAATTAATACAGTACAGGAAGTTACTTGCCATTAAAATTTGCTCAGTGGAGATTACTTACTACTGATGACTTCAAACTGGCACAAACAGATCTACCTACTTTAAAAAAAGGCACCTATGGACTTTTTAAATGCAATCATTACTTTTTCCTGTTTTGCCATTTTCATTAGGTATTCATAAATGTGTGTAAAATGGTATAATTCTACTTGCCATTCTTTATGAAGTACTTTAAGATTCACTGGTAAAAAGATGACATAAAAGGGTTAAAAATAATTCAACCAAGGCTAGTACACCAGGTATCACTTTACAAGTATTTTAGGAGAGCTTAAGTGGGTGTGAGAACTAGAATGAGTTTGAAGGGCAGAGAGGCAGCACTAGCAGAGGCAGTGTAACTTTTCTAAGCAGTCCTCTGAGAGTGTGCTTCTTCCACCTCTGTCTGGTGCCACAGCCCCAGAGGCTAAAACCTTAACACGTCACAGCAAGCTCTAGAGCTGAAAAGGCCAATGCTCTGGTATCCCCAGCATTCTAGGACTGACACTCTTCTGTTGTGGGCTGCAGATGGGATTTCAAACAGGGAAGAATATTCTGCAAACTGTTCTTTGCTGAGAAGGTAGCCAGTCACTGGAACAGGCTCCCCAGGGAAATTGTCATGGTACTAAGCCAGAGTTCTAGGACCGTGGTTTAGCTACAGGTAGTCCTGTGAGGACCAGAAAGTTGGACTCAATGATCCTTATGGGTCACTTCCAACTTGGGATATTCTGTGATTCTAACCTTTAATGTGAACATCTCAGAGCTGTCCACAGCCCTATTTAAACCTCTCACCTACACAGTGCACCATATTACAGACAGCTGAACCAATGAGAGGTTAATGATTCTTCTTTGAACGAGGTCTCTAACATTTCAGGGGCAACACTGAGTAGAATACAGCATGGTTGAAAGTGGATTAATTAGTCCAGTGGCTAGTTTTAGTATCTGTTAGCACTCCCCCAGTTCTTGTGGTCACACATCAGCTCTGTAAAGCCAGAACAATTTTGTTGCAGGGCAAGGCTGGTCAGTCATACTTGACAAGAGCTGGCCATGAAGCTGCGAACTCAGACTGAACCATTGAACCACCCTGCACTAGTCTCTAGTTTTAGCCAGAAGCCAAAGCCTTCTATCAGAGTGATAGACAGTTGTAAAATTTGGCAGGTGCTTCTGCCTGCATCACAGTGACTGTCCAGGCACAGGAAATGTGACTGCAGAATAATGAGACGCGGATACCATGTACTTCCCACAATTCAGAGGAAAACTCATTCAACAGCAAGCTGGCAGTGCAGCTCTTAGATGTGCAGCATGTACAAATGCACTGATGAACACAGGCCAGAAGCATTGGGCTGCTAAAAACAGACAGGCAGGGTGCTGGGTTGGGCAGGAGATCCATTTCTTTGACTCAGGGCTACCTGACAGCCCAAAGCCCTTTAAAAGATCCTGACATTGGAATAACTTTGATCTTTGTGTCACTTTGAGAGCTTGAAACCAGCTTAAAGAACAAGACTGATGACTCTTTTAGGAAGATCTCTAAAACTTGCATTCAGCCCAATGCCACCGCACCAGAGCCCAGATCACTTCTCTTCTGGAGGTCTGATCAGGGAGTGAACAAGCTGACCTCAGGAAAGAAGGCAGAACCAGCATTTGCTCTGTTCAGTACCACCGCAGCAGAGCAATTCATTCATTTCTCATCCTTCTCTCAGTCCTGTGGCTCACGGTTGTTTTCCAGATACTCTGTTCTCTATTTGTAATGCACACTGCTGCATCATTTGGAGTAGACAGACGACAGCTTAGCAAACAGCGAGGTTCGAAGCAGGACTTTGCCACTGTTGTTCGCTTCTCTCTGCACCTTCGCTCCCTCGGCCCCTACACCGTGCTGGTCTCACTCACTCAGCCATTTGCTCCATCTGCTGGACAAATGACTGCAGATTTACGCTGAAAACAAAGCTTGTCTGCTTTGGAAAGCTGCAGACAGCAGGGGTGGGAAGGGTGACGCTCCCAGCTTGAGACCAGGCAGTGGATGAACACTGTAAAGTCACAGTGTCAAGTCACTTCTCGAGCAACCTAAGATTCAGTGGGATGAAATCATGTAGGTGATTCTGTAAATGAAGCTGCCTGATGCGGGAGCAGGAAGCTGTCACACTCTAACTCCAAGCAGAGCGTCACAGGCATGTGCAGGATGGCTTACCTCTCTGGAAACGCTCACACACCTTATACAGCTGCACACCTGCACGGGAAGAGTGAAAACCTCAAGAAGGACCAGAGAGACCTGTCACCTCCATGCATGTAAAGCAAAGTGCACACACAAATCATGTGTCCAGCATATGCTCTGCACACACAGACCCCTTCCAGGCTGCTCTGTGCACCAGGACTGCTCTCTGAGCTCCAGAGGAGGGGAGTGAAACTTGCTAGCAAGGAGCCAAACCAAATTATGCACTTACAGATATACCTTTCCACCAGGTAACAGGAGGCATGGAATAGCAAGCTCAACATCAGCTTTAGAAAAACACTAATCATCTTGTTGCACTTTGCTGGTGGCATTACTGCCCACAACAGTCACAAGGAGTTTGGCATAAGACAACCAGCCCTAAAAGAGGACATTAGTTTTAAGATGGGATCCAAAACATCTGAGTTGTTCCTCTCTGCCTATACTTAAGAGTTTTACAAAATAAGCAAACCCACACGGCCAGCACTTTCAAGTCATTAAAAACATCAGACCTGTTAAAACATTCTAAGTTGTTCATGAACACTGACAAAGTGTAATCCCTGGCTTGACTGAACCAGCACTCTTTTTAACAGACTAACTTTTTAATAGATTTCCACTGCCTGGAGTGTCTTTCACTACTGAACATGTTCTACTAGCCCCATGATCTCTCTTTCAGCACTTCTCCACTCCCTGGCCATGCTGGAGGTTTTAAACTGCACCCAGGGCACTCACAGCGTTCAGAAATCTTATGGTTTGGAGCCCTGTCTCCAGCTGTCCCACAAATACATGGACTCTCCCACTCTACTCCATCAACCACAGGAATATGATAGCTCCCCAAATCAATATGACTGAAGGAGAGATCGGATGTTTCCATTTTACCCAGCCCTTCTGATAACAGGCTCTTTGCTTTTCCCAGGCAGTCACACAACCAGCGAAGGGGACAGCAGAGGTACGTACACACACACTCCTCCAGCGAACAGGGGGAAGTCTCCCTCGGTGATCCAGCGCAGCCCGGCTTTGCCAGCGAGGAGGTGAGGCACTCTCGGAAGCGCTCCCGGATGCCATCCCCACAGGTGACGCTGCAAGGGCTCCAGGGCTGCCACGGGCCCCACGTTTCTACAAATACACAACCTCACAGAAATGAGGAACACGTCTGCCACCTTACCTTTAAAGACAGCCATTTATCTTCTCTTTTTTAAGAAAAACAGCAATAAATAACCAAACAATGCAAACAGCAAGACCAAAAGAGCAGCAGCATCCAGGGACATGCTCCTGTTCCCATCAGTCTGGCTCAAAGCTTGCACTTGTTGTTTTCCTTTTTTCACCCCAGGGCCAGCCTGCAACACAGTGGTCAGTCACCTGGCAGGCAGGTTCTGCCTGGAACAACAGCAAGAGGAAATGAATCCACAGACCTTTGGAGTGGGTTGGTAATTTATATATTAATCGAATTCCTGCCTGACAAACAGTGCATTTGCAGCAGGATAACTTCATTGACTTAAGTATAGTTACTGATAATTTATATGACTGTGATAGGAGGATAAGCCTACAGGGCCTAATGAAATGGCAACGTTGTTTTTTCTCTTTATTATCTTCTCAGCACACAAACATGTTACTGAATCATTCATTTGACAGTTTACAGGTCCCTATTGTTTTATGGCTGATGGTTAGGCAATTAACTCAAGATGAAATTTTGCATGTTCATTTATTTATTTCAAGTGGAAGCAGATTAAGGTTCTAATACTAACTTAAACATGATTTTTTAATGTGTAATAAAATCCTGGTTTTTCTTACATAACATCCTCATCCAGTGCTCAGCATCCAAATTTTACAGCAGTGAGAACCCAGAGAAAGGAGGTACCATTCCTGCCCATATCTGACAGCTGTGACACTGAAGCAGGACTACAACTTTAAATTTCATATTAAGTTCAGGTACAATCTTAAAGGACAAAGCCCCAGGGGAAGCCCCTATCAGTCAGTTGACTTGGTGGTCTAGTAGACTACTTCATTTCACTGCTCACAGGTTAAGTAGCAAAACAGCTGAATAAAATTTTTTTAAAGTAGATCAGGTTTGTTAAAGTTTGCTTTTTTAAATAATTTATGGTGCTGCTACTGCCAACACAGGCCATGATTTTAAATTTTATTACTGCTCCTAACATGCCCCTGAGCCCTTGACCAAGTTATGATGTTAAAAGGACTAGACAGTGTTGCATGACTAAAAATGACTTTATGATTTCATGTAATATTGCTTGCTATATTGTTCGTAGTGTGTTATTATTTTAAAACGTCTCTAACAAAAATAAATACAGCTGCGTTTCGAGAAACATGAAATTTTAACTGCTTTGGGCTCTGTCCTACAAATTTTTGTGAGCATGCCAGTTTGAGTAACGCTAATGCGAGCTGCCTCACAGACCCAGCAGGGCTGCTCTCCTGCATGCAGGTACTCACCTGCACTGCAGGATGGGGCACCGAGGTGTTGAGCTTACACTTGTGCTGTCAGCCGAGGCTGCAAAGCATGTGTGGGCACATACTCATGCCCATCCCAGTACATCTGCCTCCCCTAATCCACAGGGAAGATGGGCCTGGCGAGACACGCCAGCGGAGCTGGAGTTTTAACCCCACATAACACCAAGTGACCTCCCCGGCTGTTTGCTACCGACTCTACAATACTGCAATGTCTGTGATCCCAGGCTGTACTTCACGTGTGTTCTTCATGCACCTCTCTGCCTTCACCCTTCAGTCTCAGAAGCTGGAGAGCTGCTACAGCAGGGCTGAGCTTTCACGCTCCTCCTCCAGTTTGCAGCCATGCCAGTTCCCAGTAAAGTGCAAAATGGAGCAAGATGGTGTGTGGTGTCAGGAGAAAAGGGAATCAGAGGATGCCAAGGAGGGGGGAACTGAGGAAATTTGTTGGGGTAAGGAGCCCCACAAAGGTACAGGCCCTGGACAATTTGCAAAATCACATCAGTTAGTGAGCAAAGCTATTAATGAGGGCAGCAAGAAAAAATGCTCATAACAGTTAGTCAAGGGCTCATTGATCCCTCCTCAAAAGGACTTCATGGTACCACATTATCTGGGGATATCATGACGCTCTTCTTCATATCAGTATCAGGAAGGACTCCAGCAGTGTCCCTCACCACTGGCAGAGGGGTTAGTTGGAGAAGGACCTGCCTCCATGTAGATTACTTTGTATGAGGAGCTTGGTGAATTCCTGCCATAATTCTCAGTGCGTGAGCTAACTCATTTCCCTCTCTCCACATTCCCTGCTTGTTTAAACGCCTGTTCACTAGAGTCAGATAAAGAGCCAGGCTCAGAAGGGTTGTGATTCCCTCCAATGCTGACAATGGTGATAGTGGAGGGTACTCGGCAGTCTCCACATTGATGCCTCTGGTTTTCAACATACAAGAACACTCAGGATGACTAATTTTTTAGCATTGACGTCAAACCTAAGAAGTGCCCATTGCTCCAGAACACTTTTCACTGACTTAGCCTTCAGCTAAAGACACAGAGTTCCTTAGCAAAAACACTTGGCATCCGTAGCTTTGGGGCTAAAAAATGTGCCTTAAGCAGTAGGAGGCCAAGAAATGCTCCAGCTGCACTGAAAGATGGGAGATTTAAACTCCTGCAACTCGCTCTACAACCTCCTGCAATTACCAGAATGTAAAAGAAAATGAAGCATAGTTTATTCTCCCCCAAGGAAATGAAATGATTACCTCCATTTAAGACAAACAGATTGAAAGTGCCGGGGGAAAAACCAGAAGGTATGCACTGCAAACTAGCTCTAATAAGCGTGATTTTTTTTCACATGCAATTGAGGAATCAATTATCAACATGAAGACATCTAACTGATGAGTTAGTTTGAAATAGCTGACAGTTGGCAGATCTGCCAACATGAAAGATACATGCAATTAACTGCGTTAATTGTTGCTCTGCATAAATATCTCCCCTCAAATTCCTGTGCTCATAAGACTTTGTGCATGCAGGGCTATCCACCGGCTCAGTCAGTGAGGGACACTCAGCATCATCCTTCCAGCCTGACGCTTTTGATAGTCCTAAGCACTTCAACAAGGCCAGTGATATGCGACAAAATAACTAAATATTTACGGGTTCACATAAACATCTATGCTAGCCTGAGGGATTGCAAGGTATTTCTGGAAGCTGAAATCAGTTTTTAGGTCCTGAAAATGGATTTACACGTAACTGTATGGGTGTTGGGATAAGACTTTGAAAAACACCCTTCTCAACCTTCCCTAGAAATGAAGCCTGGGTGCACCGAAATGGTGGTATGTTCCAACAGGTTACTAGTTTGGATAACAAAAGGACAAGGATTTCTTCAAAAGAAGAAAACACAGACTCCACCTGGGAAAATTACAGTCTTTTCCTCAAAACAGGCAGCTTTAAGAACTGTGGAGGCACAGCCTAAAAACTACCTTTTCCAGAAGCTAAGAGCTAACCCAGTGAGTCTGTAACATCTTATTTATTCCTAATTTTAGAGATGAAACTTTTAATGACACAGGAGAAAGAAATAGGGTACAAACCAGCCCTGGCATACCCGGATCCCCTGCATTTGCCTGTTTCTAAATAAACGCAAGCCAGGTGCAGATTCAGGCTATAGAGCTAATTGTTTCCTAGATTTTACTACAGACAAGTAGGTCTGATTTATACAGTTTTATTCAGGGACCAAAAATTTGATGCAAGTTGTATAACCTTACCTGACCCCTAGATACTCCACTTATTCCTCTCCTCCCTTACAGACCATTTTTTTCCTTCAGAATGTCTTCCCCTGCCTTCCTCTCTTTCCCTTTCCTAGCAACAGCAAAGTTGTATAGGGCTTTTCTTATGCCCTATACTGATAGTTTCTTTGACAGCTAGCAAAAGTCAGATGAACAAAATTCATCTCTGCTGCAGGCAAGTTAACAGACTTCATTGGGAGTCACACCAAAGTTGAAACTGGTCTCCAGAGTGTAACTAAGAACTGGAAAAGGAAGTTAATTAACAGCAGAAATACTAAAAAGTATGCCTTTTTCTATGCTTTAGTGTTACTGATTAATTTTATCAGTCTTATCCTGAACATTTCAAGTGGCATACAGGCTAAGACACAGAACGACCTTCTAAGGAGGGCAGAAGTCTCACTGCTGAGAACACTTAAATCCCAGATGAGCAAAGCACAGGATAAAGCATTGAAAAGAATAAGCCTGCAATTCATCTGTTTCTGGGCAAGATGATCTAACAGAGTTTCCCACCTCAAACATCCAAATAATCTGGTCAAACACTGGGAAAAAAAACCCAGCTGCATGACTCTAAGTCACCTGTGAAGAGCCCACTGAGATGAATGAAGTGACTCATGTCCCACTGTTAAATTTTTTCATGGGGTGTCCAGTTAAGAGTCTAGAGAAAGCTGCACAAGTGCTGGCTCACATTTAATGGATGTATTCCCCAACTTTAATAGATATATTCATAGTTTTAGATAGCACAGGTTTTTTTGTGACAGTCATTCTATTGTGACAGTCATTCTAAGGCTGATGCCCAGCACTGGTAGAGCTGCTGCCCTGGCCGGCTCAGGGCCATGGGACGCCTTCTCCTTCCTGCTCCAAGCACAAGATAGATTCCTGTTCCAAAAGGCTGTACTAAACCTGGCTGGGATGAGGAGTAAAAAGCAGGATTGACATAGGATCAGGAATAAAACTTATGTCTGATATATGGAAAAGAGATGTGGCAAAACCATCTTCTTTTATCTCATCATCTACGGTTTGGATGAAGACAATTTTAATGATTCAGGAACTTTGATCTTTTACAAAACAGTATCTCTTCTTCATAACAATACAGCATATGCTAAATGAAGTCAGAACTGGCTGAGTGACAGACTGGATATGCAACTGTCAACAGAAAACCATCACTGAGTGAGAATCCATTTGGAGAGATTCCAAAGGGATTTAAGGCCCAATGCTTTCCTAGTTGACTCAAAAATAAATATAAAACCATTACTGAGAAAATACGTCACTCCTGTAATGACAAAAGTAGATAGTGCCATTGTATGGAGCAATGTAGGGTACTTCCTAAGTTAGGATAATTCAAACAAAATAGATCATAAATCAGCAAAATGAAAAATGTAGGAAGAAGGAAGGCAAATTGCACCTGCAGGATGACAGACCACATACTGAAAGGACATACACAAAAACAGCACAAGAGGAGTTTACAGGATAAAAATTATGGCAAAATTTTCTAATGCAATAGGTGGAATGAAAGCAGAGATAGGGGTAAGGGGACTGCTACTGCTCAGGCAGCATCAGAAAGAAGGATGTCTGAACACAGCACCCAAGGCTGGTACCCTGGTCATCAAATAAAAATGAGTGTTTAAAATAACAGAAAGAGAGCCAAAGAGAGTCAGTATATTAATCAAATCCTGAAGAAAATGTCTCCCAGTTAAAGACTCAATCTTTCCAGTCTATTGCAGAACACTGAGATAATCTGGAAGGACTGAGATGACCTGGATGTGCAAATGTCTTTGTGAGACTAAGACAGTGGACAGGAAACAGCTATCAGAGAGGAGCAGAGTAAGAACCAGTCACCAGGGGATGAAGCTAGATGAGCTTTAGTTATGAAACACATGGAGTTTCCCTTTTTAAAAGAATAAATAAATCAGAGCACAGTATTGAGAGAAACTGCCAGAAAAGCCTCTGTTTTGTGGTATCTTCAGTAAAAGACTGGATAACTCTCTGGAGGGTAAATAGCAGTCAGATGTAAAGACTAGCTGTGGGACTCAACAACAGGGTAACTGAACGAAAAGTGATGGTCCACGCTGCACAGGAGTCCAGACTAGGGATTTATCACGTCTCCTTGCCTTAAACTGAGTTCAGGAAGTCCAAAGCAGAGAATGAGACTTGTGGAGAGGTGGCTGCTGTGTAGCAGCCACATGCTTTGAACAAACAGCTATCAGGGGTACGCGTCTAGGCAGGCCACCACACAGTGCCCTGCAGCAGGGTGAGAGGGCTCAAGAGTGCACTTTCCAAAGGAGCCAGGAGGCAGATGGCCATCACAGGCAGCACAGGCTCGCTCTGTCTGTCGTGCCTTCAGGCTGATGTGCCCCTCCCAGAACAACCCACTCCTTTCAAATACTGCCTGCAGGCTTTGAAGTCTCACAGATACAGGCACAAAGTCAGATGTGCTGCAGTCTAATTAATTTCAGGTTGACATTTTATTTACGACTGCATGGTGTGGTTTCGCTTTCATTGGCTTTGTAGATTTGATACTCTTAACTTGGCAGCTATTGACTTAACTCTGTTCTTCAGAGGCACAGCCTGATTCTTTTGACTATAGTTGTAAGGATGGTGCTATTGGGGAACCCAAGGAAACAGCAGATTGCAGAGACATTGCTTAATGTGGATCTCAGAAATTAAAACAGTTAAATATGGGGCACAGAAACATATCTATATCATATGCTAGGTATTTATCTGTCAGGGTAACTACCTAGATCATATCAGTGTAACATACCACCCAAGCACACAGGAAAAATTAGAATTCTCTCTTCCTTTTTCCTTGAGAATTATCTCCATTAAGAAAACAATATGCTTTCATTTTTAGATAGGCTTTTTTATGCCAATGAAGAGAGAAAGTGCCAACAGAGAATGCAGATGGGAAGTTAAGATAAAGAGAAGAACTACGTACTGGGTTTGGCATGTGTTGAAAATAGAGGTCATTTTTAGTACAGAGTGCTAATTAATAGCTAACAGCTTTAGAATTTGTGAAGAAGTACAAAATAAGACCACATGATGTTACAAACCTAATTAAAGTAGGCTGCATCTGGACTGTGTGCTCAGGAGTATGTCCTGCACTCTAGGTCTCCTCATGATCCTGCTCAGACATCTGCCCATGAAGTGCAATGACCACTTTTTGGCTAGACTTCCTGCACTTCCTTTTCAGGGGGACCTGAGTGAGAAGGTGAGGAAAATGGTGTACATCTCAAACCTTCCAACCCAAACTCTTTGAAGTGTGCAGATGGGAAAGACTAATTCATTATCTATAGACACAAGCCTGCTCCAAATGAGAACATCTATTTTCATGTTCCAGGGTGTAGGCAACACAACCTAATCCAACCCAATCCCAATTCCCTTATGCACATACAGCCCACTCTCACTGTGGTTGCCTTTCACAAATGAGAGATTAGAAGGATATTTGACTCATCTGTTTCCTCTGCCATGCAACTGTGATTTGTAGACTCTGTCAAACCAGGGACTGCCACCTCTGATGCTACAGCTGCATGAGATATATAGAGATACATAGAATGTAGAGAAAGGTTTGAAACAGGGCTAAGGAATGGGCTCAAGCTCTGCCTGTGTACTTAACTGTGATCACTCAGCCATGATCATTCATATTCTTGAACATGGTTTTGGCTTCTGCCAACCAGCACTCTCCCAGACCATGCCTGATCAGGGTCCAAAGCACTAAATGGACCACAGACAGTCCCCAGCTGACAGCTTGTATGATCCGCATCTTTCCTCTAAGGAAAAATTTAGCTATATGAATGTAACCCATGATCTCTTAGGGGGCCTCATGGGTCAGAAAATGCATCCTTGCCTGTTCTAAGTAGCAGACACACCTTAAAAGGCTGCTTGAAAAACCTGCCAGCTGTCCAAGTGACATGACAGTGTCTTTCACTGTAGCCAAATCCTGACTCATCTCACCAAAATTTGTGCATCTTACAGGTAGGGCTCTAAACTTCTACAGTGAACAGGCTACAGAAAAAGATGTCCAGGTGAGAATTCAGCCCATGTATCTTCTATACTCATGAACCAGCTTTATGAGATGCCTCGACTAAAAATCTTAATGTTGGACTCTCAGCTTTTAGACATTTAGATGTAGCTAAGACTAATCCTACCTTTAGAGTCTTCAGTGGGCCAGATCTACAGCAGTAGCTCCTTACCTTACTTGAAGGGGCAAGCTTCATTTTCAGCCAGACTAGATACATACATCATTCAAAATGTCCTAAATGGTTTTGGTTGGTACTTAGCATTAACTTAGTGCAGCTTTAAGCTACCACAGTGGCACCTGTTACCAAATGTCTTTGTGTATTCCTCTACATAAGAGTCTATCTTGTTCCCACCTGCATATGACATTGCAACTATTCTGTCTGGTGTACGGGACCCAAATAAAGGGCACCACAATCAAACCTATTTATCATTACTCATGTTGGCTGGGAAGAGTGCTAATTTTGGCTAAAAGAGGAAAAACATCAGTACAAACCCATATTCCTTTGGATCATCATACACTCCTTAACTCTCGCTGGGAAATAGCTTCGGTTTGAGAAATTAAAGAGGTCAAAGCAGTATTTGTTCTTCCCCACATCAAACAAAGTGCAGTTAAATTCTGTCCTGTTGTCTCCTGGGTGAAGGGTGTTTTCATACAGCCAAGTTGTTCTTTGACTTGGATGCTTGAGAGCCTCTTTATAGACGACAATTTTTCCATTGATAGAAGTGCACGGTGGAGAAACTACAAATACCTGAACCAAAGTTTTGCATGTGGCTTCTGCTGCCACAACCAGTCTGCATCCAAATTTGTGGAGGAGATCTACAGGTCCTATGGAGGTAATGATGGACTGTGTTTCTAATGATTTGAGTAACACAGTGATGTATATTTCTTGACTAATAGGTGGGCAATCAAACTCTATCCATTGGGACCTAGAGAGTGGGATTCCTTTGCTAGTTCTAATGCCCAGAGTCTCATCAGAGCTTACTCTTCTGAATTCATAAAGGGTGCTGGTGAATATAACATCCAGTGAAATCACAGTCTTGTTCACGGCACACAGCTGCTCATTTGTAAAAAGTCCAACCTGAAGGGAGCTCCCAAGCACCTCTGAACTCCTGTTCAAATCAATGTGAAATACAGGCCATTCCACATGGAGAGTGGACATGCTGCTTCTGCTCCACTGGGCAGCACTGCTGTTACCACTGGGAGAGACCATTCTGAACAAGAAGTCACCAGCACTCTTGAAATGAAAACACTCAAACTCTACCGTCCCCTGGGACTGATTTGCTGGAAGGTGTTTTCTTGCAATTATCTCGTTGGTGCTGACATCCAGCAAAAGGATGGACACATGCTCTGCTGTCACATTACCACCACTATAGTACTGATATTCCACAGACACTGTGTCATTGCTGAAGGCTACATGACCTGGGCGCTCCAACAGGAGATACTCCACTTCGCCGAGAACTGAAAGGAAAACAGTTTCACAACAGTATTAAGAACCAAACAGACAAATGATTGTTTATCTACAGACAAATGATTGTTTATCTACCACATAGAAGAAAACAAGTATTTAAAAAATTAGTGTTAAAAAGTGGTTCTCAATCTTTCTAAAACTAATCAGTTAGCCAAAAAAAAAAAAAAAAAGTTGTAGCTATAGCAGTTAGAGCCCAATACCTCTCCGTTGTGCAGTGATGTGGTTTGGACCAGCTCAAAGTCCACTGCAGTAACATGTTCAGGAAGGTAAAAAAGAGTATTTTAAAGTAAACCACAAACCACCCAAAAGATTCACAGAAAACTTAATTTATCAGGATAGATTCTCAAACTTCTCAACGTCTTTCACTTACATATTCTTAAAGTCCACTTCACAGAGGCCAGCTGTTTTCCCACTTACTTTAGCTATAATTTAGCAAAAAAAGGACAGCGGTTTCTTAGTACAGAAGCATGAAAAATGTCCCCCAAATTAAATAAAATAGAAAGTCTGCATGATGCTTTTTGAAGCCTTTTCTCTTTCTCTGTCTTATGAATCTTTCATTTTGCTCATTTGCATTGCAGACACTTGAGTGAAAGAGCTGAAAATAACAGTGATGGTGACTGCAGCACTTTTCTTGTCTCAGATGTGGTGCAACATGTCTAAATTACATCATTTCATTATAAATGGCGCAGTCTTTTCAAATTCACTTCTTGCATGACCATGTTTGTGCAAGTTGCCAAATTATCCTGAGACAGGCTGTAACTAGTGATGATAACTAAAGCAATGAATTGGGAAGATCACATTTCCGTTCTTAGCTCAGCCAGCTTTTCTGTGTTGCTTGAAATGTAAGGATTTCTGACAGAGAAAGGTTATCTGAAAAACGGGAACTACATACATCTATTCCAGATACAGAATGCACTGTGAGACATCTTTATTTAATTGTCCATGAAAATGCTTCTGAGTCTTGGATGGAAGGTTCTATGAAAGTGTAAAACTTCAGTTAAAGCAATCCTTTCATAAGTAGTATCAACTAACAATACTTTGACTTGTTAAATCTGTTACACATGTCTTAAGATTACCTCAAAGAAAGCTTTGCTGGAAAAACACTGCAACTGCCAAGGCAAGCACTTAGCAGTCAGGATTAGCAGGACTCATCTCACATAATATTAGACACCTACCACTCTAAGCTTCAATTTGAGTTAGTCACCTTGGATTCACTTTCTTCTCAGCAGGGAAAATTTTCAGGAAGAAATTCATCTGACTGGCTATAGACATTTACATCAGGGTGGGGTGCAGTGTGCAGTAGAAAAAAAAGAGCCTATTATTTGCCACCAGCCATAATATGTCCTTAAAATAACCAGCTCCAACCACATACATAGAGTCCAAATAAAGGTGGCATGCACAGCCTTACACATATAAATCATGCATATACTCTTACATATATGTACTCAGTCTTTCATTTGCATTTCCACAAGACACTGCCTCATGTGGCAGATGGATGGTGCTCATTATCAGAGGGCTCTTTTGTTCTCATTCTTCCATGGGTGGTCCTATGTATTATTGACTGCACACCATCCAAAATCCATCCTGATAACACAGAATTATTCATTTTCCCCATGGTCTCTTCTATTTTCCTCTTATAGTATATTAGTGCATTAGAAATATTAATGAGTTTGTCTTTCCAAAATCCCTGAAAGATGAAAGGGTGTCACTGTTCTTGTTTAGTGTGTTAAGAACCAAGGCACAGGCACAAAGGTGAAAACTGTCAAGTATCAACTAATTGTGGATGCCCTGTGAAAGCCAGGGCCTGATTTTAAATACAATGGTCCCTTGGACATTGGAAGCAGAATCCCATTGATCTCAGCTATGGTGAGCACATGGCATCCCAGAAAACCTTACCTCAACCTGGACATTCAGACATAACAAAACAGACTGTAAATGCCTGTAAAAAATGTCTCTGTGAAATGCTCAGCAACACATTCTCCTTGCTCTTTATGTTTTGGTTCTGTCATGTGTGCCTGCTCATATTTTACAGCCCTGTTCCTACTATCATCTACTGTCAATATCTCTTGGGTACCAGTCTAAGGCAATTACATTACCACAGTTCTCCAAATTCCTCCCCTTATCTCATTCCCCTATAGCTTTTAGCTTCTACTGTTCCTTGGACCTGCAATTAACTCTAGCACATTCCACCCTTTCTTGCTCACTGCTAGTATGACATCAGGGAGCATGGGATAATGAACTCTTAGTGTTGGGCAGTGTTGGGGAACTCTGTTGCCCTAGGCTGGAGGACGCACAGTGTTGTGTGGGGCTGGCAAAAGGAGCCAGTGCGAGTTGGGGCACACCTGACCCTTCAGAGAACCTCATCAATAACTCATCTGCAAGGATTTAGATCTGTACCAGATCTAGACAACTCTTCATAAGGACAGCAGAAAGCATGTTCCTACTCACTGTGAGCACTCTAGCAAAGACTAAGTTCTCACAGCTGTGTTAGTTTCCCAGGTAAGTTGTTGCAAGTTGCTGGGGTTTTGTTTCTTTGACAGTGGGCAATTTCTCTACAAATGTCAGTGATGCATTTCTCTACAAAGGAATTGACTAGATTCAACTTAGCTGAAATAGTGTAAGAAAAAAAGAAATCAGATTATGGGAAAAACCCAGCATGAAAAATTCCACTTTTAAGCTTTTAAACTTTAGAGCAATACATTCAAGGGATAGTAATGAAAAGCATTGATGTTTGTACCTGCTGCTTTACTGTCCTTACTCTCTTTTACATCTGTCCTGACTCTCTTGCACTGTTTTTTATTTGGAATGCCTGAGAACAGGAAGTAACAGCACTGTGCATGTGGGTGTGAGGACTGCAGAGAGGGCACGGGACTGTCAGGTAGTTTCCATCAATGCAGATCACTTAGGAAGCGAGGAAAGTGAGCATTACTGGAGGACAATGGTATAGCACTGCAGAGCTCTGGCTGGTGCACCCCAGTTCACAGCATCCCTTCCCCACGTTCGGTAAGTAGCACAAGAATTTCACGGTCTTGGACAGCCCACACAGCAGTTTTTCACGATGCTCCAAAAGGCACCCGTTAGAAGCAGCCAGCCTCTACCACAAGCTCCTTCAGCTGCCCTCCAACCTACTATTTGCCCATGACTGTGCCAGGTGTCAAAACTTAGTCCCAATTGTTTGGACAGCCAGTCAGGGGCAACTTTCAAGGCATTTGTATATTTTTCATTGTCATTACAATGAATCTCTCCCATTGAAAGAAGCCTGGATGTGGTGCCAACAATGTGCCAGAGGAAACTTTGTAAGACCTCATGCTTAGAAAGACCAAAAGAAAAATCCTTGTTGCCACTGAAGAGCAAGAAGAATTATTTGAGGGTGCTATTTGGATACTTATTTTTACGTGTGTTTAAGCCAACAAGGGTTGTGCTGTTGGCTTGTCAGCCACCAGTAGCACAGAGCTAAGAACAAAAACACCAGCAAAACTGGTAAGAAATGAGAATATTGTTTTGTTGCATGTTAGGGCTTTCTTTAGCACTGCAGTAATTTTCCAGAGCATACTGTATCATTTAAAAAATAGTCTTGGTCTGAAATAGAGAACTATATGAGTGAAATAGTTATCTAAAAACTACCTACACATGATACTCAAAGAGGTGTATATGCAGAACTGTTTGGAAGTAATTTTCTGAATTATGGGCAGTCTTTTAACTGGAAATAAGGCAAAAGTTGATGCACCCAGAGTCTGCAGCAGGGATTTAGCTCATTAACTGCACCTTGTAATTACATACTGTACCACGCTCTATAAAGTTCAGGAATAATAGCTTTTACCTCTGAGTCAACCAGTGGTGAATGCCTACAGGACCAGCTCACCAAGAAGCCATGGATATCGCAATCATTCATCTCACTTCTTGGTTTCACTGAGTGTAACACCCTCACTGTGCTACCCATTCCATGCAGTATTCCTAAATGGGCTGGTTAACTTTGTCTTTTTTAAGTAAGAAATGGTACTAAACGCCATAAACAAGTTCTCCACTTCTACTGGAACTAAATTAATATAAAAGACAGCAGTTCTTTTACAGGTTCTTTACATCTAGTGATCCCTTGTTCTAGAGCAGAGATGGAGCAAGCACAGAGGCATTAGTAGCATACTTAGTATTCAGCCATTAATCAGATTTTTCTCACACGTGGAGAGCAATCTGCATACATTTTTGCCCATTTCTCTCCTTTGTAAGAAATCTTCAGCTGTTTGGTGCATGAACTACCTGCTACCACAGCTCATTCCTAAGTGGGGATTAACCACTGCTTTTTCCACTTTTTCCCTGTTGTAGACATTTCAGCAGTTCATGATTTAATCCTTCAGCATAGTTTGACAATGTACTGCAGCTGTCAGAATAATGCCTGCTTTTAAACTAGGAATGCAATTTTCTAAAACATAGGTAATTTTTAGGAATTAAAAGCCCCATTTCCAAAATTTATAATTCACTGTGGAATAAGGAATTCATTCCCTTTGCAAATCTACTTCCTACTTACTACATTCCTAGAAAGGGAATGTATATGCATATGATATACATATACATACATATACACCATGCATATGATGCTCCTCAATTTGTAGACATCTTGCAGTTGTCTGACTTGAACTTAAGATGTCTAATCTCCCTCCTTGGCAGCTGAAGGTGAGAAGGAGGCGCTTTTTCATTCTACACATCTCAGTTGCAGATGGATAGGAGTTGCTTTCAATATGTGCTGATTTGTACATGGACTACTCAAATGAGGCTGACTGACTACCTGTCTAATTTTATGGGACTAAGACTGAAGGAATGTGAATACCATCCTTCAGCTTCTTACAGTCAGAAGAAAGAACACTTCTGTTGTTCTCAGAAGCTCTCTAAGAAACAGCTTAGGTCTATCAGGTGGGGGCTCATTCTGCCATAGAAAGTTGCCTATACTGTAGATGATTTCAACTCAGCCAATCCTCATAGGTACCTTTCCTAGTTATGGAGAGAAAGAGGTAGCTGTGTGGTGCAGTTCTGCCCATCCTAGTATGGATACCTAAAACAGGCTTATTATCCATGACATTCAATAAATATTATGAAATGTAAGTCTTACAAGAGACTAGAGTTCTAGTTGTTGCTTCTATCACAGCCAGTCCCTTGATGCCCACAGAAATCTGTTCATTTGTCTTGTTTAATTCTCTGAGCAAATTTACAGCAGGAAAGGTTCCTGCTGCTCTGATCTAAAGGGACAGTTTATGCAAGTTGCATTTTCCACACAAATATTGCATAAGATCTAACTTCTGTGCATATTAATGGTAACTTCTGTAGCATCTGACTTTAATAGATCACTTGGAAACATAAATCCAAAACTACCTTGTGAATGCACATAGAGCAGGTTACCCTTGACAGCTCTAATACTCACCGTAGTCACAGAGCACTACCAACAATAGATTTGAAAAATCTTTCAACATCTGTTTCATTCTGACCAGTGAGATCCCAGGTCCTTTTACTCCTCATGTCCTTCTTCAGCTCCAAAGTGCCAGCACGTTTTCCAAGAACATCTGAAAGTTAAAAAATTACAGCTGTGTCAATTTTGCTTCACAAAATACAAGAAATCCCCCCAATAAGCAAAAAAACCCTCCCAAAACAATGCTACTAATCAGCATTTCTCTCCCACCTACTTAAAAATTACTAACAGTCTATCAATGGATCTGAATAAGCATAACTACAGTTCACTCCACAATAAATTTTTCCTCCTGAAATGTCAGCTCCTAACCAGAACAACAAAGACAGGTGACAACAATACTATCTTTGCACTGCAGTAACTGCTGCTGTGCATGTCTTACCTTAAGACCAAGGCTCATGATAGCAAAATAATGAGGATTTTATACAAAATACAGCTCTGATCTCAGCATATACCTATACTGGAGATTTATTGCTGCTGCACAATTCATATCGTTTACTGTCAACTGCTTTCAGGCATGAAAGAAGTTCAGTAGCAAACTACTTTTTTGGCCCTTGAACTCCTCTGCTATTCAAGTCTAGCAACATATTTAGTGATCTTACTAGATTTATAAAAGATCTATAATTGCATTTTATGTAATTCAAATGGAGAAGGTGCTAACTTCCACTTTTTCCTTCATAATTTTTTAAGTTTACATTCTCTCTAGCCTTGGCTAAGCCAATATAGAGTTCTTTTTGGCAAGTTTCCCAGTTTTATGTCCATGTGGTTTAAACCAGCCTTTATGAGTCTCATAACAATTAGATAAAATAGGCTGGAAGCACAATGATAGCAGCAAAACCAGTTTGCTTCAGAAACATAAGTAGGAGAGAATCTAGAAAGAGAAGTTCTAACTCAGAGGCCATTCTCAAAACACAAGAATTGCTCTTCTGTGTTTCACAGAAGCACTTGCAAGTCAGCCTTACTGTGCTCACCATCACACCAACATGCAAGAAAAGTCTTGATCCATTAAGTTTACAACTTTTTTTATGAGAGAAATCTGGCGCTGGAACAGGCAGAAGTTAGGAACAAGTAAAACTGTGGAGAATAAAGGTCAAACATGGGAACCAAGTACGGCAAAGATCAGGTACGTCTTTAGGAATCAAAGATGAGATATTTCAACAATCACATTACTTGACTTGTTGAACTAAGAGGCAGCAGATGTGTTATTTGAAAGCTTTTTGAACTGCTCTCTGTGCCAAGTGACTGGAGAGAACAATTTCTAAGAAGAGACTAACAGCATGGCCTTGTTCAGTAAAAGCCCATTACAATAATAGCTGTACATATCTGAAAGGAATAATCATCATCCGGCCCACAAACTTGACATGGCTCCAGAAAGCACTAGATAGGGACAGTGATACCGTCACCACCCACAATTTCACTTGATATGCTGTAAATTACAGGAAGACAAACCTAATGCCTCAAGAGAGGGGCAGGCTGCTAGGGGAGGGTGGTGGAGAGCCAGCCTGCTTCCTGGAGCAGCCACTCTGTAACTGCCCTGGGGCTACGGACAGCAGGCACAGCATCACATCAGGGACTTCATTCCTGGCCTGTATCCTTACTGATAATTAATAAGCTGATCAAAACAAAGAATCAAGGTACCCCAAGGAAGAAAAAGCAGGTTTCATTAAAAAAAAAAAAATAAATTGCAATAGATGCCTTGGCCTCTAGCATAACTGCTCAAGGAAAACAGAAGTTACATGGCATTGCTGTAAACTGCCCTGAAATATAGGGGGAAAACTACCTTCTGGGCCACAACTGTGATTGTGCTGGATGACTAAGTGGGTCCTTTCCATTTCTAGCTTTCCTAGATCTGTATTTTTCAAATGATTTTTACAAATACTTCTTTCAGAGAGGCACACACTGGCAGGTGAAATTCAAATAATCCTAATCTCAGTCTAATGAGCAACACACTGCACAGAGGAAATGAAGCTATGGAAGGGAGAATAAATCCTGAGGAAGAAAGAAAAAAGCCTGTGTGGGAGAGCACTCTTGAGGGAGGTAGTTGCCTTACATCTTTCCACAACCGAGGAAAAAGCAGCATGGTTCATGAGACAGGGCGCCAGCAGGAGGCACAGGGACCAGACCTGACTTCTGCTTCGACTCCTGCCACTGCCAGATATATGATGTCAGCAAAATACAGTATTAATCTGCTCCCCTCCTTCCCACCCCATCTTTCACTCTCTGTATTTATGGAGCAGACTTTTCAAGACAGAGACTCTTTCTAACCAAGCCTGTGGATGGAGCCCAGCACCAGAGCCCCTGGGTGTTTTGGTAACACCAGTCATTCGTCATACCAAAACCTCCTTCCTTCTCACCCTTCCTTCTCTGTTATCTTGGCTCACTTGGGAAAAGACTCCAGCATGCAACATGGGCAACACCCAAGCTAGAACTGGAGTATTTGAAATGGTACCAAAACTAACTTCCAATTAGTGAAATCAGGTACCTCTGGAAGCCTAGCCCGGGGCTACTTCACCCTCTGCACACCTCTGCCATCACTGGATTGCAGCAGGAGCCCTCCCACCTCTTTAACCTACTGCCTGCAATTCAATCCTGCCCTTGAACAAAGCCCCAATTAAAGTCTCTCCACGAAGCCTCCCTGAGTTCTTGAACCTTTGCTAGCTCAATCTTCTAAATGCAAGAACTGCTGGCACATTTCTGGTGTAGTATTGCACCTCTCCTCCACTCTTTCTGCACTTTTCTCTCCTTCAGTTTTCCCTCCTTTTGCCTCCTCTTAGTTTTGGACAAGTCTTATGCCGACCTCCAACCTCAATTCAGAATTTTCCCCTCTCCTCTCAGTCTTCCCTAAGCCAACTTCTAAATTTCTTCTCATTTTTAGGTCTTCTTCCAAACTCTCCACATCTTTCTTCCCCGCTCTATTATTTTTCCCCTTTTAATACTCAATATAAAATTTTGCTTTTGAGGCGGACAGTGCATCTAAAATGGTTTCTACTCCAATCGGATCTTCTACCTCAAGTTCATTAACTTAATGAGATAAAAAATGATTGAACAGAGAAGGCTATCAGACTTCAAATAATTGGCTTTTTTAATTTATTGCTCTCATGGACAAGCATGAACTGAGGCTCTATTGTGTGAGATGCAGCAGAAGCACAGCAACATAAAAAGATGCTTTCTTCTTCCAAGAGACGGTGTAATGGGCTCAGTGGAAGTGGAAGACTTCCTCTCCAAAGGGAATTTGAAATGACAGATGAGGAGGGCATAAGCCATAAAGCGCCTTGGAAATGAAGACCAAGAGGCTTATGTGTAACGCAAATGACACGGGAAAACTTTGAGTTGCTGCTGTACAACACATTTCCTGTGCAATCCCGGTCACATCACTCAGTTTTCTTGGGGCATAACTCTCCATTGGAGACAGTACCTCACTATCTGGTATGGCTATTACAAGAATAAATTCACATCAACTGTGAAGCTTGCTTGCAGGTACTACAGTGTCATAAACTGCATAAGAGCCAAACATGAAATTTGAAATTTTATTTACAATATTTTTTGCAAATAAGTAACAGAATAGGTTGCATATACTTTCTACTGAAATCACATATACTAATCTATTCAAATATTTCTCTACATCATTAAAATCACATAGCACTCTGTGATCATTTTGGTTTTACAAAAAGAACCTGAAATAAACTAATCCAAATCAACAACAAACCCTAAGCCAACCTGATTTATGACTCCCAGTACTTTTTGCAGCAGTATCCAAGGCCACAGCGCAGGCATGACATTTCAGAAACCAGCCACATCTTCTGAGAGCTGTCACCTGCTGATTGAGCAGTTACCACCTTCATCAGCTCCAACCGTACAGCATTCAGTGCCTACTCACCCATCATAAAGGAGATGAGAGGCAGAAAGCTATAAAGGGACATCAGGAATCAATGAGATACTTAGTGACCAAGCACTGAGTTTACTGAGAACACAAACCCACAGCACTCAAAACCTCTGTTCTCTAGAACCTCATTCAAGAAACGTGAAGTGCCACTGATGGATGCCATATTTCATCCTACCTATGAATACCCCTAGTCCTCCTCCTTCTCTTTGCAAAACCCCGGCAAGAGCTGAGCCCTCCCCTGCCCTAGCCCAATCCTCCAGTAATAGGTCTTTCTTTGCTCATCTCTCCTTCGAGAACAGTCCTGGTCTCTCCTTCTCCCTCAGACCCCACAGCTCCAAGCGAAGGTTGACCCAGCCATGGCACAGAATCCCCTATAATTTAGGGCACACATGAGAGGAAGGAGTAAGTGTGTGTGTGCGTGGGGGGGGATGTCAGGTTGAAAAGTGATCCTCTTGGAGCAAATCTGCCTACTCTCTGAGCACTGTCCCAAGCACCAGCACTTACCCCAGCCACCTCAACGGACCCAGCAAGCAGCCACCCACCCATCTGGAGCCTTGCTGTCAGAAAAATAAAGATATATTATTGGAATTTAAAGCAAGGAAAATGGTGACAGAATGCAGGGAGGGGAGGGGGAATCACAGATGAAAACCAGTTTCCTTAATAGCTGTCCAATAGTAAACATTTTTTGGTTGTATTTGCAACCCAGAAACTGCACAATTCTGGCTATGCATGAAAGGCTGACAGTAAATTAGGCTAGAGACCAAAAAGCCTGAAACTCACTGAATTCTCCCTACATTTAACAAGCAGCACAAACAGGAAAAAGAAATGTGTAGCTGCAACATTTCCTCAAATTTAAGGTATTTTATCTGTATGGCAGGAAAGTGATTAATTATTTTCAACCAGCATATGCTTATTGGAATGGGATTAGGCAGCTATTGAAGTGTTACCACCTGCTGAGAATTTCAAAACTTCCCATATAATCTTCCTGCTTTGACATTAAAGAGGGAACACCTCAAGTATGCATCACATTTTATCAAAATCTAATCACTGCTGACCAGTCAGAGTGGCCAATGCCAAAAACATGCCACTTCTCAGAAGATACTGAGCTTAGCCAGAAAAGTACCTATGTGATATCTGCCACAGCAGGGGGCTAGAGCTGACATCCTCAAAGGCATCTTTCATCCTTATTTACACATCCGACAATTTTACACTGTTATCAGATAATGACTTCATTAAAATTATGCACCGAAATTCACTAGGCTGAAACTGACAGCACCAGATCCTCTGTGTGCAAGAAAAAACCTCAGTAATTAGCTGGTAAAACCTATTTTCATTAACATTTGGGATCAGATCTCACAAAATCCTAGGATTCCTCAGCTCCTTTTGATAATAACTCAGCAGTTCAAGAGCTAGCTGGCCAGCAACATCTGTCCTTTGCAACTGAAGGGCTTACAGTAGATAGAATATAAGAATTATATTACTTCGGAAACTGTACTAGTGAAAATAAGTTTATTGAGCATAATGAGATTTGCAAAGGTGTCTAAGCAATAATAAATGCAAAGAATAAAAGGAATAATAAATAAAAGCAATAATAAAAGGAATAATAAATAAAAGCAATAATAAAAGCAATAATAAATAAAAGCAATAATAAAGGCAAAGAATTAAATACATTAGATAAGACCTTACGGTATAAGGGAAGGAATGCTGTCACCCATTCTTTCCCTCCCCTTCTAGAGTTTTTAAAATATATATAGTCCACTGTTTCTGGAATTCCCCTTTATTTTAAAGATCAGTAGTAGAGCGAATATATACTGCACGGCCGAAACAATCAGAAGTACGTCTGAGAAGCAGGTCTGAAACACCATCAAGTATCAGCGTCAAAAAGCGAATTTGGGAAGCTCTCTCCTACGCACTACCCCGGTTTTGCCGCGTACTCACACGGTTTCCACTGGTCCAGCGACTGATACAGAGCAGACAGAGTGAAAAGCACCAAAATTAACCTCATTTACCGCGGACCCCGGTGACAAAGCCGCTCCGGGAGCGCTGGGACACGGGCGCTCCGGGGCGGGACACCGCCGGCGAGATGCGGCCGGCGGGCAGGGCACGGCGCGGACCCGCAGCCACGCACGGGTGTGTTTAATACAGAAAAACCCCACACCCGAGCCACACGCCGCTCGCCCTGCCCTGCCCTGCCCTGCCCGGGGGTCCCAGCCGGCCAGCCCCTCGCCCCCCGCGGCCACACGAGGCGGCAGCGCCGCCGCCTCCCCGGGCTCTGTTCGCGCTCCGCCCGCCCCCTGCTCACCTCCACGGCGCCCTTCCCGGCGGGGCTGCCCTGCGGCGGGCAGGCACGGAGGCTCGGGGGAGGGCTGAATGGCGGCGCGGCTGTCAGCGGGGCGCGGGCGGCGGCGGGCGCAGCCGAGGGGAGCCCGCGCCCCTGGCGGCGAGGCGCGGCCCGGCCCGGCCCTCCTCTGCCCTGCCCTGCCCTGCCCGCCCTGCTCTGCCCCGCCCGCCCTGCTCTGCCCTGCCCGCCCTGCCTG
>JAWWMP010000001.1:52905222-52935249 GCA_035047865.1 Dendrocincla tyrannina
CGCCCTCCCACGCCCGCCCGCCCGGCCGGCCGGCGGTGCCCCGGGCCCCCCTCAGGGCGCGGAGCGGGGCCTGGGGAAGGGGGCGCTGAGGGGAGACCTCGCTGCAGTCACACCTGGTGAGGGGAAGAGCGGGGGCAGGCACTGATCTCTGCGCTGTGGTGACCAGGGACAGGACCCGAGGGAATGGGCTGAAGTTGTGTCAGGGGAGGTGTAGGGTGGATATTAGGAAAAGGTTCTTCACCCAGGGAATGGTTGGGCACTGGAAGAGGCTCCCCAGGGAAGTGATCACAGCACACAAAGCCTGGCAGAGCTCAAGAAGCGCTTGAAAAATTCTCTCAGGCACATGGTGTGACTCTTTGGGATGGTCCTGTGCAGGGCCAGGAGCTGGACTCGATTGTCATCGTGGGTTCCTTCCACCTCAGGATATTCTACGAAAATCATTCCCCTGGCACTGGGCACCTGCCCAGGCACAGAACTTGCACATCGGTGCTGGTTGTTGAGCTATGAGGAGAGCAGCGGGCAGGCCGCTGTCCAGAGTCAGCAAGGCAGCTGTCCCTGGGGGAGACAGAAAGAACATCGAATGGCAAAGAGCAGCGCTAGCTCCTTAATGTGCCCGTCTGCAGCCAAAGGCACCTGTGCATGGGTGTTTGTCGTGTCCAGTGTTCGTGGATAATGTTCAGGGACTGTTGTTACATGATAAAACTACCCTCTTGCAGACATTTCTTTAAAAAAAACCCCAAACTTTTCCATCTGTTTTTATGTCACAGACTCATAAATCTATTTATAAGTTAAATTTATTTAACTGACATGGAATCTGTGATTTAAATACAGACCGGTGGATACCCACATGCCCACAAAGCTACAAATGGATTTCAAGGAGCACTTAAATCAGCCAGTGTTATGTGTAATGGGTCTTCCTGCTTTCCCTAATTCATTTACAATAAATGTGGGCATGACATAAAGGCCCAAGAGGAAGGAATTGCCAAGTTTTGGTATCCACAAGTGAAAACAGATTAAAAGGTCCCTCCCAGTCAACTTGTATCACCTATATAATGAAGAAAATTCAATTTCCAGACAACCCCGGAATCCCTGCCCTGAGCCAGCGCTGAGACCAACCAGCTGATTAGGGTTGCCGCCCGCTGCTGTCACTCGGCTCTGATCCACCTGCGCTGAAACCCTTCTCGTTGTGCTCGCTGGGGTCTGTGGTGGCTAATGCTTCACAGGCACACTGCCATCTGGAGTACTGACAAAAAACCTTCGGGAGAGCAAGGTAAACACTGAGGAACTCGAACTGCATTCTGGACAGCAAAAAGGGAACTATTCATTTATCATAAAGATTTTCCAGGCTGTTTTTAAACATTTTGACTTGAACAATTCAAATTCCTAAAATTCTCCTGGTTTGTTTTGATAGAGGTGTGTACAGTTTTGTGTTAATTTGTCTATCTTTTGGTGTCTGTAAGATTTTGCTTGATGTTTTGGAGTGGATACACGTGTGTGTATCCAGTCTGGTAAGTCAAGGATGCTGCATTTTGCCACCAGACACTTGCGGCTACATGATCTGCTACATGTCTTGTGGTGAGATTGCTCAACCCTTCCTTTGGATGCTTACGAGCTTCCCGTGCCCAGTCCTGCTCTGTATGACTCTGGCAGCAAGAATTCAGCTCCAGACAGTGCCACTGTGGAGGTGCAGAGGTACACAGTTGTGCCAGGAGCTCCAAGTGGATGCACTGTGGTACAGGGCTTGGTTTGAATGAAACAGGAAATAAGTCACGTGTGGTAATAAAGAAAATAGAACTACAAGTAGATTCCAGAAGATGGAGGAGTTCAGAGAAGAGTGAGGTGAATGGCTCCCTGCTCTGAAACATCTGCTCAAGTCCCAGGACTGAAACTCCAATCACTTACTGCCTATATTTAACATCTGAAAAATCTTACATTGGTGAGTGTATTACCAGGTTTTTTTCCTCTATGAACACAATCTTTTGAAGATTTAATTACTAACAAAAAAGAAAAAAAAAAGAAATCTCTTTCTTCTGTTGTAATGCAGAGGAGAAAGGAAAGAAATACACACAGCAGGAAAGAGTCTGGAAATGTGGCAAGATATTTTACTTGTATTGCAGTATTTTGCACCTACTATCATGCCTTTGATTCTATGGCCTTAGAGTTTTTTATGAGTTATGAGTGATCTTTGATCTTTTTGTTTCCCAATCCTGATCTAAAAGGCTTTGTCTTATTTTTTCCTGCCAGAGTAAACTGATTTGCTTAAGACTGAGAATATGCTCAAACTGTAAAGCCAGAAATAAAGCCAAGACAGCAGCTCAGGTCACTGCACTCCCCCTTCCAACCCATCTAACCTTCCAAGAGGGGACAGAACACAAAAAATAGTGATTAAAAATCACAGGTTGCCCCTATCACTACATGGTAGAAATTGTAAAGACCCCAGATAACAGGAGGATGAGCACAGAGTAAATACACAGGCTTCTTTATTAAACCCTTTGAAGCACACTGGATTATGTTTGCACATAATACACCTGCTGTGATGCTAAGCACTAAGATCTGTCTTTGTTAACATGCCGTCCAAATTTCATCAGGAACATATTTTTCATTAAAATACTTCAATGGAGCTGGTCTCTGAGGCAT
The DNA here is from genome assembly GCA_035047865.1 of Dendrocincla tyrannina. NCBI lineage: Eukaryota > Metazoa > Chordata > Aves > Passeriformes > Dendrocolaptidae > Dendrocincla > Dendrocincla tyrannina. The sequence continues at coordinate 52,907,860 of JAWWMP010000001.1, forward strand.
CTGACTTAGCAGTGGGTAAAATGCTTGGTTTCCTTGCCATTAAAGTTGGTCTCCCTGGAGAGTGAGAAACTAATAACAGAAGGGACAGGAGAAAGAGAGAGCAGACGAATACTCATTTAGTTCACAACCATAATGTTGAGAACAAAATTAATTTAGACACTGAAGGGTACAAAGAGAGAGTGACCTTTAATAGCTGATCTGTAGCACCAGCTGCTGGAGCAATAAACACGCAGGGAGCGTGCAGACAGACCCCACCTGCGCACAGATTCCAGATAGCTGCTGTGCTGAGGTGGCCCGTGTGGATGAAACATTAAAGACAGCCACGGCAGGAAGGTCAGGCAGGAAAAAGCACCATGGCCTGTAAAAATGGGATTATGTGTTTTCCAGCTGCTGGCAGCTGTGCAGAAAGCACATGCATGTGTAGTGATGGGCGGTGCTGGGGCTGTGGGCAGTGGCCCCTGTTCAGCCAGGCCAGAACAGACACGCTGACTCCAGCCATGAACTGAGACCAATCTGCTTGATTTTACCCAAAACAAGTTAAGGGTACTTATATGAAGGGCACCATCACCAGATTGGCTGTATTGGTGGTTTTCAGTGGGCATAAGGTGGTGTGTTGGTTTGTGGCTCTCTCCCCATTGCCAGCACAGTTGGGTTGGGAAGAAAATGTCTTTTTCTTCCGTTGGCATAAAAACAAGATCATGTAGTAGCATATTGTCTACAGACCACCAGGTGTGAAAACAGAATGGCTGGCTATCAAATTCCCTCTCTGCTCTGCGTAGGGGGGAAGAAGTGTGATATTGTGTGTGATTCCTATCTGTGCAAAATATGCTAAAAGTCTCTCCTTGCTGATATGAAATTGACCTCAAGCTTCTTAACGGGAGCAGTAATAATATCCTGACTCAGAAAGAGAGGCGAGCAAGCCAGAGAAATCTCTATTTCCCTTCATCCACACTGGCAAAGCAGAATTAATTGTGAAATCCCCAGAGCAGTACTGGCTGTGATACAAAATAGTCATCTGTTAGGGATGATCAAGGTAAGGGCCAAAACGGTAATATAAATATTTGGTGGTTTAGGGAGAAACTTCAAAAAGCTGGAAACTGGAGGCTGGAAAAAGGGAGAAACTGAACCATGTCCTTTTGGAAATAATAACTCTGCATTCTCCAGCTATCAAAACAAACAAACAAACAAACAAAACCCCAACCCAACCAAACAAAAAAAAAACACGCAAAACCCCCCAAAAATGAGAAAGAAAGATTGCACTGCCTGGAAAACTACAGTCTTGATTGGAGAACTGACAAGAATATTAATAATTTAATGACCAAAGGCATTTAAATTAATAAAAATAAGTAGGAAAAAAGGTAAAATTGTCAGAAATTGTTCAAAATCAGAAGCATAAAGCTGGTAAAGAATGTAAAAGAAGATGAGATCTGCAGTCAGTGATGGTGAGTGATAAAGACTTGTCTAATTTTAATATTTATATTTGAAACAAATGGTTGCTATTCAACTGATCTACCACTGTGTGAAAAACCTGTTAATTGGAATGCAAAAGAAACACAGATGTTCAATAAATTGTTCTGTTCTATTTTGGGGTGGAAAACAGATTATAAAGCGTGTTCCAGGTTGGTAACAAAATAATTCCTGTACCAATACAAGCCTGAGAATGTTAAATAAGAGCATCTCCAGTTAGAGAACTTAAAATCAGCAGCTCTAGATAAACTTGCATCCGACAGTTTGTCATATTATTTTCCCAACCACGTGGTCTGGAGGTGCTATGGAGTTTCCTGACCACTGAATCATCTGTGAGGTTTTATTGATTTGGTTGGTTTGTAAAGAGAGCAGCCCTGGCTGATACAGAACTGTCAACTTTACCCTGATTCCAGACACAAGGATGGAAAAGCTGATAATAAAAAGGAAGAGTACCATCACCAACGCTACTTAACAGAATTTGGTGGAAAATGCATTTTAGATGAAGCTACAAGTTCAGTGAGTAAAAACAGCAATGTTACAATATAGTAATACTTTACATTTCCACAGAATATTTGGTTTGGTAATCCCCGACATTTTCACTAAGGATGCTTCTGTAGAACTAGCACAGTATGCTCTAAAACGATTACGTGTTCACTAATTAGTCTCAAAATGTCATTTTAATGTGTAATTTTCACGCAAGATGTATTTACCTGAAGATTTAAGCGTGGATTAGGCTTTAGCAATTTAAAACTTTATCAGAGGCATAAAAAAGGATCTAACATCATTACTGCTCAATTCTTCAGATAACGCACAAATTGGGAGAGTGGTAAATTCTGAAGACAAACCACTACCACTAAACAATCTCTGAGTAAGCTGGGCTTTAGCAAACAATACCTATTTTAATACAGCTTACATAAAATGTACACATCCAGGAACAAAGACTGCAAAACATGCTTTACAGGATGTGCAACTCCCTCCAGGGGACTCATTACTTTATAAAGATCTGGAGATCATACTGAGTTGATAGCTAATCTTGAGCTCCCACTGTCACACCAGCTAGTTCACGATGATGCCCACAGATTTGGAGCAGAGAATGATGTCACCTTACTTTGACAAATCTTTTGCCACTATCCCACCTGAAAGTATTATGACCAAACACAAGAAATGTAACCTTGACCAAATTCCTACGAGGAAACACAAAACTTGCACAGAGAGTAGTTAGCTTTGATATCAAAATAAGGAGATGATCAAGTGACATTTCATCTGTCACTGTGAGAAATAATCACACAACCACAGCACAAAGGACAACCCCTGAGGAAGCAAACCTGCAGGAAAGTGTCTGTAAGCTGCCAAGGAAGCTGCAGGGCAGGTTTATTCAGATGTAGCCTTGAACCTTTCCATCTACACTGTTGGTTAATAACCCCACTATGGCTCAGGCTCATAGTTTTTATACTGTGCTTAGGAATTGTCTAGCTTTGGACATCAACCAGGAAGCCTGTCTACAGTGCACTTAGCCTCGTGCAGTTTTACAGGAGACCACCCTTAAATACCAGTTTCCCTCTTTCTTTAGATGTCCACAGGAATGGGAGTCCATCAAAAATCTCACATCCAAGTCATATTTGCATCTGAGATATGTTGATGGGCAGTGAACTGAGGATTAACACAGGTTCAAGCACGTGTTGGATAGCGCGGATATGCCGTCTGCGTCTGATGGCTGAGGGGGAACAAACTGGGGGAACAAATTACTGCTGCAGTCAATGCTTTTACTATAGCTTTCCCTAGTTCAGTGCTGGAGCTCACAACTAAAGGTGGGTATTAGGTAACTATGGACAGCCTTTGGAAGAGCAGAAAAAAAGGGCAACGCGGGGAGCAAAAAGACTCCTAATGATTTACATTTAAGAAACATTTGCATTCCAGGACACCAGGCATGACAGGAACTCACGCTTAATAAAGCACTTAGTAAATATAAGGCCCAGTGGCCAGAAGCCAAAGCTAAACGAACTCTGATCATGTACACCCAAAATATTTTTCCAACACGTAATAGTCACTGGAATAATCTGCCAAGGGCTGCAGTGGGATTTCCCCAAAGATGCAATCTCTTGTTGTTCCTAAAGAGGAGTTCTACTTCAAACACAAATTAAGGGAAGTCCTACAGCTTCTGTTACCAGAGAGGTCAAGCGAGATGATCATAACAGTCTCTTCTGGCCTTGTAATCTATAAATAGAGTCCCAATGGAAAAAAAGAATTATCCTTATCTTGGGCTTTCCCAAAACATTGTGGAAAAAACAATAGGAATGCAGAAAGATCAGAAATAGTCACGTTACAACAGTTGTGCCCAGTTTGGTATTTCTACTGAAATGACTAAAGCATTTTCATTTTCAATCCAGAATGCCTTTTAAGATCTTTCTTCTTCCTGCCAGAGTCAGCCATACCCAATACACCCATTTCCAGAGCTCCTAACTAGTTACCATTTGATAATCATAACAAAGGTTTGGGTTTGAAGTCGGTGGGAGTTTTGCCATCCTCATCTCCTGGGTGGATCAAACCAGACTATCTTTGCAATTTAAGGACACACCTCAAATCCTCCGTCCGATGCAAAATGAAACTCAGGGGAATTATGCCACACACACACACAACTGCTGACTCGGGCTGAAAGAACAGACGTTTCTCATACACTATATCAAATACTGTTATATTTAAGGAACATTTGAAAAGAATTCTACCTACTTGAAGTGAGTCACTAAATAGCCACTGTACAAATGCCATGCCAGCCAGACACAAATGTATTCTGTGCAACTGTGTTGCTTTTATTGTTCTTTACAAAAAGAGAGTGCTTCACATAGCATGCATCCTCCTGCAATGTTTTTTTGGTTAGAATAAAATAACAAGTCCTGCCTTTTAGTTTCTGGGAATGTTCTGCAAGTGTGAAGCAAATGACACAGGAGCACCAATTAAAATACAGTGAAACAGCATTTAGATTATCCCTCCTTTACTTGCTTCCTGAAATAATTTTGATGATAATTCAAGTACGTGAAACAGTTTGAATTGACAAAATAATCCAAAACATCTAAATAGTTCAAGCCTTACCGTCAGAGCAGGACTAGATTCACAATAATGCTGTGACTATTCCCTCAGTACCAGCCCCTTTTACCTTAAACTTGCTGTTCAGCTCTGCTGTGAACACGGCAGAGCAGGGTTTAATGCACTCTTTCATCAGCAGAAATCTGAAGACACAGTATTGGCAGTCCAGTGGGAAAGCAGAAGACCCAAGAGCCTACCTGATCTTTGGTCTAGAACAGGGATATGAAACAGGGTGGTTTCTGTCAGGTGTACCTCTCACGAGCATATGCCAACTTCCATGCTATGGGGTTTTCTGAAACTGGAGTTGGCTCAGTCACTCCTGAAATTTTTGTGTTTTTGTTTTCGTGTTTTTTTTTTTTGTTTTTTGTTTTTTTTTTTGTTTTGTTTTGTTTTGTTTTTTAAATTTTTAATACTACTTTAATTCTAAGCCACAAAGAAAAATGACTCAAGCCTGCTGGGCAGGACAGCTACCCGGGAGGTATGACAGACACTTAGACGTCTGTATTTGAATAGATCCTTAAAACACAGGCAAATGTTGCCAAGAGACATGTCTAGAATATCCTCTCAGCTTGAGTACTTGTAGCTCAGTCCTGGGAAAACAAAATGACAGTTGAAATCTTCCCAGCAGATGATGATCTGGATCTACAGGGTCTTGCATTTCACATGAAGGGCTGACAATTAGGATGAAATGGGAACTGCTAGAATAGGAGAAGCAACGTAATTGTTAGATTTGTCAGTCTAGCTCAACAGAGAATACATGGGAGATGGAGTTCCTCTCAGAGAAAACAATGATTTCTTATCAAATCCACAAGTAATTTTGAACTGGCCATTCCTGCCATTTCAGTGTGTATTTTGAAAGAACCGTCCAGTTGCAAATGAGAGCCTTCCAGGCTTCAGGAAGCAGGAACTTCAACTGCTGGCAACAGGCTCCCACTGTCTCCCACTACTGTCCTCATAAATTCAGTGGCAATACTTGCACTAATTTTAGAAGAAGCACAGTCAGGCTCTTTGTACAAACCATAAAAGTACTGTTAGAAAAACTGAGCATCAAAGAGTTTAGCTCATCAATATGCACCCAGTAATGATTATTAAAGATACACTTCTGAAGACTTCCAAATACACATACATATATACTTTTCAGAGGAAAAAAAATTTGCACTTCAGAAATGTGGTCCAGATTAAATTTGTGTTTCCACAGGCTGAATATAATTTTCCTGAAAATAAAGCTAAAGGAGAAATGGAAAAGATGTACAGATTCCTGAGGAGTGTTCTCCCATCAGAGGTATAAAAAGGTCCATGTTTTCAAATGAAAAACATAATCATCATTCAAGACTGCTCCAAAAAAAGCCAAGCACTTTTTGAACAGACTTCTGTTCACAGGACCATGTATTTGGGCAGCCCTGGGAAAATGAGGTAATGGTCATATATCATGATACAAGTATCCTAGGAATAATCAAAACAGGAAAGGTTCATATAGGCACCCTCTGTACTAAGCAAGCATTATGTGTAAGACTGGTAGTTCCTACATTTCCCACTCTCCTATAATCCTGCTTCAATACAGATAATAGATTTCTTGCTGGTAGTACCAGAGGGAATGGGACCAGACAATGACAGTTTAGTACAGTGTGATGTACTACCATGGTACCACACACCTGTAAGCATGTTACTCCACTTGTTCCCCCAACAGCTGGCTCTCATTATGGTTTCAGGTACATGACTTCTGCTCTATGCCAGCTGGGAAAACACATGTAGATGTGCCAAACACCTTCCCAGTGCTAGCACATATGTATGAATGCTTGGCTCGAACTGAGAGTAGCTCCCTCAGGAAAGTGGTGCTTGTGAAGACATCTGTAGTTTGACTATTCTGGCTGGGATGGGTCACAGGCTACTCAGCAACAGAACCAGGGGATTCTAATTACATTTAATTCTACCCTTAAAACGATCTTGCACCCTTTTAGGTACAAAGTGAGACAGCAAAAATTAGTTGTGCTTTAAAAACCTGTACCATGGAACCACAAGATTTTGATGTGTAAAGGTTTCAAAGCTGCCTAGAACATTTAGAAAGAAGAAAACTCAACAGAACAGTCTATTAAAGAAAATGTTTTAATTTTATCACTTTCTAGTAGTAATTTTCTCATGTGTATGTTTAAATTCTAAACCAGTTAAGCAATTTACCTGATAGATTTCTTCTCTGTAGAAAAAAAATAGTCAAGGAAAAATCTTGGGAAAGAAAAGCTCAAGAAGGTACCATTATTCTAAATAGGTATTATTATTGCTTAATTAAGATAATGAAACACTCGGGGTTGGAGGAACAAAGGTTGGGAGTTTACACCTGGCATTTCCTCTCAGGTTATGTTCTTTCTGCACAAGACATGCCCCCTTGTGGGGAGAGGTTCAGGCCCACAAACCATTGGTCTCCCATGACAGGTTTGGTATCAGACAAAGATACAGTTGTCACAAAAAAGCTTTTTGCTTCTGAATTTCTCACTTTTCAGTCCCTCGCTAGAAGTGTGATCGTGGTGTACCTCACATTTGGTGGGTTGTGGAGAGGATGAAGGAAAGCAGCAAGCTGTAAGGCTCCCAAAGAGATGATACTGGGGGTTAACACAGTAAGAAGAGTGTGGAACTGGTTCCTTTAGCTATGTCAAACACCTTACTTTCAGCATCCTCATGGAGCAGAGAAAAACTGCCCTAAAGAAAGCAGTGCATCAGAGTTTGCTCCTGATGAGGACATGAGGACACAAATCACTGGATCTCAATGAGCATCCCACAAATCATAGGCATCATCACTGTAGGGATCTCTGCACTTAACTCCTCATTGGCAGGCTCTTAACCCACGTTTAAGCTATGGTAACATTGAAATAGTTCTGAAAATATTTTCAGGCTCTATTAAAAGCCCTTTTGTCTTTTTTCCTGATTTGGCCATTACAACCACAATGCAGTTACCTATATGTTGTCCTTGCCCATATTTGAATTAATTTTGTTATTTATTATTGAAAATTGTCACTTCAAAATGCCAAAAATTTAGGTGATGTGGATCATAAACATCCACTTAACTGTTGGTATCATGACAACAGATCTTCAAGTAGTGTAGCAACTCCACTGGAGTTATGAAAACTGAGGCTATCAAATTGCATTCAGTGTGAACACAGGGTAAGGAATACCAAACAATATAATACCTTGTGACTATTAAACACAGGGCGATAGTCTTCTTCCTCCCTTCAATATTGAAAGTACATTAATTTTCACAGATGGGAGATGAGCAAACAAACTGTCTCCCCAAAACAGGTAACAGGCTGATGAAACAAACAAATGATCTTTTGTTAGAAGTACAGGATAAAAACTAAGCACATTAAAGCACAGTCTGGTAGAGTGACAGAAGGCAGCTCCACTCTGCTACAGAGAGGACAGAGAAAGGGCACCCAAAGTGCAACATAAATTGACAGGAAGGAAGATGGCAAGGAAAGAGAAGAGAGGAAGTCTGTGCTAACAGTGTTTCTATCTGAGATATTAGCATAAGATATGACAAAATAAACACCATAATTTCTAGATTCACATAACACACAATAATCTCTCCTGCAGCAGGTTCTTTCTGTATCAAAGTACAGAACCCCAAGATCTTCTCTTGGAAAACTGTTCATCACTTCAGGGAAAAGGAGTTATTCTACACTGGTTTGTTCCTTATACCTCAGTACACACCAAAGTCACTTTTCTTATCACTGCGGATACATCTGTCTGCTTTGTTGCTCTAGACATAAACAAACTGAAATTGGAGTATGCAGTAACCTGTCTTCTGAGTGCTGACCCTCATGGCAGACTACAGGGATAGTCTCTCCACTTTCACTTGTGTGGAATCTTCATCTGACTTCTCTTGAAATGAGAAACTACAGAGCACATCAAATGAAACTTGAAAAATGAGCGAGTTGGCTTAAGACAACTGACGTGCTTCTGACTTTGTGATTTCTATTTCCTTTCAGTTCCGTGTAAGAGGATTCAGCAATTGAAATACCTGAGAACTGTAAAGCATTGCAATGTTCATGTCTGTTGCAGTTGACTAACAAAATAAAATTTTAAAGTCAGTTCTTGGAAGGATTCTGCCCTTTGCTCTCTTGTTCAACTGTTACATAAAAAGTTGTATGCAAGTGACATTAGCTTTGCGTCAGAAATAAATTTGGGTAGAATCTTAAGCCTTCCACTGAATCATCTCTGCAAAGATGGCCCATCTTTTCAGCAAGCAGCAGCCTAGAGAAAGCAAAAGAATATGTGCTGTAGTTATGGTGTCTTCAAGTAATGAGGTATTAAACATAGCAATTATTACTTACCTCTCTTTGGCTAAGAGAACGGACATCCCCACCAGCTTAGCAAATTCATCAGCTGTGAGAGAACCCTTTTCAGATACCTGTCAAAAGCCAAATACAAAAATAAACAAACTATGGCATTAAAAGAACAAAATTCTTTCAGCTACTGCATCAGGTCTAGCTTTGAGAAGTGATAAATTAGGAACAAATACCTTGTGAAGAAAATTAGTTTGTTTGCATTTTTAAAGAGTACAACTAATTACGAGTATTGCCCCTTAAAATATCTGTTCTGTGCCCTGGGAAAATTGCCAAATATAAAAAAGAAACACAGAAAAGAATTAGATCTGTAAAAAAATTGTATGGTACCCCTTCCTTTGGATTTTTTTAAAAGATGCCTTGGGACCAAATGAATGGAAAAATCAGAGTAGCTCAGACAGCAGTATATTGTCACAATCAGTATTTACACAGCCCAGCTATACTAAGCAATTCTGCAAACACTGAAGCCTAAATGAGGAAATAAAAGACCTGTTCAGGACAGGTCATCAATCTAGAAATTTAAGTCGTATCAGGTGGAAGTGAAGAATTTGAGTTTAATGGGATTTAAAAGATCCTCACTGCCTATAGGAAAATCCCCAAACCTTAGTACTTCACATGGTATTTCAGTATACTAGAGGGATAAGTAAATGCCACCATGACATTCAGTTGACACAAAAACCAGGCTGTCCTGGGAGTCAAAACTGTGGCTGCTTTGTCTCAACCACACAAAATGCTAAAATGAAACCTTCTCACACACATGTAAGACGTGGATGGTTAAAATACTAGATAAACACTAGATACGAAGTCTAGATTTATTATGTATTGAATTTCCCAGGTAAACATGTTTTATTACCCTAAAAATTAATAATTCTTCTATTTCTCCATTGCTTTACATTTAAGTGAAGTTGTAACTCCAGATGTAGTTGCCATTTCCTGCTTTCCACATAACTGGGTGGGGAGGAGTCTATTGTGCATCATTCTCAGCAGTAGTTCTTTTACAGAAACTCAGATTAAATTAGTCCTAACATGAGATTTTAGGAAGCTCTGTGACCAAATCTGAGTAATGGAAGTCAGCTATACAACTGGTGATTAATTATCTTTCCTTCCCAAACCCCTACTCTCATCAAGGGTGACTTTGGATTCCTTTGACGTCCCATGTCATTTCCTGTCCTCACCAGCCATTCAAAACCACCTCTCTCTTGTCTGAAACCCAATGGATTCCTTTCACTTCTTCTCAGAACTTAACATATAATGTACAGTAACATGAAGGCACAGGGTGCTTTTGGCCGCAAGTCTGATCTCATCTCCTGTTCCGTTACGGGCTAGACTTCCTCATTTGAAGCCTCTCCCTTACAGTCTTCTATGGAGTCAAAGGCTCATATTATGAAAATAAGAGAAAACAGGCACTTTGGTTGTAAATCCACCATCTGTTACTTTTTGCAGTTAACCTCCTTTGTTATCAAGAAAGGTTTTTCCTTTCCTTTCAAAGAGATAACTACTCTTACTGAAGGCAACAAATTATTTAGAAACAAAAAATAATCAGAAGACACCCTCTAAAATGGAGTACGTATTTTTCTATAAACGTAAGAAAATAAACAGAAAATATTAACGCATATTCAAAGATTTAAGCAATGTGGTTTTGTTAATTTAGGATGGAATCTTTCAGATGGTTATATACATTTCTCTTATCTAATCATCTTTTGGATGAGTGAAAGCTGTAAGGTAATGATCATAAAAAATGCACTGAAGAGTCTACTTCATGTCAAGTGAGAAGCTGTCTGTTACAGCTCTACTTTTTCTCAACTGTCCAAGTCAAAGTCCTCTTTAACTTTTGATACACTGAGTTAGCCTTTTCTCAACTGCATGAAAATCATAAAATTACATGCATCTGAAGAGACAGAAAAATGTACCAAATACTGGCATAACAGGACTTTACAGTGTCCAGAGGCAGCAATACCACAAAGGTTTATTACACTGAACAATTCATACATTATTTTCCTGATGAAGCTAGCTTAATACTATACACAATATTCTCCAACTGAGTGCTCTCCACAGCAGCAAACTCAGTACAAGATGTTACACATACAGTGCGTATTTTTTAATTATGAATTAAACGCAAACCAAAAAACTACCTATATGAACAGTTAAGAGCTGCTTCCACTGCCTTCAAGCACATTGTGTTAAGTGTCCAAAGTGCACTTCTGTTAAATTACGTGCTCAATACCTGCCAAAAATTTCATCCCACAGTGCAAAAGATTTGGAGGAAGGTTGTAGGGTAATAGTTTGAAAAGAGATGGAGAAGTGATTTATTCCTTAAAGAGAAAGCAATGACTAGGATTACTGCCTGCACAGAACTTTGAAGGTGAGAGGTACAATTTAAGTGTGGAATATTTTGTATTTCAAAACCCCAAAAGGAAATCTCGTACCTCAAGTTTTTGTACCTAGTGTGTCAAATTTTCCCTGTAATGGACAGAACACTGAAAGAAATGAAGTACACCCACTGTTTCTAAAGCAGAAGCTACCATTTCCTCTTCATTATGAGACTGGAGTTCAATCACCATCACACCGCTGTCAAATATCCGAAGCCTAAAATCAAAAAAGAGAGGCAAAGCAACTAAAAACCCTGTGCACATCACCTATGGTCACATTTCTAATGCATCCACAGCTATCCACATTACAGAAAGGCAAAAAAGCGCCAAAACCCCCAAACTAACTCTGTAAAATGAACTTAAGCTTAATAGCACCTTCAAAATCTGAAGAGACCAAAAAGAGTGGGGCGTATGTCTGGTCTTGGTTTTTCCCAGTCCAAAAAAATTGTATTGGAAATGAAAACAATAATGCCCTCCTAGCAAAGTGAACCACAGCTAAAAACTAGTATTTTGATGTAGGGTGGATATTGGTGCATAAAGCAGCATCCTTTAAGCAAAGAATGGCTTTGCAGTAGATTTTTGTTTTATTTTTTTAACAGGTAAATTATTGTATCATCATGGTCTGACCTGGTAGTGCCATGTTTTATAAATAAATCTGTAAAGCTCTTACCTTATTGGCAATTTCAATGATTCCAGCATTTTACAAGCATTTACTAAATCTTCTGGTGACAGCAACTATTAAAATAGTAAAACATATTTATTCACAGCTTGCATTTCAGATATACAGTACAACATCGATACAAACAGTTTTAATAACTACAGCTATAAAATTCTCCAGGCTACTGTTATCATTAATTTTCTTCCTTTCTGTTGTGCAGTCTATTTTCTTGGCTTCTATGCTCCTTTCTGTTCCCTTATTACGTGTTCTATAATAATCCTTCTTGCCCTGTTTACAGAAAGAATTGTTGTATTTTGTAAAAAAACCATCCCAAAACATTCACCATTCTTTAGCGGTTTTTGTCCTTTAAGTTTTCTTTCCAGATAAGGATGGATTTTCCCTTTTACATGGTATTATAAAAAGCAGCACACATTATCACAACTTGTAAAGGATACATAAACATTACACACAAGAAGGAGAAAGGAAAAACGTAAAACCTCACTAATTTTAATAAAGGGCTGATCGCTTCCTGCTGTTAGACAGGTAGAATGAGCAATTGTTAGGGAACACTTTTACCCTTTTTCTTTAATGACCTTATCACTGAAAAACATTTTATGAGATATTTAACAAAAGCAGTTTCTCACCTCTAACCCTCGTGCGCGGTTCACCAGACAGTACACTTCTGTGAGCGACATGATCCCTCCTCGCTCCTGTGTTAAGCACAAGACTGGTAAGGGAAATAACATTAACCCAGAAAACGCAGTATCTCTACTTGCATGTGACTGATTAAACAGGTAAAGGATGGGCCTGAATGGAGAAAACTAAAGAGGTAAATTACTGTATCTTAAGCTAATAATTTTAAAATACAAAACAATGACAACTACACCCAAAGACTGTGAGTTACTATGATTTTAACGTAGAGAATAAATGTATGAAACAGGGTCAAGGAATTTCAATATAATAAATCTATTGATTAATTTGCCATTTTCACTTTTCAGACAGTAAACTCAGTTTTCCATTCTCATTGCAGCAGGCAGCATGTAGCTGTCACAAAAATACTGTAATTTGTATGTTTTTTAGTAGGAACATAAGTTTCATCAGGTAATTAACTTTTTGGTGAGAATCCTGAACTCTGTAATAGCTTCAGATAAATTAAACCAGGAGATATTACTACAGGCAGGTAATCTACTTAGTAATTCTGTTCTGTATTTGCAAAATATGTAAATTTTAGGCAGTTTAAAGACTGATGACTTGTATTTTCAGTCAGTGTAATTTCTCTTTTTCAAAAAAACATTCTGCAGCAAGGGATGAACGCAGGGCTGTTCAAAAAGAAAGAGCACTCTTACAATGTTCTAAATCTCATAAATATTTTGCAAATAGAAGAAGTTTGCAAATTTTTACTTATATTTAAGCTTTTTTATTCATAAAGAGGATATATATTCCTCCCATAAACACTGATTATGAGGCTGTGCTGCTACATCTGAGACTTTAAAAAGAGGCACAGCACTACAGTCAAAACACATTTACATCAAAATTCATCAACACACAGAAAATGCTGGTGCAAAATGAAGTACTTTACCTCTAATGGTGTCTGTAGCATTCCAGCCAGTTGCTTTGCCAGTTGCATGTGGTACTGTGTACCAGACCCATATGTTTCCCTAGTAACTGGATTAGCTATACCCATACTCAGTAGATAGGACTTAAATCTAATAGTCTAAACAAGCAAACAAAAAAATAAATTGAAAAGAACATGAGCTAGTGAATGATTCTGGTCTTTAGAAGTCTTTCATTTTATTACTATAAGGCAGTCTTGGTGAATAAATCCTTCAATTTACTACCAATAAAGTCAATTACTAGCAAAGAGAAGGCAAGATTTAATACAACTTTTTTTTGATTGGCAGAGGTCAACAGATAGAAAAACTTACACAAAGGGAGTAAAATCTTTGTGTTTAAAAAGTGTTAAAAGAAAAATTAACACTAAACAAGTAAATTTTACACAAAGTATAAGGGACTAAAACACAACCAATCGGCAAGTGGTTTTTATTAACATCACTAGATAGCTTTTTGCTTTTCATAGGAAAATTTCTGTTAACTTTTAAAACAAAATTCATTTACCTCATCCTCAGTGATGTCACCTTGTTTTTCTTTAATCTTACTAGCTATTGATTTGGACAACTCCACCATTTCCTTAGCCTGTCAAGAAAGACACATAGATAAGTCAACTTTCAGGTCAACAGAGAAGAGCATGCTTAAAACTGGGAAAACAAGTGTATGTGTCCTTGGACAAGTGACATGCCATACATACCTTCTCCATTAATTTGCTAAGATCCTCAAAAGCCTGAAGGGAAAAGCAGACAATGAAGATCAGTGTTCATGGATACAGAAAGCTGCCTTTGTATACCTATCCAAGCTATTCGTAAGAGCTGCTATTCCTTTAGGTTAGTATGTTACAATATATCATATATAATTTGTTGATACATGTATTTTATATCAGGTATTATAACTAAAATAAACAAAGAATGAAGAAGAGAATCAAACAATTGCACACTTTTCCAGTTTATGCACTGTAGTTCAATATGACTTATGAACTCCACAATGGGAAGGAACAATGAGCTACTGAGTCCCAGAAAAGACTAAACTGTTGAAGATTAAACTGCTCTCCTATAAGGTGGGGGAAGATTTCTTGGTGATGATGGCAGATATTCTTCCAACAGTTATCTCTCACTCAAGGAGATCTATTGTTTCTGGCCAGCAGTAAGCCAGCTGTCATCTGGACAAGGCAATTTTACTTTAATCAGTAGATGTTACTAACTTAGTAAGAAACAGTCATTTCAAGTGAGCGAGGAGGAGGGTATATGCTTCCACATGTATGCTTAACTGAAGAGACAAAACCTCAAAAATGTGTGGCAATCTCTTCATTTAAATATCACAGTGAACTGCTATGGTCTCAAATACAACTCTAGAACAACAAACAAAGGGTATTTTAAAGCTTAAATAAAACATACTTTGAAAATAGCTGAAAGCATACTGAAATTCAAAACTTCTAGTAATGGTAACTAACTACCATTAAAAAATTCATGATAAAAAAAAAAAAGAGCTAACAACTCTGTTCATGCACCTGTATTGAAAAGCAACCCTCTTTTCTCCCATCCTCATCAAAACACATTCAGCCTCCCCACTTGCTTCTCTCAAACACATGACAACGTTGTTCAGTTAGAGTATGTAAAATGACCAGAGATATATCTTGCCTACAGCTTCTAGTCACTGCTTCAATGCGATTCCTGGCTTATTCTGACCAATCAACCACTAGAAAGACACAGTTTAGCAGTATTTTTGAAGGAAGACCCAATTGTTGCCATCTACATTTAGGTGCCTTACTTAGAAGTTTATTGGTCTGAGATTCAACATGCAAAGAAGAAAAGGAGATTCTTCTAGGAAGGGACAGGGTTTGCTGTACATCTGAACACCTTCTAATTGTGCCAGTGTTTCTCCACTGACTGGAGAAGTTTCGCCCCTTAATGCCTATGTTAGATGTCCAAAATTAAGTGGGACAAACTTAGATCCAAGGGGAGAAAACAAAATATACCACCATATAACAATAATTTACCACTATGAGAACAAGAGCTTCTCCTTGGAATATTTCTTCTCGCTCCCTAATCCAGTAATTTACAATAGATTTCCCAATCTCTAGTGTAAATCAGTGCCCTTCTACTGTACTCTTAAATGGTATCAACAGTATGTTTTCTACCAAGACTTTTCCCAGCTTATTTCTAATCTCTATACCTGCATGAAAACATCATTCATCAAAAGAACCCTTGATTTAGCTAAATAAACAGCATGCTGTGCCTAACTCCTCCTCTGCCTGACTCACCGAGGGCAGGCCTGGAAACAAAGGGGAATGTGCACACACCTAACAGGAACTTCCTCAGATAAACAAAAGGCTAAAGAACTGGATTCTTATCAGCACTGAACAGCAGATGCAGGAAGCCTTTTCCTGGAAGCCAGGGCACCATTTTTTAAATTAGTCATTTATAACATTTAAAGCTGGAGGAAGGCAGGATTTTACAAGTCATGGTTTTCCTCTGTTCATACAACACATATAAATGGATTTCTTTTACTCTCTGACAAAGCTACTAAAGGAAAAAATAAGCAGACAATACCTTTTGAACTACATACACATGCATGTAACCACAATACCTTTTGAACTACACAAAACTTCATTCATTACATTCCTCAGAGAAAGAAAGCAAAAAAGTTTAATGCCACCAGTATCTGAAACAGCACATGGCCTGCAAAGGTACTATCATTTTCTTATATATTAGAGCAGGGAATGCCTTTTTTCTCCTTCCACACTGAATCCCATAAAACTTTGCCACAAGAACAAATCTGTTGCACGTAGTTCATTAGTACTTCTGTATTAATCTCTACTACCAAGACAGAATCAGACTATTTTTGAGCATATTGCTCTCAGGTATATATGAAGAAATTAAATGCCTCTGTTGTCCATCAGTATTGATTCTGGAATTCAACTATTGTGCTGTTTCTAGGGAAAAGGATGGTCTCCATCTAGCCCAGGTATTTTGCAAATAAACTTGTAACATCTCGTCAATGCTTGGACTGCAGATCATTTTGCTGTAAGCATAAGGCTTAATCTAACATTTAAAAAACTGACTATAATATGAAAATCTAATGTCACCACAGTTATGTGCAGACACTTGGATCAGCATATCCTTAATATATATTAAATTCTCAACTGAAACCAAAATTAATAAAAAAAAAAAAAATGAAGGAAATTCCCTCTCTGAAAAAAAACTAGTAGTCTCTTTCTGCAGATATCTTTGTGTTCTTCTTCCCCTGATGAACAGTCACTGAGCTCACATTTCTAATTCTACCGAAATTAATTTTACAAATACACACTGTCGGTTTCAAAGAACAGTCCTCTTGACCAGAACTGTTTAAATTAAGTACCTTTACATATACTGACAAGCAGTTAAAGAAAATAAGTAAATGTAAACTACACAATGAATTTAGACTTCTCAACAAAAAAACATAAGTAGTCTCATCTGCTCCTGCTCCTAAAAGAAAGTGTGAATGAATGCAAATAGTTCAGACAGGTGGCTGACCTTGAAACTTCAGAAGTACCTACCTCGGAAATGTTTTTGTCAGTCTCTTTTCTTTTTTCCTCTAATTTTCTTTCAATCCCTACAATTCCTACAGCCCTTATTCTTCCTGCCTGCAAAAAAAAAAAAAAGGAAAGAATCAAAATAGGAAACGCTAAGTTTTCTCATCTGCCTCACTGTGAAAATTAGAGAACAGGAAATGTTCCCCCAAAGAGCAGACATAATTCACACAATATTTCATGCATTTCTTGACGTATTTTTTAAACTAGTGTAAAAAAAATAAACAATAAGTGTGAAACACATATGAATTTGCTGTTCTAGACAGAAAATGATATTATCTTGAAGCTATTACTATGAAGCCTGATCCAGACTGGGTATTCCCGCTCATCTCAGTTATAGGCTCCTGAGTCCACGTGAACACCAATACTAGAGCTGTGGAAATGCCTTAGTGTATCTAAACAAGATTACCTCCAGAAATCCAGTCTGAAGAAACACAGACACAGAAACACAATGCTAGGTGCAGTTTAATTTACCTTGCTGAGAAGTATCAGCATGAAGGTGATGGTGAAACTTTCACTAGATACCAAATGTGTTTTAGAAAGGCTGGTACCTAAGTAGCAGTGGTGCCAGCCCTCAAATCTCTGACTGCAAGGCTTAGCACTGGTGTTAATGAACTGCTATGACTTAAGAACAAGAGGTAAAGCATTTGCGTTAGATTCTTCATGCAAGGTACAGGTTTTTCTATTAGTCCACATGCAATTGTGCTTACAAGTACTACATTTACCAAGGTGTACATACAGGATTTGATGTTGAACAATTTTAAAATAATTTTATTTCATTCATATAGTACTGTATGTTCATATATTCAACATATTCGTATACAGAAACAACATCTACATGTTTATCAGTTTATAACCCAGAAGTACACAGACAGATAAAGAAGGTAATCTAATATATGACATTCTCCTTAACAATGGTCCATTTAGAATATACATTTAAATCAAACATATATAGGTTTCAAATAGCCATATAAAAGTTACATATTATATATTTGACATCCAGCCACAAAAAAAGACCCCAGAAATCAAAATTTGGACCAAAAATCTTTCAGCTTCATTCAATCTCTCATACTGAATAAAATTAAATGCAAGTAGATATATTGTATTTGCATAATTATGTGTGTATATGTCTGAGCAACTACTCAAGTCTAAACACACTCAAGAGAGGCCACTGTCTTCTATCAGGTGAAAACTGCAAAGAAGAAACTAATTTATGCCAATGGAGAAATAGGCAAAGTAAAGCTGAATTCCCACATGTGCCCAGCATGCCGGTTAGAGAGGCATGCCAAATGCAGTACGAGGACAGCAAGAAGTGTAAACAAGAAATTACATACAGATTCTGCTCAGAAGTTCTGCACATACCTGTGCATCCTTGTTAACTTGCATGGCCTGACCAGTGGGCATACTCTCCCATCTCCTCTGTGTGATTTCTTCCGATAATCGTCTGTAGAACTACAAACATTAAAAAGTGACAACAGACATTTCAGAAACTGTGCAGAGTACCTCTGGGTATTTTTTAGCATCCTGGTGGTAGATGAAATAAACTTCACTGTAAGACAAAATGTGGTAGCACCTACATATCCACAATACAACATTCATTACTTGCAAATTCTTAATGTCCAGTCTTCAAAAATATACACATTAGAGGAGAAACCATGTAGTTACTAGTTAAACTCACAGTACTTCTGTTGTAAAATATGTCTTTCAGACATTCAAAATGTTCCAAACCATGCTAAAGTTAAAAATGTCAAGGTTTGCTCAAAGGCATGCTTTTAAAATGAAGGGAGTTGAACAATCCAATTAATATTGATCTGTTAATTCAAAAATATAAAAACAATCACATAGATCAATTACACTTATTTGTTTATTGCTAATAGCCAAAGGTGGCATTAGTTAATTACTTAACACTAAGTATATCCCACTGACCAACACCCAGCAAGAAAATCTATTCCATCCTTATGGTTGTTCAGGTTCACAGGAAAGCATTCTGAAGTCATAAAGAAAAGCTGGGGTGTAACTGATGTGCTAGGCAGCCAGTAAGCATAGTAAGATTAATTTTCAGATGCAACATTAACATTAAAATAAAAAAGGTTATGATTAGGCAAAACACCTATACAATTTCAACTACGCCTAAATCTACCATCATCATAATCTGAAAACTGCTCATAAAGAAATGAGTCTGATCACACACATGCATTTATAAGACACTTCTAACTACTTTGAGTTGAAAATCTGATATTCTGCAGTAAATACGAACAGCTTTCTGCATTGTTCAAAGTTAAAGCTCTCAGTCTCTTCAAATGAGGATCTCATACTGTGAAATTTCTTTAGAGTCCAATTTCTTTCCTTTTTAGGATGAGCCTTGTTTAAAAAATAAATTAAAATTTTCTCAAAATGCTCAAAGCCTTTGCGATTTGGTGTAGGTAAAAAGAAAATTTATAAAGCATAAAATGGAAGAAAGTTCTGAGGCAACAAAAAGTGTTCAGCAATAAAATTAAAGAGATGATTAGGAGTAAGTTGTTTGATTCCTGTTCAGTAGATAGTTAGCTACAAAGAAACATCTTTTACTCTGTTAAAACATTTAACAGATTTCAGAGATGTCATTTCTGAAAATCCTGTGTTCAGTTTAGTTGATTAAAAATGGAAGTATAAGATTATACTAAAACCACTAAAGTAAGGACAAAGCCTAATAATGGCTCTTGACATTTTTTGAACTCTATTTGCATCATTTAACCAAAGTATTGAACACGGAAGACTCAGTGTTTGTCTTCCAAAAGGATGTATTGAAAAAGCTCCACCTCAAATGCAAACATGGAAAGATCACGGAAAATTATCACTAGCACAGTAAGAGGATAAAAGCATGTCCAAAGATCTGATGTGCTTGGCTTGCATGACACAAAACTTACCTCAATCTGCCCATGTTCTTTGAAGGAAAGCTTGATGTAGGAATATTTGCTGCTTTGGAATGGACCGGGTTCTTTGTTTGAAGAAGCAGGATGAAGATGAACTACTATTTTGGCACTAAGAAAAAGGTAAAGGAAAGAGAAGATACCTTTGTAATATTTAAAAAAAATATTTTTACAATCAAAGTTAACTTTGATTAAATTTCATCAAAACCTCTATTAACTTTATCCCACATAAGAACTGAAGTACATCAAATAATGCTTTACAGTTGTCCATTTACATATTTAAATATTTTGACTAAGCAGATCTTGCACAAAAACCACTATATCATCTAAAACAGCAATATCTTGCAAATTAAAAAAGTACCTACCATCAATTCTTAAGCAATAAACATAACAAATTTTAAAATTTCAACTAATAGCTTCTGAAAAACCCGATTGTTAAGTTTTCATTTGATTTGGCAGTAGTTACTGCAAGTCAAAAGCCAAAATACACTATCTTTGCCACAGGAAAACAAAAGGTCTCAATATTACGTTTAGCCTATCCCACTTGCATATGTCACTCGTGAACACTGTATGTGAATTTGTCCAAAACCAACATTCAAATGTAACGTGCATGGAAATAAGTCTAAAATGACACCACCAAAACAAACCTTCAGATAGCATTATTTTAGGAACATCAACAGACTGCTATCACAATATGACTGCAAGTCTGCCATTCCCATCTCATTTACTGATATTCTTTTCATTGGTCCTTATTTACTTGATTTCTCCAGCATTACCATATTATCTGATTTCTTCTGAATATCCTCAGCTTACCAATCTCACTGTAAGCTGCAAGCAGATGTCAACTACATACATATTTCTCCAGGTAATATTTTTCCTCTTTTTTTCTTGTCAAACTTAGAATCATGGAATCTTTTATGTTGGAAAAGACCTCTAAGACCATCAAGTCCAACTGTTAACCCAGCACTGCCAAGTCCACCACTAAACCATGTCCCTAAGTGCCACATCTGCACTTCTTTTAAGTACCTCCAGGGATGGTGACTCCACCATTTCCCCAGGCAGCCTGTTCCAATAACTGGCATCCCTTTGGGTAAAGAAGTTTGTTCCTAATATCTAATCTAAACCTCCCTCAACACGACTTGAAGCCATTTCCCCTAGTCCTGATGCTTATTACTTGAGAGCCATAAGGTCTCCCCAAGCCTTCTTCCAGGCTAAAAAACCCCAGTTCTCTCAGCTGCTCCTCATATGACTTGTGCTCCAGACACTTCATCAGCTCTGTTGGCCTTTGCTGGACGCACTCCAGCACCTCAATGTCCTTCCTGAATTAAGGGGCTCAGAAACGAACATGGTATTCAAGGTGTGGCCTCACCAGTGCTGAGTACAGGTTGATATTTACTGCCCTGGTCCTGCTGGCCACGTTATTGCTGCTACAGCCAGGATGCCACTGGCCTCCTTGGCCACCTGGACACACTGCTTGCTTATACACTTTTTATATAAATACCTACTGAACACTTTTTATATAAATACCTACTGAATTAGTTATTCAGTTAGTGGAAACATTTGAGTTTCTTCTAATCATCACTAGCATTTCCATGCTCATAATCAATCATATGCCAAGTCATATAATATGGAATCTGTCAAAGCTTCTATTCCTGAAAAGTTCCGTGGCACAAAGGACTAATATTAGCTTTCAAATTTAGATCCAGCAAATTCAATTCTGTCATTTGTGACTAATCAAATGAAAATGGCATGACAGAATATACACTTGTTTGTGATTTTAAGACAGTTATTTAACAAATCACATCAAACAGTGCTTTGTCATGACTCTTACACATTTGACCTAAAATGAGGAAAGCAGGTCCTTGTGGCTGTCAACCCGGAAACTCGGATTGCAAACGGAACCTACCATGAATTAATATATAATACTGGGTACCTCACATAACAAGCATGTGCAAAGTATCCATCTGAAAAGGACTACAATGACCACCTTACCTTTTTCCTATCCCAGCTGCTTGCTCTTCAATAAATACAATCTGAGACAGAGGTACAGCAATGCAGCACTCCTGGAACAAACAAAACAGGCGCAATAGAAATTAAAGCTATATCCTGACTATTCATTCTCTAAACCCAAGTGTTCTCTTTCCCCATTTCACAGACAGCACAGATTTCTACAGGTGCTGCCTGAGGTATTCTATATGAAATACGATGGTAACAACAGAAACAATCTATTCAAGAGAAGTATATGTAGAAAAATAACACAAAATTGAAACTGAGGTCTAGTTAAAAAAAAAAAAAAAATTAAGTGTCATTGTGTCATCTATAAAAATCTCAAGTAGATTCATAAATGGCCTAAGATCTATAGATTGGTTAAATTTCCAAGTTCAAAATTTAGACACTAGAATTTCCACACTACTGAAGCTTACCCCTGCAGGTGCACAATACTTGTAGGTTCTTAACATTTTTGCACCAATTTCACTTTGTGAGCTAAAACAATATCAGTCTTTTAAATGTTGAATATCTAAAAAACTATACAACTGTCTGAGTGCAATAGGAATTTTTCCATCTATCCTACATCAAAGAACTGAATCCAGCAGCTGATGTATCTGAACTCAGATGTATTGCACTGTGCGCTAGACAAAACAAAGAAGAGCAAGAAACAAGACTGCATCCATCTGTCAGAGACTAACCTACCCCCAGGCTAAACACTTCCTATATGCATTTGAGACAGAAATTGCTAAGGGAATGATTCAAAGAATCTAACTAGGTGCTTGGTCTTGTTGTGGTGAACATCCTTTGGTGAACATCACCTTCCACACAATAGCTTGGTGCTTGACACAGTCACACAAAATAAAGGAAACAGAGGTTGCATTCTCTCTTTGGACCTCCCCCCTCTTCCACCTGCCAGGAGGGTGTGCCCAACACCAGTTTACAATGGACACTGTTACAGGGCCCTCTCAATTCCTACTACCAAAACTGTTCCTCTTTGCATGGAATAATTAAATAACCATTAAATTGGAGATTAGGGAAGTGTACATGCAGGAGCTCCAACTAATAAGTAAATCTTCTACTGGGAAAAAACATGGGTTGTACTTCCTGTTCTAAAAACTCTTTGTGCAAACTATCTAGATTCTTCTGTGGCTCTAGTTTCTACAGCCATTATGTGGAAGAGTTACTGTTTGTAAAAAACCCATGAAGTTTGAGCACTGTAAAGATACACAATAGGATACTTCAGTTAAAAAAGAGGTTTGAAAATAACAAAAGAGTTCAACTATATATAGTACGTACACTGCCAGAATGATTGATTCATTTAGTTCACAGCTAGAAAGTTATGAACTCATTGTAAGTAGAAGGGCTTAGAATGACTCCTTCCTCATGAGAGAAGCTAAAGGAAGAAACACAAAAATAGAAATGTGCTAAAAATGCTGTGTGCTTATTTGGATTTTTTTTCCTAAAGTCCCAGGCTCACATTATGAATGATTTTATAATTTAAAACATTGTACAAAACGTACCTAAAATAAACTTTACAGAATTCCTTTTATTTTTTTAAAATCACTGTATTTTCTACCCTGTTCAGCTGCAGATGGTGTGTAAAAACAGCAGCTGTAAAACACAGCTGTCTGTGTCTCTAAGGTTTGCTATGTTCCCCTAAGGACAAGTGCCCCATTTATTAATTAAAGTTTGCTGACACAATAAAAGGGAACTCTCTCTACAAGTTTATTCTAGGTAAGCTAGCTAAGGTTTCTAAGTGTGATGCTGCACCACAGCTGAGCTTAGGCAACAACTCACCATGAAAATAAAAGGGCACTGTGCTCCCCATGTTTCAGTCTCAAGAGTTCAAAAATGAATCAGCTTTATTTACCACGTGAACAAAGTTAATTACATTTCCATAATCAGAACTGAGCAACTTTTGCCAATCTTCAGGCTATGTTTCTGCCCCTTCTGTTAAACAAGTCTGGAGCTTGTCATAATCTTTGCTGGGATAAATTAGTTTAAATAAAATTATTTTTCTTATTCTCCAAGGTTCTGCTCTGCTGATTTAGTGAAATCAGTGATGTTGAAAGAGTACAGGAAATCATGTGGCCTAAGAGCAGAGGGAGAAGTTGGAGAAAAGAGACAAATGTCATCCTTTTGTTGGAAAGGAGAGAATAGGGATATGGCCAGTTCTAAGACCTGCTGATGCCATAATGGCTAATGTTACTCCAAGCAAACATAAACTCCAAAGCAAGAAGATCAGAAACAGTGCATGTTGCAGTACGTGGTCACCTCTCAAAAAGAGAAGCTGATGAATAAATAAGAAGTGATTAACATACAGTTTAGCACAAATAAATTATCTCATGCTGCCTGTGCAAAAAGCACAGTTGATTTATACAGAACAGCTCACAGTCTGGACAATGAAATCCTGACTTGCACAACAGCAACCCCACCCTGGGCAACAGCTTTTAAAACATTTTGAAAAATTTGTACTAAAAATATTTCTGCTATTCCTGCAAACAATCCCTAGAGAAAAACCCACATTTTTGGACAAATTAAGAACATCCTTGGTGACATTTCCTTCAGAAGGCTCTTGGTAGCTCCCTGCTTTGGAGCAAGGATGTGATGCTTGGTAGGGAACAACCTTTGGTTGCGAGAGGTGCTTACACTACCCTTGCACAAAACTAGCCCAGTGGAATGTAATTTGCTTTTGAAAACCTGTCATCTAAATGTGCTCTGCCTAAACTCTGGCTTCCAGGGCTAAATTTCTAAATTATTGTGCCCAGAACAAGCATAATCCAACCTGGTCTGCAGACTACAACTTCTTCAATTGCACCTGTAGTGTGGTGCATGTTGTCACAGTCTATGTTTAGAGCTTTCTATGTGTTTGTAGTTTTTCTTGCCCACTTCCAGCCTGCAGTGTCAGGCTGTGGGTTGATGATACAAAGCATTCAGCAGC
Source organism: Dendrocincla tyrannina (assembly GCA_035047865.1). NCBI lineage: Eukaryota > Metazoa > Chordata > Aves > Passeriformes > Dendrocolaptidae > Dendrocincla > Dendrocincla tyrannina. The sequence continues at coordinate 52,932,787 of JAWWMP010000001.1, forward strand.
AATGTTACCACACTGTAATTCTGGCAGTGCCACTTAAGCTCCTGCTAACTGTCCACAGCAATACAGACAAATGTTCTGGCTTACTGAAGGGATGGTTCAGTTGCAGGAACAGGCAGCTGGGGGGGCCACACCTGTGCAAAATAATATGGCCACTGAACATATCCTATTATCAAAAGATGGTCTGGACCTGTATGGTGGGAACACAAGACAGGGAAACTTGGACTTGAAACCAATGAGGAAGAAAAGCTCTTTCTAGACAAGGAGCATGGGAAAGAACTTCTCATTGTGATTTGCCTGACACATTCAACTTCAGTCTCAAAACTAATGTCTTTTAGTGCATGATACCAGGCTCTTTTCTCCTTTATTTTTGTGCCATAGAAAAGGAAAGTTTATAAGATTCATTCCCATCCCTCCTCATCTCTGCATGATTATTTTATTAAGGCAGAATTGGGGGAAAGAACTTTCTTCTACATAATTTTATTTCCACTGTGAGCCAAAAATGGACTATACTTGTAAAACAAAACAAAGGAAGGAAAAATCTCTCCCTGTGCAGTCTTTTCATTGCAAGCTACTTGTTGCTTATTATGGACTTTACAGCTGAACTACGTACAGCAGACAAAAATGGGACTTACATGATTCTTCTGATCCCTCCAGATCAGTCTGTGTGTGCTAAGCAGTAAAACTCCACTACCGAATTTCACCTAAACCAGAAAAATAAAATAGATGAACAACAAATGTAACCAGTCAGTTGCATAAATACTGATCTTGGAAACTTTACACCTCACCATGACATAGCAATCAGATTCAACAAACCAGTATTTTGAGAACACTCCCTTTTTTTCAGAAAACAAAATACATGAAGTTTAGGAAACAATGGAGAAAATTAGTATAAAGGGATTAGATGGATATACACAAACTTCCTTTTTCACGGGTATAAACTTTCCCCCCCCCCCGGAAATCCTGAGGGGTCCTCCCTCCATATACTGTGCAAGATATGCAGACATTCTTAAATGTGTTTTAAACAAGGCTATTGGCTTTGAAACACTCCATGCCAACAAAGAAAATAGAAGTTATGCAAAAAAAAGTAGAGCAACCCAATAAGAAGATGCTACACAGTCTGAAATCTTCCATTCTATCACACATAGGAGTTGTAAAATTGGAGGCACACTTTCACAGCTTTCTGTGAGGGCATGCAACTACTGTGGTGTGGAAAAATGGGGAGGTCAAGAGTCAGTCCAGCAGTATAATGAAGCAATAAGCAGGTTGGCTCAGGCAAAAGCGGAGGGTCAGCACCCTTGATGACCAGAGCTCAAGTGTATTTTACAGCTACCAGGATGACTCCAGTGTGAATTGCGCGTCATGCCCTGGACATGACTCCAAAGCCAGAGCACAGGTTGGGGTAACAAGGGGAGGGCTCAGCCCTGACACAGCAGTGACACTCGAGCAGTGGACAGCGCTCCATGACATTGACACTGGCTACACACGCCCTGCAGGGCTTCCAGCCCTCCCTCCACGTGGCATACACGGTACAAGGCCCTCCTCGCAGAATCACAGAATCAGTTAGCTTGGAAATGATCTCTGAGATCATCGAGTTCAACCTATGACCCAAAACCACCGTGTCAAATAGACCGTGGCACTAAATGCCACATTCAGTCTTTCCTTAAACAACTCTAGGGACAGTGGCTCCACCCCTATTCCAATGTCTAATCACCCTTCCTCTGAAGAAATTCCTCCTACTGTCCAACCTAAACCTCCCCTGGCACAGCTTAAGGCTATGTCCTCTTGTCCTACTGCTAGTTGCCTGGCAGAAGAGACCGACCCCCACCTTCCTTCAGGCAGCTGTAGAGTGACAAGGTCCCCCCTGAGCCTCCTCTTCTCCAGGCTGAACACCCCCAGCTCCCTCAGCCGCTCCTCAGGATTTGTGCTCCAGATCCTTGACTGGCTCCATTGCCCTTCTCTGGGCCTGTTCCAGCCCCTCAGTGTCCTTCTTGGGCTGAGGGACCCAGAGCTGGACACAGCACCCGAGGAGCGGCCTATTCCCGATACAGGCCAGGATGCCCCTGGCCTTCCTGGCCACCTGGGCACTCTGCTGCCTCGCGTTCAGCCGGCTGTCGACCGGCACAGTCCCCCAGAGCCTGGAACTCCGCCCTCACAATCTCCTCACAGACACAAACCCCGCCAGACCCCGCCGCAGAACGTCCTCCCACACCCCCACCGATGCTCCGCCCGCAGCCCGGGCCCTCCACACCCCTCGCCCTTTCCCACCCACCCTCAGGACCCTGCCACCCCCCCTGCCCGGGGCCCTCGGCCTCCTCCCCACCGCGGCCTCCTCCCCACCGCCATGCCCCTCGCCCCCCGCTCACCTTCTCCTCCCCGTCTCCCAGCCGCACGCCGCGCTGCTGCACCACCAGCGTCTCGCCCAGCTCCAGCAGCCCGCTGGTCCACGAGAACCTGTCCATGGCC